>CM070476.1:37349604-37738231 GCA_036324585.1 Champsocephalus esox | reverse complement strand
CGAATAGTTTGTAATGAATGTATTAATTGGGTTGTGAACACTTTATAAATCCTTAATGAGCTTTTATAAGTCATGAGATAAACAGGGCGACTGTGACCGGTTGCTTGCCAAATAGTGAGCCCACATTTATCTGTACTGCCAAGCCTTATATTGGCTACTCAGCTTACTTCGTCTCCTTCATCAGCCAGCATCCTTGGTGTCTGTTGTTCACTGAGTTGATTCTTGCTAAGTAGCCAATATAAGGCTTAGTCATCTTGCCAAATAGTGAGCCTGTGTTGATGTATGAAAACTGTTAGAACTGGTTTATAAATGGTTATTAATGATTTATAAAGTGTTTACAACCTGATTCATAACCTAGTTAATAACCTAATTATGAATACTTTATAAGGGTAGTCTTATTGTAAAGTGGTACCGTTTTTTTAATAAAAGGAGCATTTAAAATATGCAGCTCTAAATATAACTGTAACACTAAACATATTGGGTCATTGTAAACATCAGCAGGTGTAAGTGAACAGTTAAATCCAAAACTGCCAGTAGAAAACTCACCATCTGTAACTCTGATCTCAAAGTCCTGGAATGAGTCAGGGAAAATATATCTGTCCAGACCACATTGGTACGGTCCTGCGTCAGACTTAGTCAGGTTTGTGATGCTCACATACAGAACTGTATAACGTGCTGGATAAGATCCTTCCACATATTGGATGCTGTATCGGCCTGTCTGAGCTGAGTCTCCGGCCGTTTCTACCAGAATTTTGTCTTCACATTTTCCCTTACAGAAGAGCTTCCTTCCTCCACGGAAATTAAAGGAGCATGCAACTGTGACGTTTCCTCCTTCAGTTTCTGTACGGTCGAGATGTTGTGCGTTGATGAGCCCACTGTTTCCATCCCTCAGTGCTGTTGGAAAGAACATTTTCTATATTTCTGTACAAACTGTAAAGACCCATGTAAATCAACTTTGATTGAGTGATTCCTGTAATACACTGTAGTCTGATTTCAGTTACATAAATCTGTAAAAGAGCCACAGAGTCACACTGGGAGCTGCCCAGCCCAACCAGTCTGTAATATTAACAGAAATATGAATATATAAGATACACTTTATTATCCCGAGGGAAATTGCAGCATTTACAATCCATAGTGCAAAGACTGCAAATACAAAGAGATAAAATAAGATAAGAAATCTGAAATTATTATAGGTGCAAACCCAAAACATAAACAATAGGACAGGGATCATGTTCAGGGTCAATATTAATAAACAACAACAGGGTAAACAGGACCTGGGTCTTCAATCAACTGGTGCATTTCTTACTGAGTTGTTTCTTCCAAAATACAACAAAAAGTACTGGAACGCATTTTTATTTGGAAAACAATGCAGCAGAAATATAATAAACTCATATTGATGGGAAGAAATTAAATGAAACAGAAATAATCGTGTCTCTCAGATAATAGGGTAATTCCTGATCGAGGAAGGTCAATAGGAATCTCAATAAAAGACATATTTAAGTAATTCCAGCGGTGGAAAGTTCCTAAATACGTTTACTCAAGTGGGGACTTAAGTGAAATATTGAGCTGAAGTAACTTAAGTTACTTTGCAGACTCAAATTAGAAATACAAAATATGATCAACAAATACATTATTATTAGTTTAATAAATACGGATAAAATTGTGTTGATCCATTGGAGAGATTTTTAAATGAGCTCCACTTTGACCAGATAAAACATTAAAGTGATGAAGCCACATTATTCTGAAATGTGACATTCGGCATAACAAGAAGCCAACTTTGACTAAATCAGGTACATTTGGATCATAATACTTTTGTACTTTGATTATATATACTTTTGAGATAAGAGGTACTGTATTGATCCCAAATTGGGAAATTGTTTTGCATTGCAGCAGCATAAAAAAACAAGACATTGTACATAAGTAGAAATGAAAGAGTAGAAATAAACAATTCTAGAATTTAAACATCTCAAAATAATTAAAACAACATTAAAAAGTAGAAAATACGCAGTAGATTAGTAGAAAATCTATAGACTCTGAAATGGGGTTTTTATGTATGAATGTTACCACGTATTTCTTATTTTACTTCGAGTATAAGTACGTATGTCACCACAGAGACTCAAACCCCTCTCATCCTGTTGTAACCACAGAAACCAACGACATGTTAAACTGATACGAGAGGTGAGGAAACAGAGAGCCGTTTACCGTCCACGATAACGTTTAATTAAAAAAAATATAAGAAAGAAAAATAACTTTAAAAAGAGACACATTTACGGGAACAGTGAGTGATCGTACTCACTGAGGAAGAAGAAGCAGATCAGAGCGTGACGGGCGTTCATGTTTGAGGCGCTGATGATTTAAAGCTGCTTTCTTCCCTCTTCGCTGCCAAAGCAGGAACTGTTCACTTCTCTAAATGATGGAGTCCCTCCCACAAACACACGACACCCTGAACTCTCCTCCCTTCTTATTTTATAACTGCAAGTCATTTATTTTATAACTGCAAGTCATTTAGAGAAGATTGACATTTGAACTGTGTTGGCATACTCGTCATGTGTATCTCCACAGTGCCATCAAATTCCTTTTAACTCATTTGGGTAATTTTTTATTTTTTTGGCAGCTCAAGTTTTTTTGTAAATGATGTGTTTTTTAAGAACAGAGTATGTCCATTGCTATCTTTGAATCAAAATACAATAATAAAGTATGTTTTCCCTCAATAAAAACATATAATCAATGTAACATTAAGCATCACAGCATATAGCATGAATTATTAAAATGCATTTCAGTCATTTCAGAAATGGTACATGAATTTATATTCTAAGTACAAAACTTGGCGAATGTACTTGGTTCGTTTCATCACTGGTGTAGTGCGGTAAGAAGTCGGTAATGATATCATGCTCAGATATAATCAACAAACATGCTTCTGTGTGCATCCACTGGGAACCTCTATCTGATTGTAGACATAATCATATTTTAGTTTTATCTGAGTGAGAATTCAGTAGATTTGGTCCTTATTACTCGAGGCTTGGACATGAACAAAATAATATATAGGCCTAGACTAATTGACGACATACCGGAAACACAGTCGAGGCCTTCTTTGAAATGCATTTGTGGGATATGTTAGCAGAAGCTGTCAACATGTAACATGAGAATACATAAGAGGCATCTGTTATTGTGTTGTGGTGAACATACGAGTGTTTGGAACATATGAGAGCACAGAGAGACGTGGAGTGTGTCCATGTGGTATGAGAGGTTTCTGTAGACATTTTGAAACTTATTTTCTCTGAAAATGTCCACTACTTCTGTGAACCTAAGCTGACCTAAGCTGCTGTTTTAACGAAGGAGAGAACTCTGAAGATTTTGGGCTGAATAAGGATAGTATACATATATATATATAAAGTGCTGATTCTGGGTTTAAACGGGTCTCTCTTGAGATTGAGACCCTGTGTCTCAATGAGATGTTCACCTGTATAAATAAAGGCTAAATAAAATAAAAATAAAATATAGTTTGTTTTTGTTGTTTCGGGTACAAAATGCCAAAATCTCAACACTAAAGCATTATCATCTTTAGCATATAAACATCTATGCTCCAGCAGACACAGAGCAACACGAGCATTCATTAGCACACAGCTGATCAATGTATAATAATGAATTTAACTGTGAACCAAACCAGTACAGTGGCAAAATGAAATGACCTGAGAGTTGTCAAAACACAAGAGCTATAGATCTCTGTGTGTTAGTCAGTCTGAGTGAATGTTTTCACTTTAAAAAAGGGAGCCATTGATGATGTAGGAATAGTGATCAGTGCAGCGTTTAGTGTACAGTACATATATGCTAATCCACATGTTTTTAATAAACATGTAAAAAAAGCTGTGTAATTGTGAAAGGGATTTCTGGTAGTGATGAATGAAGAGTGAACATTATTTGAAAATGCATTGCTTTTGCACTTAATTGAAAGCAAACGGTGAGGAAGAGAAAATAGAAAGCCCCTCAGTCTTGGTGCTCTCAGTGTAACGTCTCAAGTATTTCTCTCTGTCTTGAATGAGTTACTATTAAAAGTGTTATAGATTACTCACCATCAGAGTGATGATTGGTCCTCTTTTTGTGGAGTGGCAATACAGCAGCCAATAGCAAAACCACCAGGTCCACGCACAACCAAAAGCCTTTGGAAAAACCCTGGAGGGGAGAGGGACAGAAAAGTGACAATCAATAAAATGTTATCTGATCTGATCGACACATTCTTCTAAAACAAAGACAAGTCTTGTGAAAATGCAAAAAATCTTGCTTCATGCAAACATAAAACCCTCCTGTCACAAAATGTATCATGAAGATGTAGCTTCTTCTTGTGTCTAGCGCTGAAACTGATATGTTTTCATTGTATAACTTGCATTTTTTATTAACTGTACCTGTAAGCACATTGTTTATTTCCAGTAGAGTGGTCGGAGATGGGAACAACAACAACAAAAATAAAATGCAAACAACATGACGCTAGACTGTAACAGGCTATTTCTGTGGCAATACCTTATTTGACCGCTTGGTGGCAGCAGAAACAGCTTGTAAACAACACTGACATCACCTTGAAGGAGAAGTTGGTAGCAATCGAATGCCATTTAAACCAAAATTAAATAAATACATAAATAATTAAATAAATACATATAAATATGCCTATGAAATACATTCCGAAATAAATAAATGAGGCAATAAATATGTATACATTTAAATACACATGTATTTATTTCATGGGACTTTTATTTCATAATGACACGTTTATTTATTTCAAGAGACTTTTATTTCATAATGACACGTTTCCATTTATTATATGCAAATGAACGGGCGTGGTTAGCTCACAGATCCAAAATGATGATATTATGCTGATAAATTGTTTGGTCAGCTCAACCTGTTGTATCCGACCCACGGTAGCTTCCTGCCAAGGTCGTACTTGAACAATGAGGCTCTTGTTCCTTATGAGAGCATTGTAAGATAACAGTTAGGAAAAGGTGCCTTTGCCTCTGCGTCCACTCTTTGCAAGACCTATACCATTCAAGCTTGGATAAAGAACTACTAAGACAACTCTGTTTGCTTTCACCATTTTATTATTGATTACTCTCATTGTACATCTTTACAGTTTTGACAAGGTTAAAATATCCACGATATTAGTCTTCCGCCACCTGTGAGGAAAGGTCCTCCGAATTCATGCGGAAATAGGTATGGAATTGATGTGAATTGATTTGGTGAATGAAAGTTTGAATGTGCTTTTTATTATCACCGGTCTGTTATGCCTCTAAATTCTATCGGGAGATTTAAATAGCACAACTGAATTGGGCAGTTGAAGTTACAATTTAGTGTAATAAATGTAAAACTGTGACTTAGGGTTGCATATTAGAACATAACGACAGCCTGATATGTTTTGTAGGATTGTCATGTTGTAAAGAGAGAAGGTAGAAACCCAGTATAAGTGTGGATCAACTTTTCTTCAAATAAACTGATCCCACCTTTTGGACTGGGACAACTTAAAATACATCTGTGCTCTCCTCTCCTGCTTCAAAGGTGAGACTGCACCCTGCCACACTCACTCTTAGGTCGGGCCGCCACATCTCATTACTGATATCAAAATCCTTCGGGATCGGTTAAACAGATTTAGCGGGTCGTCTGAATTGAAACAGCAGTTAATTTAACCTGGTTCTTCAGGCGTTAATAGAGGTGAGATCTTGCTGACTTTGGTGGATCTGAGCCTAACCTAACCCTGAAACTTACATCGATTCAATAACTTCTGTCAGGTCAATTAGTAGGAATAATTTACCGGAATAAATGATCAGCCCTCCCGACTCCTACATGGCGCCACAGTTGGGCGCCATGTAGGAGTCCTACTTTTACAGAGTTAAACTACAAGAACCAAAACGGCCTAGTGACGACGGTCGATGAGTCTCAATCAGCGAAATACAGGCTGAAAGTCTTAATAAAATACCTACCCAAATCCTAGAATAAATGTTTAAACCTAAAAGTGTAGTAAATAATGTTGATACTATTGCACCGGACTGAGGGTTATATTATATCGGATATTGCTGTCTGTTAAAGAAGCTACAGTAGGCTCTTCTTCCCCTAGCCAAACTGGGAAGCCCCTGTGGTCCCTGATGCACAGGTTTGGTGGCTAGTAGCGAAGTCAGCCGTAGGAGCACTGCTCAGTACCTGTTCAATTACTTTGAAACTTATAGGTAGGACTTGACAAAGAGCTGCAGTTAGAACGTGTGCGTTAAAACATAACGTGGTGAAGAGTTAATAGGATATTTAATAAAGATAAACCATAGGTCTACTTAACCCTCTTAGTTGAGGTATCCACATGTGCTAGCTGAATCCAGGAGAGTAACCTAGAAGCAAGTGTGGGGAGGCGTGTGCCGCAGTGGATAGAGCGTTGGTGTTCGGATCAGGGGGTCTCAGGTTCAAACCCCACTGCAGTCAGCATGTCGTTGTGTCCCTGGGCAAGACACTTCACCTCAAATTGCTCCTGTGTGGATTGTCCACAGTATTGAGTATGTAAGTCGCTTTGGATAAAAGCGTCTAACAAGTAACATGTAAAAATGTAATGTAAGTGACGGTATAGTCGGACTGGCCCTCCGGTGTGAGTAATAGCCTAGGAACTTGCATGTGTATAAAAGAGTGAACTTAAACCCTTAAAAAATGGCGGATGAGGTTAGAACGTCTGTCCGTCCCGGGAGAGGGATCCCTCCTCTGCTGCTCTCCCTGAGGTTTCTCCCATGTTCCCCTTAAACTGGGTTTTCTTCGGAAGTGTTTCCTTGTACGATGTGAGGGTCTAAGGACAGAGGGTGTCGTATTGTCATACTGATATTCTGTACACACTGTGAAGACCACTGAGACAAATGTAACATTTGTGATATTGGGCTATATAAATAAACATTGATTGATTGATAAAACGCAGTTTAATGACTCAGAGCCAGCCACAGATTGGGAGGGATACACAGAAGCTAGATCCGGACCTTCTGCCCCCCCTGGTCGGCTTAGCCCAGACCCACAGGCATACCGCAACCTAAATACGTTCCTGTTAGACTACCGTTTAGACAGAGAGCAACAAGCAGGTGGTATAATGTCTGAGACCCGACCTCCACCCTACGGGGATGATAGCTCACAAACGCCATTTATGAGTAACCCATCTAATACTCTTAGAAGAAAACACATTGTTAGACATGATATTCAGGGTAGAGGAATGTTGGAAATAATAAGGGCAGATATTGAATATCTTAAACTGGATGAACAAACCATGTTAGTGAACCCTGCTAATAGGGAGCTAAAACATGCTGGAAGAATAGCAGCAGCTCTGGCGAAGAGAATAGGTCCTAGCATGCAAGCACGGAGCGATAATATGATAAGGACTATTAAACAGTCAGAAGGCAATGTGGTTGTCACTCGAGGAGGTGATGACCCACACATACCGGTCGTGTTGCAAGTATCATTTAAACCTATTTGGGAACTATCAGACGATATAAAACCCCAACAATATCTTCAAAACCAATATGAGGAGATTTTTCGCGAAGCTAAAGCTCAAATACTTTAACTATTTTCTCTTGACTTTTTTGGGAAATGGGATTTTCAGTTACACAACAGAAGACTCAATTTAGGCCTTAAAGAACGCTTTACAAACAAGTCAAGGAGAGTTAAATGTGGTGCTACGTTGCTCATGAGGGAGCTTACACTTTTGAAAAAGACCTCCCCCTTTCTCTGCTCCTGAGGTGCAGACAGACGCAGCACACAGGGTCAGAGACAGGTGTGACCTCTGAAGAGGAAGAACATCTAAATCTAAACACAGAGAGGGAGATCTGGAGATTGTAAGGAACTCTCCCAAAGCAGGCGACCCACCCCCAGCACGCCAAGGGGAAGAGTTTTGCTCTCACCTGTTACGGCCCGGCTCATAGGCTGCAACAAAGATGGGAGACTAGACAAGTTAAGTGTAACAAAAAGCATATTTATTTACAATACCACAAAAACCAAAGGTCTCCAAAGAAACCTAATAAATGTGGAAGTCAGTTATCAGTAATGGTTGCGTGTATGGGTGTGTGAACATGTTCAGAAACAAAGACGCGGCCGTGTCCAACAGAAGAGTGCGAGGGCAGTATGGGTTGGTGTTGGCCTTTTATGTAGACGGCTCAGGTTGATCCCCTGAAACACAAACAGGAGCCAGCAAGCAGAACACAAAGACAGAGACCTCTAGTGGAGTGGAGGGGGTCGTAACACACCAATAAACAAATCAACTCTTAACCAAGTCAGATTTCAAATAGACATAGCTCCAGTTGTTAAGAAAATAGGGAGATTCGAAAAGTTATCCTTTTATTACAAAGGGGAACAATGAAACCCTTACAGAAAACCGCTTCTCCCGGTGACCAAGCAGCTACTTGGGCTTTTATAATGCAAACTAATTCAGGTGAATTACTACGGTGGCCCTGAAGTGCAAAACACGACAGCATTTCAGAAAACACCACAGCATTTCACATTGGACGGAAAGGGTATTCCTTTAGGGAGAACACTTCTTGTTTGTGATTGGACAGAGCCAGCCAGAGAAGCACTGCTGTGATTGGTTTTTTGCTGCCAGTCAAGAAATGACGCTTCGTGATTGGTGAATCACCATGAATTAACGCTTTGACAAGTCTGCAGACAAGACGGCAGGCAAAAAGCTTTTAAAATGCGTGTTTTCTGAATCGGATCCATCAGGCTAAACTAACCTGTAGCTGCTCCGTCCACACAACAACATCATACAGACATAAATAAAGCAGCGACTGTATTCGCCATGACATAGACAGTCTGTGGTTTGTACATGTTTAACTTTTGTCCAGTTTCTGAACAGATATGAGGAGCTGTGAGCTCTGAGTGTGTGCTAACGGCTGAAGTGTTGGGAATGGGATCATACGTTGTGGGACCATGGTTGGGACATATTTGGCTGTCGGGTGTTGACCAATCACGAAGCGTCATTTCTTGACTGGCAGCAAAAACAACCAATCACAGCAGTGCTTCTCTGGCTGGCTCTGTCCAATCACAAACAAGAAGTGTTCTCCCTAAAGGAATACCCTTTCCATCCAATGTGAAATGCTGTGGTGTTTTCTGAAATGCTGTGGTGTCTTGCACTTCAGGGCCACCGTAAATTACTTTGCAAAGAAAAAGCTGTGATTCCGGGTACAGCACAGTTGAGGGTCTTCTTTTCGCTAAAAAACGTAAAATAACACACATCCGTATTGTTACTGACGGTGATTATTGTTACAAAGCAGGTAAAGAAGAGCTTAATTCTTGGGAACAAAGGCAGTTTACCGATGTGAAAGGTGAAGCGCTGACACATGCCCATCAATGGAGTCTTACTGCAGAGTGAAGAGCAGGCATGTTCATTCAGTGGAATCATGTTCATAGCCACACAAGTAAGAGGTAACTGAAGTTGATGCACTTGCTCAAAGCAGGGGACGAGTTAACCACCTGACTGCCATGTTTCCTAGTATATGGGAAAATGGTGGAAGTATTCACGTGCCTCCTGTCGAAGCTCCGCAGGTTGTATGTGAATTACACGGCAGTTATGTCATGTCATGCAGTTGTGTGCGCCTGATTCGGATGAGAAAATATTGTCTCAACAATAAAATCCTCATACCAAAACTGCGACTGCAGTTACAACACACACGGTTCAACATGTCATCAATGTGTATGAGGTAGATGGGTTCAAGAAAGTTCAACCTGAACATTTTCATAAAATAACAGTTGTAGTGCTGACAGCCGGTCCTTTTCCGACCCGCACTCCCAGTGGGAACAAGTATTTCCTTGTGATCTGTGATAATGGAGGGAGTCATAAACATGTATATCCTCTGACCAGAGCAACTGGAACACAGTGACTTTAAAAATTAGATAGTTTTGTCACTCTTACAGGATAATGGGAGCAGACTTATCTGGTCATTACCATATACGTCTCAGATGTTAGAGCAGCCAAAGAGTGGATCATAAAAAACTGTAAAACAGATTGGGACATTCAAATCAATTTGACAAGGCTGAATATATTCCTATGTATGGAAAAGCTACCTAGGGCAAAGGTCAGGTCGTATCTAACTTTCACACCTTTTCCGTTTAAGTTCAGGACTCGTGTATGGGTGACTAGAAAGGGGCGAAGTCCAGAGAAGGGTTAGCTTAAAACTGAATCAGAAGGTTTGGATACAGTGAAGTCAGTCTCTGGGAACGTAGTTTCACTCCAGAAGAGAGGACCGGTTCACCCGAGCCAACTGAGTTTAGAATCCAGATAGGAATATGACTGCGGCCTACCCATCCACTGGTGATGCTATCAGTCTCATATCACATGACATGTTTTGCACACACACGTGGCAGTTAATGTGCTTTCTTCCACAGGAGAGGATGGCTTTTTGTGGGATCTTCCCGCAGTAATTTAGAATTTGTCTTGGTAAATTCTGTACCAAGGGATATTCGATAGAGCAAAAGAGGGAATTTAAATCTGAGTAAAAAGCAGTAGCTCAAGTGCAAGTTAGAATCTTTAGTGCATTAAGAAAGAAGCAAGACGAAACCATGTCCATTAGCATATGGATCATTAGAGCCTGAATGGAGAATACCTCAGTGTCAAAGAGGAAATGGTAAAAGAACCTATATATTATTTTTCCCATTGTTTTTAAATGTGCATTATTATTCTTCTCTTCAGTTATTTGTAATTGTTATATGCCTACACCCTACAGCAGTATTCGTTTAAATTAGATTTTTTGTTTAGCACATCTCCCCCTTCCTCTTTTTTGCTGGTTTCCACACAGCATGGAGGTGTAGGGCTGTCAGGTCGTTAAACTGATACGAGTAAATTATGGCCCAGTGCTTTCTGCTGTTAGAGGGCAACTGAGTACGAGGAAGAAACAATCACCTTGCTGGCTATAGAGGAATATGGAATGCAGGAACACCTTGAACAAATCCATGGGAAGTTGTTTTTAACTGAAACATCTCTTAATGAATCAGGGAAATAATTTATAATTGATATCAGCTATCGTCTGTTAGGTCAACTAGTAGGTCTGAGTAATTTGCCGGAATAAATTATCAGCCCTTCCGACTCCTACAATGTACAATGTGTTGGAGCGCCAGCCAATAGGAGCACCCGTGTTACATAATTAGATCACTGTGTTACATAAGTAAACCAAGAAGTCCAGTGGAGCTGTTTCAGGCAGGGGGGGAACTTTAAGATGTTCGCCTTTACAGAACATTGACATGCTCAAAAACCTATATCACACACTACAGGAAAGGGAAAGCCCCCAAACATCATAACAGGTTCCCTTGAATGTATTTACTTTAAAGTACTGTCCAACATTAGGAAGCAAATGTGTTCGTATTTAGTGTTAGGGATAATATCAAAGGTTAAAGGTCATGTGAGTCAACACCATGCAATGTTAACATTCAACTTTCCCTTGAATTTGAAAGATAATTACGAAAGATTAATAAAATAAAAGCGAATACATGAAAGTCAATGTTCTCTATAATACACGATAAAAGGTTTAAGTTACTCAGCTTTTCCTTTTTATACATTTCACTCAGGAGAAAATGATGACCATCATGGGTGGTTTGATTTGTAACATGTTGTGCGTCTTTGTTAAGCATATCATTAACCATTGAACACATACTGTACATCCACCCTTTTAGTTTTCTCTTTTGCTTTCTGTTACACAAAGAGGAGATAGACTCATTTTATTATCGTCAAAAACTAAATATAGGAAGGTCAGTTGGACTATGTTGCTTTAAAAACAAAAGAACCTACAGTACATTATGTTTTCAGGAATCATACTATGACGGTTTGCTATCTGCTTTTATGTGTTTCTTTTTCAATATTTTTTATATCTGTGTTTCGGATGGTGGACGGTTAATTATGACCCCACACACCTAATGTCAACACACTTTCATTATTGATTTGTATTGGTTTCATGCTCTCAGTTCACTTCTTGCTCACTCGTTGACACAGAGCTCCTTCACATCGAGCAGACTCCTTCAGGTAAGTTATCTATCTAGAAGTGTATTATGCAAACAAAATGTATACATGCTTTATACTAGGGATGCACGATATTGGGTTTTTGAAACCGATACCGATACCGATAACTTCCTGCTTCTCAAGACCGATACCGATACCGATAACCGATAATAAAAATAAAAATGACGCCACTAATTATTTTAACGCGATTAACGCATGTGTATTTTTTTTCCCTCGGCCGCCCCGTAGCTTCAGAGCGCATCGAGTTTAAAATACCATCTACAAGCTGATGCTGACAGCCCCGCTCCTGCCGCCCGCTTGTGGCAGACCACACTTCCACGCTCACCGGCAGGCACCGACTGGCCATCTGGGAGGACCGGGAGGGTGTGCGTGTGGTCCGAGCGAGCAAGAGAGAGACGTTACGTGCATTGTTGTTGTTAGCATCTGGTGCTAGCTAGCTGCGCTAACGGATATAAGGAGCTGTTTAAATGAAAACAGAGGAGCGCTCTATCCACACAACTGCGCCGAGCACTTGACTTGATGCAGGAAGCAGACAGCGGGACATTGTACGAGAAGTCAGCACACTCAGCAACATGATTGCAGCGTCCAGGCAGCTCCGGTTCGAGCATATGCCTTGAGTTGCACATAGCTCCAACGCGCGCGCGCGCAGACACACACACACACACTGTATTGTATTATTGTCTTCGTACGCTTTTAACACACCATCGTAGCGATGGCAATGTTTCAGGTGACTGATCAGGTCCGAAGTATTAGGGAGCGCTGGATTTGTGAAGAACTCCCCTCTTCCTAAACCACTAACACCACAGTACTGGCAAAACGGGAGGAGCCGAGTGAAAAACAAGCGCCCCTCACCCCAATCCACCCACACCGCAGTATTTTTTTCTTTTTTTTTACCCAAAAAATATATTGTATATTATCAGGGGCTATTAATACTGGTATCGGTTTATCGGGATGACGTCATAATTCCTAATATCGGACCGATAATTATCGTGCATCCCTACTTTATAGGATGTATAGCTCATGATTTTTTCACCTAATATCATATTTTAATTTCCATGACTACCATTACGTTTCCAGTTGAGATGGTTCCCACAGAGAAACACTATCTCTAATCTGCTGCCAACATTTCCTCTTTGTTTTTCAGAGAGAATAATAAACCGTGAGGATGGCAGGTACGCAACATCGTCTTTAAGTGCATTCTTCACTCAAAGAAATATACTATATTTAGGATTAACAGTTAGTTGATTTCTAACTTTAGTCAAACGAAGGTGGCGGGCTGATGTGTTTGAGTGTTAATCCTACTGGGTGTTTAACCCTCCTTTTGTCTTCGGGTCAAATCTGACCGATGTACTACTTTCATCAATCATAACTCTATTGTTTTACATTCCATTGCATTAAGGCTTCATGGTATCCTTCACAGCAGACATTTGAACATAGAAAATTGCTGATCACCACTTTCATTGAATTTTGGATGATTTAGTCAACTTTGTAACACCCATGGTGTTCCCGCTCAAACATGACCGCCATAATGAAAAGGAATTAGTAACCATCCGGATCAGATAAAACACACACACACACACATACTCTAGATGTGCCCATTCCCCCCACATGGATCACACCTGGCACACGCAATACATGTTCAGTGTCTATTCTTTGTATATTTACTGCAGTGTTTCATGTATACCAGAAGTCTGATACAATATTTACAGTCTGAAAGGGTGTTAAATAAAATGTGGTGATGATTAATGTTTGTTGTGTTAATGTAATAGCAGTTAAAACAGAACCGGTCAAATTTGAACACGAACACCAAAGTTAGGGGAGGAAACGAAGACAATAGGAGGGTTGAAAGGGAATAAAGGACCGATGGAACATTAACAGTCTGTACAAGAAAAAAAGCAAAACTAAGGTGGGCTGAGGCCAGTGGCGGGCTTAAGTGCCCTACCACAGAGAGAGGAGGAGGCTCAGTCCATTAGTGCGCTGATCTTCGTCTCAAGGGAGCAAAGGGTTGAGATGCATTCAAGAGCACTACTCACTGCACAAAGAACATTGCATTAATCGGAGACATACAAATAATTAAAGGTGGGGTAGGTAACTTTGGAGAAACCGGCTCGAGTGCGCTAGAATTTAAAAATACACAACCGGAAAAAATCTGCCACTTCCTCACAGAGCCCCTCCTCCAACACACACGAACGCGCACATGACCAATGAGG
This sequence comes from Champsocephalus esox, assembly GCA_036324585.1. Lineage (NCBI taxonomy): Eukaryota > Metazoa > Chordata > Actinopteri > Perciformes > Channichthyidae > Champsocephalus > Champsocephalus esox. The sequence goes on along the minus strand of CM070476.1, from coordinate 37,724,023 downwards.
GCACGAGATAAGTTTGTGCCCAGATGGGAGGCTGACAGGCAGGCAGGCCGTCCAGTTACTTTATCTGGCTCAGATGGTTGGTTGTACTTTTTACAGTACTACGGCTTCCACAGATGATATTTTGTTATGGATTTTTTGTCAAAGCACTTCAGATATTCATTGCTATCGGGATGTTAAGAGCATTCCATGGAATATAACAAAAACTTTATCTCGAGCCGGTTTCTGAAACTTACCTACCCCACCTTTAAGTCTATTAATCTGGACATTGATCGACACGTTTGACCGGCCTCGCAAAGCTTTTGCTAAAGGTGCCTATGCAGGTACCGACAAGTATGCAGTTGGACTTGAGGATAAACCTGGTAAGCGTATCCCCAAGGCTGGAGTTTCCGCATCTGCAGGATTGGGTCATGCACGAGCTGAATGGAGCATTTTTTATGCTGAGGCCAAAGGGCCCAATGCCATTGCCGGAGCAGTAGCCTCTGCAGCGTCTCTCAGTGCTTCAGCCTTCGCCAGAGCAGAACTGGGCAGTGCTTCAGCCGCTGCTGGGCCTTTGAAAGCTACACTGGGTCTGTCCGCACACACCGGTGTCAGTGTTGGTGCTACACATTTAGAGGTGAAGGTGCTGGGCTGTGGCTTCTCTGTTGGCTGTAAAATGGGCGTTTCTCTGTTCGGCAATGGGAATTGAATTTATGGTAGAATGCGTTGACACGTTTATGACAAGTTGTATCTATATCTACGCCGGGATCCGGAGTCAAGGCTGATCCTCTTGCTGTGGTCCTGTGTCCTGGATCCTCTATCCTGAGTTCTGGATTAAGTCGTGGACTTCGGGTCGTGGCTGAACCTGTCTCTGCGGTCCTGCCTTGGGTCTCGTCATGCTGCTTCCCTGATGGCTTCCACAGGATTGTAGCTGACATCCTCGTGGATTCATCTTCTAATTACAGACACATGCATTTCCTAACATTCGGTCTATATGCTGTCAAATTTATTATCTCTTCGATTTTCACACGGCATCTATTGTACGTCTGTCCGTCCTGGGAGAGGGATCCCTCCTCTGTGGCTCTCCCTGAGGTTTCTCCCATGTTCCCCTTAAACTGTGGGTTTTCTCTGGAAGTTTTTCCTTGTACGTTGTGAGGGTCTAAGGACAGAGGGTCTAAGAACAGAGGGTGTCTCATACTGATATTCTGAACAATCTGTGTTGTTGTATTTGCTGTAAAGTGTCTACTGTAGGCTATTTTTTATTATATGTACAGCACTTTGGCTCGACCAAAAATCGTTTAAAAATGTGCTATATAAATAAAACTTGATTTGATTTTGATTACTGAAACTGAAAGTTTAATTCAGTACTTTCAATGGAGTATTTTTAGACCATGTGTGTCTGCGTTGGGGAGGAGAGTAGAGCTGCGTTGTGTTTGGAGGAGGGACTTCATCCTTTAAAGAAGTAACAAGTTTCCAGTAAAGAAAGAGAGTCAGTGGTAAACCATCAGAGTCTCGGCATGAAAGTCTCTCACACTTTGATCTGCTTCTTCCTCCTCTTCTGTGAGTACTTTTCATGTCAGTAATTGAATAATTCTCCTTTAAAGTATTTATTGAGTTGATGCAAGGCTCCAGCAGTACGAGTTATTCAAACATTTCAAAGTTAGGCTTTTTGTAGCTTCAAATGTATGTTTCACTTCCTCAAACAAAGTGTACATCATCATTAAACCCAGTTATTATCTGCTGACTGAACGAGTAAAACTAAGTCACAACGACTGGTTATTTCTTCAAATAATGTACATGCTTGATTTGACTGCTAATGATTGTTTTCATAATCATCTAATCTGCAAAATATTTTCTTAATTCATTTATTAATCTTTAGATTTCTATTCTTATGTATACATGCCGCTAATGTTACTTTTTATTATATTTGTATCTGATTATATCTTTTAAACATGTTTTACTTTGGGATAAATAAAGTATACTTATCTAATTGTTTTGTCGAAGTGGTGTGGACAGAACAAAAAGAAGATGATGTACTATTAAGATTTGCATTAATGTAACGCTTAAAATAAGAGATGGAGACTTCATGTAGTCTTTGTGTCTAAAGAAGTGTTTTGATCAGACTGCAGGATCTTACAGGAAGTACTGACCACTACTAATGATGGCTCATCTTTTGTTCAGCTCTGCAGGGAAACACCGGTCTCGCCAGTGCCCAACTCTCTTTCTATTCAGTAACTGAAGGAGAAGATGTCAGAGTTGTATGCTCCATTCCTTCTTATAGAGGCAGGGAGTTCTTCTGTAAGAAAAAATGTGAAGAAGAAGACATTCTCATTGAAACAACTGATGCCGAAGCTTATCAGAGTGGAAGATACAGCATTGATCATAAACAGAAAGATTTTGTTGTGACCATCACTCAGCTGACCAAGTCTGACTCAGGAAAGTACGGGTGTGGTTCGGCTGCATCTTCTTCAAGGAATTCATCCACCTTTATTGAAATCATTGTTGTGGACGGTGAGTTTCTACTAAAAAAGGAATGTTCTTCCTTGTCTAAATACACTGAACAAAAATATAAACGCAACACTTTTGTTTTTGCTCCCATTTTTCATGAGATGAACTCAAAGATCTAAAACATTTTCTATATACACAAAATAACCATTTCTCTCAAATATTGTTCACAAATCTGAAAAAATGTGTGATAGTGAGCACTTCTCCTTTGCCGAGATAATCCATCCCACCTCACAGGTGTGGTATATCAAGATTAGACAGCATGAATATTGCACAGGTGTGCCTTAGGCTGGCCACAATAAAAGGCCACTCTGAAACATGCAGTTTTGCTTTATTGGGGGGGTCCGAAAACCAGGCAGTATCTGGTGTGAGGGGTAGGGGTAGGGTTAGGGGTAGGGTAATGTTGTGAATCGAGTGGCCCATGGTGGTGGTGGGGTTATGGTATGGGCAGGCGTATGTAATGGACGACGAACACAGGCCACTCGATTCACAACATTACCCTAACCCTAACCCTACCCCTCACACCAGATACTGACTGGTTTTCGGACCCCCCCAATAAAGCAAAAATGCATGTTTCAGAGTGGCCTTTTATTGTGGCCAGCCTAAGGCACACCTGTGCAATAATCATGCTGTCTAATCAGCATCTTGATATGCCACACCTGTGAGGTGGGATGGATTATCTCAGCAAAGGAGAAGTGCTCACTATCACAAATTTTTTCAGATTTGTGAACAATATTTGAGAGAAATGGTTATTTTGTGTATATAGAAAATGTTTTAGATCTTTGAGTTCATCTCATGAAAAATGGGAGCAAAAACAAAAGTGTTGCGTTTATATTACTTTTTGTTTAAATTGTAATGCTTTATTGTCATGTGCACATTAGCTACAGTGTAGATAAAGCAAAGAAAAACTGAAGTGCAACATGAATATTTACCTCATCTTAATCCTACATCTCTTCTGAAAGTAACGGATAAACCAAGACTGACACACATACACAAGTGTATTTGAATGTTATTGTAAAGAACACACTTTGTTATTTATTAAGTGATATTTTAGAGATGGAGAATTTAATACCAGGAGCAGGAGCATATTGATCTGTTGTGTGTTTTCCATTGCTGGATGTAGTAGAGTCTATGAGACAGCTCTCTGTTCTGTTGAAAAGTAAGACAATAAGTAATAGATTGAGATCAATAGACAATATTAAAACAACTGAACTGGTCGCTGGCTGCGGTCGGGGGTTTAAAGGAATACATTAACCCCCAAATTACAATGTTTTGATTAATGAATAATAACTCATCATGTTTTGAGCACAGTGTAAAATAATGATTTGCTAAATCTCCTTGGAAAATATTTAGTTAAAAAGCTGTTTCATTAAATCGTCACACCTCATCCCTCAGTGACTGGATCAAGTTTTAAAAAACACAAAGTTATAAATAATGAAACTACGATTTGTAAACTACACATAGTAACTAATGATTGTTTTTTTTTCAACAGCAAAACTTGATGGTGGTCCTTCTGCAGAAAAAACAATCGATGCTAGAACTGAGGGAAATATTGTAGTTGAATGCTCCTTTACTCGCCCTGGGACCAGGAGGTACTTCTGCAAGGAGGAATGTGAAGGAGACATTCTTGTTGAAACAACTAGTAGCAAATATGCTATAAAAGACAGATACAGCATCAGACATGTTAAAGGAGGATGTGTGTTTGTGAGCATCAAACAGCTGACCCAGTCTGACTCAGGATGGTACAGGTGTGGTCTGGGCGGACCTGACTCTAAAGATCTATACCAGAGGTTTAGGCTCATCGTCACTGATGGTGAGTTTCTGCTTGATAATGAAAATGTTTGTTCACGTCTCTGAAGACAGTTTTCACTGAAAGCTGCTGATGCTTTGAACTCTCAATTCAGTTCAGCCGACACACAGACACTCGGGAGGATCTCATTTCTCTCATCAGGACTTCTTTGTCTGCTTGTTTCTGTTCACAGCTCTGACCACTTCTACTCCTTCATCATCCGTCTCATCAGCCTCCTCAACAACAACAAACCAAAGTGAAAGTTCCACAACTACACCAGCCTCCCCTAAAACTACAGAGCACCCTGAAACAACTAAAGGTACATCCACACACTGTGCTTACTAGATACAGTTTCAACAACTTGTGAGACATAAAAGAGCATGAGAATGGCCAAAAGTACATTTTAAAATGCTGAACCTCCAAATGAGGTTCCTAGTGTTCAAAAGATTTACTTCATTTTGACAATATAAGGCAAATGCTTTTGACCTGTTGTCTTCACCTAAAGATAACCTGTCCCCCCCTAAAAAACAAAATGGATTATGGGTACTCTGAGTCTTAGATGTCATTGTTTACATTTAACTCTTCAAACAATGACAGGTGTGGTCCTGTATGTGCGTCTGACTCTGGTCGTCCTGGTCATCGTGTCATCACTGTCTGTGCTGGTATTCTGCAGGAAGAGGATTTGTAAAGCCAAAAGTGAGGAACCAGGTAACACACACACACACACACACACACACACACACACACACACACAAAACCAAATTGGGGGAACGGATATTCATTTACATCATTAAAAATAACCCAACTGCTGCTCAGTCTAAAGGTTTTGTTATCACTGGTTCTTGTAGAGCGATAATCCTTCAGTTGTTGCTAGGAAACAGGTGCTAGATGTATGCTTTGTCAGTTGCAACATCACAAACAAAAAACATATAGTCTAGTAGTATCTATGCAACTGCACAATAATACAATTCAAAAACAACATACATTTAAATCTATATCACACCTGACTGCAAATCAGTCCACCATTTATAAAAATAAGCTTTTCACAAACACAAATAGAGAGAGCTACGGTAAGAGCAACGCTTCCTCTATGAAGACTCAGTGAATCAGATCAGAGGCTTTTTTTAAATTCAATATTCATTTTAGAAACATGTAAAGCCATAGCTTGTTATTATTTTCTTTGTAACTTTACTTTATATACTTATTCAATTGTCTTTAGTAATTGAAATTTGCAGGGTGGTTAATGATTAAATATACTGTATATTCTGTTGTTTACAAACTCAAAACACGTCTATTTATCTTGTTGTACTCTGATTTTAATGGTTGGCCTAAATATTGGTTAAAATGGGGAATGTGTGAATGAGTCTTTTTCTCAAAGTACTGTTGTGTTTTTCAGAACCTCGTGAGGAAACACTATGTGCTTCTGCACCAGAGGTGAGTTTGAGAAAATCTAAGCATCATATTAATACATTCTTCTGTAGACCCACTAAGTGTACCGTGACGACCCCTGCTTTGCTCTCTCCTGTTGTGTGTGTGTTTGCCCTTTAATGTTCTCCCTTTGTCTGTCAGCATTGATTGAGGACACCTGGCTGTTGGTACCGGAGGGTTAAAAGCAGTGGCGTAGCCACCATAGGGCCCAGGCCCACCCAGTTTACTCATTGGCCCACCCTGAGAAAGCTTTGGTGTCATTTAAAAAAAAATTCAAGTGAACAAATATCGAGTTTAATTAATGTTGTAGGCCTATGTGTTTTGTCCTCTGAACCGAACCGGGTGTGGGTTCCGGCGTGCGCCATAATAACGTGAGAGAGGCAGAGAGCTGCCTGCAAAATAAATGATGGCTCAAAGTTCACTAATGAACTTTGGTTTAAAAAAAAACAGACTCCAAGAAGAACCCCCTCTGCCCTCATCTAGCAGCGATCTATCCGATCATTTTCTGATAACGATGAAATTGCCCCGCCTCCCTCTCCCCACGTCTCCCTCTCCCCACCTCAGGGTTGAGTTGTAACGGAATACATGTAACGGCGTTACGTAATCAGAATACAAAAATCAAGTGTATTCAGCTGGCAGTAGATTTGAAAAACGAGTAATCTGATTACAGTTACTTTCGTAAACCTGAAGTGAATACATTTTGGAATACTTATTGGAATTATTGGTGGGAAAGTTTCCTCACAAAATGTATCCTAATATTCATTACCGGCAGAACTGTGTGCACAGCGTGTCTGTGTGTGAGAGAGAGATGCAGAGGCCCCGCCCCCGCACACAGATGAGAGAGAGATCTCTTAAAAGTTAAAAGTTAGAAACGGAAATGGTTCGATAAAATGTGCAAGACAACGTTTATGTAGCATTTCTTTATTGTCGAAATGATGACATTTCATAACGGGATAAAATCAAAGTGAATGGGCTGCTGCTACTGAAGGCATGGGGCAAGTGACTGGAACAAGTTTTTAAAGTTATTACATCGTTTCAGATAATAATAATAAATAATAATGATAATTCATTCTATTTAGGGGCGCCTTTCAAAGCACCCAAGCACACCTTACAATTCATAACATATTATAAGGAAAGGTTTTAAGACAGTACAAAGAATGCAGTCCGGGTGATGTTTTTTATGTGGGTGCAGATGGGAGAGCTGTCCAGAATGACACCAAGATGTTGTGTTTGAGTTATTGATAATAAAACAGGAAAATACGTGTCTCCTGTTCACCAACACATTCCCATCTGTTCTGGAAAAAGAAAGTATTCCAAAAGTATTCTAAAAGTAATCTGCCACCGGTACCGGCGGGGGTTGTTGTTAGCTTCTGATACGCAGAAGAAAAATCTGGCCCACCCTATTTTTTACGGGCCCACCCTAAAGTACATTTCTGCCTACGCTATGGTTAAAAGGCCTGAGCCAGACTCTCGATGTCTCTCTCCGCGGAGGACCTGTTTTGGGAGAGAAACCTTTTCGTTTATGCTTTTGCCTTGCCTGTTAGTTTTGTTTTACGTTGAGTTGTGGTTAATAAATATCTTTTCATCTTGTTCTTTCCACGCTTTTGTTATGGCCAAGAGCCAGGTCATGGCCCAACATCTATGTGAGATCTCCTGGGGAAATCTCTTCAATTCACCCCCACGCCAAATAAACACAACCAAATTGAGCCAAAACCGATTATTATTACAACGTTGTCTTTACAGCTAGTTTACAAAATACACCAACAAAAGTTATACACTTTTAACTTAGGGATCACAAAACCTTCGCTCGCAATAATGAGCTACATGTTTTCACCTGTTGCTGCTTCCTATTCATATTTACTGAGATGCCAGGTTTGATTCATTTCGGACAATGTCTGCAGTAATATAATACGTGTAAATATGAATAAAATACCTAAACAAACACAACTTTTTTTTGTTTGATAACGTAACTTCACAACCAAGTCCAGTTGCTTGTTTTGTTCTGTTGTTAGACACACTTAATCTAGCAATGTTTTTTCCTCCAGGCTGAAGACGACCCGAGTCAACACGCCTACTCTGAGATTGCATTTGTCAGCGTCGGCTCGTCCCACAGCGGTTTCCATGGTGACGCTGAGTGTGTTATCTACTCTGTTCCTCGGGTGGAAGCTAGCTCTGATGAGCCCCCTCTGTACTCTACTGTTAACAACCCCCAATAACTCTCACAGTCCGGCAGAAGAAGCTGGTGGGATCAAGCAGCCGCGTAAATATTCTATACAGAGGGATGTTTGAGGGAATATGTACGATTATTTAACCATTTACTTATTTCAAACCTGCTCTGAATGACCTCGTGATGATCAGTCCAGCTCTGCTCTAGTTCACAAACGTGCCGCTTCAACAGTTTGCTTCAGGTCAAAGCTGGTTGCACTTATTGTACGTCCCTTTGGATAAAAGCCTCAGCTAAACGATATGTAGTTTAATGTAAAGCTCTTTTATGGCTTCAATGCATTTATACAGTTCAGTTTATTACACTTGATATGGTATTAAAGTTATCTCTGTAAAATAGACTGTTCTAGTCAAATTATCAGATTAGCATAAGATATGTTGCTTCGAATTAGCTTTGACTATTAAATTGATTATTTTGGTTAAAGGGCTTAATTTACAGAAATGTTTAGTTATAGCGGAATATAAATAAATAGATATGAAACTAGATGTGGTCAGTGCGGGTTTCAAGATGCCACTCCTCATACTGTTGCGTAATGTGTCAGACTTCTAACCTGTTTGTATTGTTTATATATATATTTGGATTTGCACCGTTTTTATAGGGTTTTATTTTTTATATTTAATTGTATATTAGCAATTGTCCTGCTCTGTACTGCATCTGCTGCACAACACACCTTCTACGTATACAAATAAAAGTTATCTTAAACAAATTATTTCTGAAATGTGTTTGACAATAATTTAATAATTTAAATGTTAACTGTAAAATATATTATTTTGCTGCATTAAGTTGCAAAGTTTTAAAGTGAAACCATATGCAGGTGTTAGAGGAGAGTCAAGCTGTGAGTGTTGTATTTTAAGCAGGGACTCCATCGTTTAGAGAAGTGAAAACGTGTTGGTTTGCCGGTGAAGAAGAAAGAGAGACAGCGTTCAACCATCAGAGACCCGAACATGGACGTCTGCCACAGTTTGATCTTCTTCGTCCTCAGTGAGTACACTTTGTATTTCTGTCATTTCTCTTTAACGTAATCTTCCTTTCTGTATTTAAAGTTAACTCCCCCAGCTGTGTGACCAGGTGTTTGTTTTTTGTGTGGGTAAAGGTGTGACCAGCCATGAGTATGAGTTACATTATTTGTATTTAATATAAAAAACGTATGGGCATATTCCTAATGTATTTTTAATCCACAACTTTTTTTGAACCACTCAAATCTATTCAACAACAAATGGTGCTGTAATATATATATATATATATATATATATATATATATATATATATATATACGCTTTGCAGCATACAATATTAATTAAAGTGAAGTACAGTGCATATATCCCTTATATCCCTTCACAGAACTAAAGTATGCTTTTAAATAAGGTTTAATGAGATTATGGAATCAAAGCTGAACTGTATCACATAAAAGGCCCACGTGCTGAAAACCCAACCCCAGAAGGGGGTCTGGATTCTCCCCCAGAAGATTTTTGGAAATGCTAACATATAAACTACTAATTCTGGTACACTCCGAGAAGAAAATAAATACATCTATTACTACCCGACATTTTTATAATATGTTATGCCATTGTTTGTGTTTCACTTTGTTCTGAAGCTGAACTTGCTGCTCCTCACAGAGAGAAGAGCAAAGAGGAGAGAGTCTGCGTGAATTACTTTAAATTGTGGGTAAGGGTAGATAGCCCCCATTGTTCTGTGACCTGTCAATCATCTCATCTCATATTTCATTATGTGTTCATTTGTATCTGAAGTTGTACCCATGGATGTATAAAGAGTAGTTCTTCAACAAAGTTATTCTCCGTGGGGACTTCCGGAAACAATCTTGATTCTGATTGGCCAGAAGACTCGAAAAAACATCAGCAAAGATATTTTATTGAGAAGACGTTTTCAAAACCGTTTATGGTCTCCTGTACTTCCAGTCCAACGCCTACTGCTTGCACAGCGTTAGAAAATCGGGCCTTCGAAACGGGTCCCACCAGTTGAGAATATTTTACAGAAAACGTTTTTATGCATAATGGAGCTGCTACTATGTTGTATGCCATTAAATATCACGTCTTATATGTTAAGTTAAAGATGATTTCCCAATAATGTCATGCTTGCTTTTGTGAAACTGTTTCATGTGATGACAATACACAGAACCAATGCCTGGTAGACTGTGATGTACCTGTGCAGCTTGTTGTTTGACAATGTGTAAATGTAGTTCAGTATTTGCTGTAATTAGTTACAGGAGGCACAGACAGTGACTGTTGCTTTTCTTTTTAACAGTCCCTGCAGGGTCCAAACACTGGTCTTGTCTCTGCGGGAGGACACCCCGTCTTCACAGGGACTGAAGGAGGAAATATTTCAGTTCATTGCTCCTTTGTTTTTCCAGGAAGAAGGAAGTTACTCTGCAAACCAGACTGTGAGGAACGCATTCTCATTGAAACGACTGGTGACAGGCAGACTCGAGGCAGATACAGCATTGAATATATCAAAACTATTTTTCTGTCATATCGCGTTCGCGTTGGGATCACAAAGCTGACGAAGTCCGACTCAGGACGGTACAAATGTGGTCTGGACAGATATTTGCTTCCAAACTCACATGGTCTGATAGAAATCATCGTAGAAGATGGTGAGTTTTTACTAAAAGACAAAGTATGCTTCGGTTTTAAGGTTCCAAAAACACCAAATGTATGTAATCTTACAACTGTTAACATTTATCACTTAAAAACAACGGGTCCAATTCTTAAAGGGCCCTGTTATTCTCATGTTCACTCATATCAGTATGTAGTGTCTCTACTGGGACATGTCTCCATGCTTTAATGTTCAAAAAGCTCTTTATTTTTCTCATACTGCCTGTGCTGCAGCACCTCTTTTCACCCTCTGTCTGAAACCAGAGCCCAGTCTGCTCTGATTGGTTAGCTGGCCGGCTCTGTTGTGATTGGTCTATCGCTTAGAGATGGCCCGCCCCTTAACCTGATAAACTGAAGCTGTTACATGGATAAAGCTTTATTTGAATTTTGATTATAAGCATTATATGTTACGATTCCAAATAAAATACTCACTCTAAAATGTATCTTTACTAAAATACTGCCAATATTTGTTCACATCCTTTCGTTGTGTCTTCATTGATCTCAGCTCCAACCACGTCCAAACCAAAGTGGACTCTTCAACCTTATTCCACTGCAGTTCAGTCAGCCTCCACACCCCCAACACCTCAGAGTCAAAGCGCCAGTTTAAGAAGTTTCACATCCTCATCCTCTTCCCCTGAAACCCCCACCCATCAGCAGCAGACGGAGGGAACAGCTGCACCAGCTTCAGGTACTTTTTTAAATCTTTGATAACACAGTTTTAGGGTTCCCTTGAATGTCCGTGAAACCATTTAGGCTTCACTATGAAACTGAAGAGAAACGAAGACTACTGAACGTTTTCCTACGGGATCACCGAGGCCAAATCGAGCCAGGTCGTAAAGTTATCTAGCCAAGATCCCCTTCCCCACTTCCATTACCCTTAGTGGCCACACCCACCTCTGAGCTCTAATATTAACATTCGACAAAACATAATTACAACATAAATCAAAACATCCAAAAAAAACGCTCAACTTCAAGCACTGCATGAAAGTTGATTCATCTGAATATTATGCTAAAGTATGAATTGCTGATGACAGTGATCGCATCAAGTTATGAAGATATTAAACCAAACGTAACAAGGTGTTCTTGAACTGATCTTATACGAAGATGAGGCAGAAGTAAAAGGTAATGTGTTTCTAAAACATTACTGCATGCCACATAGAAGAAGTGATGGAGGAAGGGTGCAACAGGTGCTGCTTACCAACAGCTTTTATGTTTTGAAGAACACAAAGTGAAGCTTTTTCTACACCGCCTATTAACAGTAACAGTGTGATGTATATACAATGCGTTCTTATTTACAGTAGTAACAAAGGTAAACCATTGACCCGAGTGTGTTTGAGTTTGTTTATGTGTGTATTGAATCATGATATGTATGTGTAACCCACCGCAGGGGGTCCGCTGTATGTGGGGCTGATTGTGCTCGCCAAGATCATGTTATCTCTGGTTGGGCTGTTCTTCTGCAGGAGGAGGGCTCGGAAACACAAAGCAGGCAACAGATCACCACACATACCATGTATACATCACTTCAGGGGACATTACATTGACTTACATGCATTTCCTGGAGACTTATCCTAACCTTAACCCTAACCAAGTCTTCACCCTAAAATTAATGATTCCCCTCATGGGGACCTCCATTTTGTCCCCATAAGGTAGGCGAGTCCCCACACGTGACTATGTAAACAGATTTAGGTCCATAGTAATGCGAGGCCACACATACACAGACACACACACACACACACACACACACACACACACACACACACACACACACACACACAGACACACATGGGCGCGGGAAGGGGGTGCGGAGCTCCCCTGTCTGAATTATTATTTGACGGTTATTGCTGCTCTGCATAATCTGTGTAATATGTAGCCAATAAATTCCACATTGTTGGCGACAATTCTGTAGCCCCGGACAATTGTACCTCAATAATATAATACATTAACCGTGCTTTACGTGAACCTCATCAAGACACTAGAGAGGACGGCAGAACTGGAATTTCCCGTGTTCAGTGAATGCAGACCAATCAGAGAGTTGCATGGAAATAAAAGTGTGCGTGTGTGTGTGTGTGTGTGTGTGTGGGAGAGAGAGGGACCGGTGCCAGCAGCAGGGACCGTGTTGTTAGCATCTGGTTAGCTAACGGACATACGGAGCGTGCTGTTGGTTCCACAACAAGCTGGAGGAGAGCTCTCCTCTCAGACTGAGAGGCTCAGGTGAGCTAAAGGACTCTCTGAGTGTTTAGATAGTTAACTTTAGTCTAAGTTATCTCAGTGGGTCTCAAACGGTTTGGTCACAAATTATTCAAAAGATTATTTCCGCGGCACACCTTCATATGATCATTATAGTTATAAAACAAATAAGAGAATAAAGGGAAAACAGTTATGAAATACTATATGGCAGTAAAACAAGAATACAGTTTGAAAGGGGAGTGATTTGTAAAATATCCATAAAGAAAAAGTAAATCTGCTTACAGTTGTGTTTCATCTGGGTGCTGAGAGATGTATCCATAGATCTCTTAATGTTGCTCTCAAAGTGCACCAGATTGATGCTTTTAACTTCAATGTTTAAAAAAAATCTTCCCGGGGGAGCATCCCCCCGGACCCCCCTAGAGGAGGTGAGGTCCACTCCCCACTCGTAAAAAAATAGCAGTTTACCCCCTGCCTATATGCCGTGAGCTGATTATCGAGCCTTCATTAATAATAATAATCCTTATATTTATTATAGCGCTCTATCAAAGACTCTCAAACCGCTTTACAAATATACATTACACATACAGATCATACACTGTGGACAATACCCACAGGAGCAAATTCGGGTGAAGTGTCTTGCCCAAGGACACAACGGCCTGACGCTGTGGTGCGGAGCTTCGAACTGGAATTCCCCAACGCCCCCTTGATCTGATGATCAAACGCACAGACCACTGCGCCACCCGTCCCTTAGACCCGTCCCATTGTAACAGTCGCGGGTGTACTGTGTTTGCGTGTGGGGAGTGCTTTTGTGCGTGCTCGATAGTGCCCGTAATAGTGTTCACTGGAGTCCAGCACCTCAGCACCCCCACTCAAAATACCTTCCCGCGCCTCTGCACACACACACACACACACCACAGACACACTGCACAGACACACATGCAGACACACACACACACAGTTAAAACTGCCATTTTCGCATGAAAAATGACACTTTCTGATCTTTTATAAATCAAAGTTTAACATAACAGATAACAGTCGTTCTAAATGTAAAATGTAAAAAAAAGATAATTTCATGATTAATTCTGTACGTGCTAATTGTAATGTATATCAATAATACAAAAAATAATATCATCCAAAAACAGGTATCTGTTAAATGAACCAAAGACCCAGTTTTTGTTCGGCCAGATGTTTCATATTGGTCTGAATGCGTTTTTGATGCATGTTTTTTAGAACTTCCTGTTGAAGCAGAGTACGCTTCTGTCTCAAAGGTAAGTTTGGGGAAAGTGTGGACGTGCAAACATCACTAGTGTTTGTGAAACTAGCTGATATGAATACAGACTAAACCCGTCTTCTCCTGTAGACCAACAAGCCCACACAGAGATCTCCTGCTGTGGAAATCCCTCCAGTTCACGCTTACGCCAAATACACCAAACCAAAAGACGATAAATCCAGTGACGACTACAGCTTGGTCGGACCCGTCGGTACCACTGCTGTCCGTTCTCAACACAAAGTAAGATAAACTCTCAAAGATGGTGGTTTCTCTGTACTTTTATTCACTGTGTTGTTTGGACCCCGGCTTTCTAATCTAACCAGAAGATCTTTATTATCGTTATACTCCTGAACAACATGTTGCAGGTTTCTCTCTATGCAGCTTTTTTTTTAAAAGCACAAGATAAATTATTCTTTATATTATTTTGGGGAAGCAGGCTTTTTTCTTTGTTGCAGGGCTTCACACAGGAAAGGGTGTGAAAGCCTGGGTGTGGACATGGTGTCAACAAACAAAGTGTCACATAACAGTTTATGTTTGAGATTACACAGGCAGGGCCGCCTTAATGCACGGGCTGACCTGGGCTGAAGCCCAGGGGCCTACGGAGATCGGGGGCCTATCATGAGCCAATAAAAAAAATAAATAAATAATTTAATTAATTTAAATGTTAAATAAACAAAGTCTTGGCTTTCAGAATATGAAACTTTTATTTCCAAAATCACACGATAAATACATTTTTGAAGCTTGTAAACGGAAGATGACAGCTCTCACTCGCAACCCTGCACTTCCACAGCGCCGCCCCCCCCTCCCTCCGGCTGAAAATTATGAATGTAAGGTGTATAGTAATCATAGATAACACGGCAGGGTCCGTTACAGTTTGTTTTCATCTGATTTCAAATAAACAAAGTCTTGGCTTTCAGAATATTAAACTTGTTTCGGCAAATTCAGATGATAAATACAACTTTGAAGCTTGTAACGGCATAATTACAAACGGAGAACGGAGTAACTTGACGTCACAGCAGGCACAACAACAGTCGGTGTTTCTCGTGAGTGTTTTCCCCGGGAAACAAACACAATACACACAAACGCAAAATTACACAAACACACACACACACACACATACACCCACACACACACGTGAGCTTCCCCCAGACCAGTAATCCAAACGAAAATATCTTCCCTACTATTTTGATCATTTGCTCCGCTAATCAATCAGATCGATGGATTCCAGAGATGACTCCGTAAACAGTCAGTGGGCACCACTTAACAGCCAATCAGAATGAGAATATGTTTCACATGTGACTTATTCAAATTGCGAGTGATTGAGTGACAGATGAAGGTTGTTTAGGAGAAAATGTCGGAGAAGAAAAAGTTTGAGAGTGGCGCTCAGAAAAGTAAATTGTTGAGGGGAAAGGAGTTTCGAGACAAGCAGCTAGGTCTATTACAAAACATGCCGAATTTACAGGTTATTTTAAACGTGTAGGCCGGGATGAGGAGGAAGGACAGATGAGTTCTGTACCGAGCAGCAGCGGTGCCGGCCGCAGGGCCTCGGAGCCAAGTAGGCCGCCTGGTTCTGATAGCGATGGAGTAGCTGGACAAATACATGAGGAAGGCCCGATACGTCACTCATCTGGAGGAGAGGACCAGGCGCGCGTAGAGCAGAGTGGAGAAGTGCGATCACAGAGCCTGCTGAGGCTATAAATGACTTTGATTTGTTGTTTAAATAGGGGGCCTACAAAACCTGTCAGCCCCAGGGCCTGATGGCAGGTTAAGGTGGGCTTGTACACAGGGATTCAAGATTTTACTCAGAAGTTACACTCAAAATACATATTTAGAAAATTAAGTTTTAAGCAACTGTATCACCATGTTGCTTCCTGGTGAGAGCGCTGTTACAGCCGCCGCCTCCCAGGTCCTGTTAATTCCGTGTTGACTGTGTTATATGTAAATTAGCTGTGCGGTTGCTATGACGTCCGGTGGCCGTAACGGCGCTGTACTATGCTTTATAATCTAGGTATTTGTTCTCTATGTATAGTTGCTCTTAATGCCAAAAAAAGATATATACCTTAAAAAGTTTGTTAAAAGGTTACATTTTAGACCACATCTATTTTGTTCATCAACAGGCAAGCTTTTAAAAACAGGAACCAGGTGGGCTTGAGATCAAACCACAAGCTGTTTCGAGGAGGAAGTCCTCAGACCGTTTAAATGTAGGCGCTGAGACGAAGTTTCAAAAACACGATATTAATATCAATGATGAACAGGAATTTTTCAAATAAACCTTGTAAACTGCTAACCGAAAGCTACGAAAGAGGATTAGGGCCACATGATTTTTTTTTGGGAGGATTTGAAAAAAAAGAGATTAAAGTCAGAATTCTGAACAAAAAACTTCTTTTTTTTCAAATCCTCACACATTTTTTTTTGTATGTGGCCCTAATCCTCTTCCGTAGAAAGCAGCACAGGAACTGACCTTAAATATAGCACTAGAAGGGGCAGTCTGTGGTTTATGGCTTATTCTTGAGTTAAAAAATGAAAATTGAAGAAGATTCAATTTATCAATCAATCAACATCTTTATTATTCCCGCAAGAAGATTCAACTTATTGTCATCACGTAGTACAGGTGCTAT
Source organism: Champsocephalus esox (assembly GCA_036324585.1). Classification (NCBI taxonomy): domain Eukaryota; kingdom Metazoa; phylum Chordata; class Actinopteri; order Perciformes; family Channichthyidae; genus Champsocephalus; species Champsocephalus esox. The sequence goes on along the minus strand of CM070476.1, from coordinate 37,707,417 downwards.
GTAACGTAACCTCTGCATTTGACCCATCCTAGTGTTGGAGCAGTGTGCTACCATTATGTACGGCGCCCGGGGAGCAGTGTAGGGAACGATGCCTTGTTCAGGGACACCTCGGTAGCACTTGGTCTTTCCGGGACTTGGACTGGTGACCTTCCAGTTGCCAAGCCGAGTCCCTATCGACTTCACCACCACCGCCCTCATAGGTTTTAACTGTTTAATGATAAAGCACAGTTTAACTTGTGTATATATGTAGGTATGTCGGGCCTTTATTGTGTTTTCGTATTGTGAATGGGGGTAATGGAGTGATTCAACGTGACATTTTTAGCTTGATGTGTGAGCACAAGAGTAAAGAAAAGTCATCTTTCTGGCCTTGTGTGCGCTGTAGGTTATTGAGTCATTAGTTATAAACTTGATTTGTCTTCTTCTTCCAGGCTGCAGATGATTCCAGTGAACTCGTCTACTCTGAACTGAGATTTCCTGTCGTTACCGCCTCATCACTCAACGCCTCCTCTCGTGTCATCTACTCCATGATTCAAGTGGAGGCCAAACCAAAGGAATACTAATACCTTTCCTCGGCACTAACCTCTGTGCTTCCTGCTCCCTCTCTCAGGGCTGACAGGTACACGAGCTATTTTGCATTAACACCTTTTTCTTTTTCTTCTAACCTCCTTTGAGAAGTGGCTCCTATTTGTAACATATCCACAAATGTACCAACAATGAGTGTTAGAGGAGAGCTTCCTATTTTTAAACAAATGTATGATTAATTAGATTGGTTGGTATTTACCACAGCCAGTACAGTTCTCCAACCTAAAGGGCAAACACTGAAAAAAATACTTCTTAATTTCATTTTTATTTAATTGATTTGATTATTTTAAGATAATATATAATTTTTCACACAAAAGAAAGTGTAGTTGTCAAGGGAGGCAGACCTATACAGAACAAAACATTATTTATTAAATGTATTAAAGAGATTGGTGTTGATCCCCCGTCATACTCCAGCTCTGCCTCTAACATAGAGGGCGGAGTTGTCGGGTTCAAGAGTTCCTCAAAGTGTTCCTTCCAACGCCCCAACACTCCATCAGTTGAGGTCAACAACGTCCCATCCTTACTGTACACAGCTTGGATGGTTCCCTGCTTCCCCCTCCTGAGGTGTCGGACAGTTTTCCAGAACAACTTTGGTGCCGCCCGAAAGTCCTTCTCCATGGCTTCTCCTAACTTCTCCCACACCCGCTGCTTTGCCTCGGCCACGGATGAGGCTGCTGCCCTTCGGGCCCGTCGGTACCTTGCAACTGCCTCGGGAGTCTCCCGGGATAACAAATCCCTGAAGGCCTCCTTCTTCAGTCGGACGACTTCCCTGACCACCGATGTCCACCAGGAGGTTCGAGGGTTACCGCCCCTTGAGGCACCTAGGACCTGGAGACCACAGCTCCCCGTCGCGGCTTCGGCAATAGAGGCTTTGAACACCGACCACTCTGGTTCAATGTCCCCAACCTCCACAGGAATGCCCGGATGGATGGATGTATTAAAGAGAATATCTTTCGATAAAAACGTACTTTAATCTAAACAACATAAATAAAATAAAAGAATGGTTAGTTGTGGCTCTTCTGCATGGTGCTTTAAGAATATTTAGATGCAACATTTTGTCTCATAAACCTCTATCGCTTGAATACACTTCCTCCTTCTCTGTTTTTTCAACTCAAAACAACACAAATAATATGATTATAGATGTATTATGTAACTCCTTGGCTGCAATGCTGCTGAACTGCTGCTCATCCCTGTGGTCATAAAACAAATAAAAACTAAATAAAATAATCACATTCAGGAGTGTCCTGTTTTCTGTCTCTACAACTCTTTCTTTACTTTCTAGTTCAATATTTATTATAAATATTGTCAAACATGAAACCTCAAAAGCATCAGTTATTAAAACCTCACTCTGGTGAATGTAGCAGAATCATATTGAGCGAAATGCTTTGACCACCCGGGTTTAAACAGCAAAACTATGGCGGCATGCTACCTGAAGTACATCAATGTAACCAGTAGATGGCAGTGTGTACTCTGTCATATACCTGATCCAAACTCCGATCCAATCCGATCCAAACTCCACTTTATTTCTATAGCACATTTTCAAAACAGAGGTTTGACAAAGTGCTTCACAACGACCATAACATTATAATAAAATATAATATTACAAGAATAGACAAAAGCCAGTAGCCACACATACGAATAGATGAAAGGCACATAAAGGCTATGGACAGACATAAAAGCATACAAATAGGTAGAGCTCAGACTGACTCGAAAGCGAGGGTAAAGAGGCGGGACTTAAAAGTGTGATGAAGAATGCTCAGCAGCATTAAATAACAATATCACAACATGCGCTACAGCTTTGGTTTGTTTGTATTCCTCATGTTTCTGGGTTGTTTGTTTCTGGGTTGTTTGTTTCTGGGTTGTTTGTAGAGACGTAGCCTTCCCATCTCAGAAATGCCTGAGGGTATTTATTCAAATTTGGCACACACGCCCACGTTGACTCCGGGATGAACTGATTATAATTGAGTGGTCACGGTGACTTCACAGAACACGTCTTTGCCCATAGGGTTCATACCCGATTTATGATGACTTTACATACATGTATAAAATCATAAAAGACGATGTGAACCTTCATGGGTTGGCGGAGGTAATTAGTAAAAGCAATATATTTAATGTATCTCAGGAGGAAGGTGACTCAGTCTTGTGTGGGGGATATCTTGGGGCAGCTCCTGCTTTACGAGGATGGGTTTGTGAAGTTTGGTATTTTTGGCGATCCACATTTTTTCACTTTTGTTTTGAGCAAGAATAAACAAGATAAGAATAGAGATCTTAAGAGGTGTTGGTAACTGGATTTGTATTATATGTGTGTACTCGTTAAGCTTTACTGACCGGTTGCTTGCAGTATACGATGGTAAAGCTTAAAGATAGCTGCTCTTTATAATAGACCAGGATTAACCTTTTTCAAAATCACAATACTTTATTTATTGTGGGGGAAATTAGGTTTGTGACAATTATTACATTTTACAAACAAATATTTATATCCACATAAGTTAAGACACATAGCACTAAAATATATTCATCGGTAAAAACGTGTATCTTATAATATATACAGTGTGTGTGTATTCACAAAGATTTTGATGAACGATGAAAACCAGATTATTGCTCAAAATGTACCTTAAAATACAGTTTAGAGGCATCACTAGATTACTAAGTATTACCCTTAGATTGATATGTAAATGCTGCTTTGTTGTTACGAGATGGAAGTCGTTCTTGTTTGTCAGGGTTCAGTTTCAGGTTATGCATTAGGAAATGAATGAAAGTGCAGCAGTGTGTGTTTTACAAGGAGAAGAGAGGCAGCAGCGGGCGCAGCACTCATAAGCGTAATGGCTCTGATTGCCTTACAGGATTTATTGACGTGTAATTAAATCAAACTGTTAACCCTTGTACATTTCATCCTCACATCTCGTTCTGCATCGCTGCTGCCCTTCCTCTCTCTTCATTCTAACTCCACCCTCACTGACGGAGATGACAGCTCGTCTTCAATATGTATAAGTAAGTGTGTGTGTGTGTGTGTGTGTGTGTGTGTGTGTGTGTGTGTGTGTGTGTGTGTGTGTGTGTGTGTGTGGTGTGTGTGTGTGTGTGTGTGTGTGTGTGTGTGTGTGTTGCCGTTTCTTAGTGTTCTGTATTCCAGTCATACAGGCTGAGTCACACTTACGGTAAATATCCATATAGAAGGAGGGTTGGTGTGTGCGTGTGCGTGTGCGTGTGTGTGTGTGTGTGTGTGTGTGTGCGTGTGTGTGTGTGTGTGTGTGCGTGTGTGTGTGTGTGTGCGCTTGCTGACATGTCCCAGACAATGCTAGACATGAGACAAGGACATGTGAGCGGAGAGAGAAAGATCCAGATCTGCAGCATCGATCACTTGCATCTTAACCCTCTGTCCCCGCCCGCCCACACACACACACACACACACACACACACACACACACACACACACAAGTTAAGTGATTTAAGGCTTAAGTGAGGGAAGACATGCAGATGGAGGAAAGGGGTGGAGGAGAGTGAGGGACAACCTGCAAGAGATGGAGGAGATAATGGAACTGCTTGAGAAGGAAACTCAATTTGCTGAGCCGAGGCAGATCAGAAGATGAAAATGAAAGCGAGTGATTCAGGCAGACATGGAAAGAACCAGCTTTTCTCTAAAGGTCACTGTGCTTGGTATTTTCCTCAGAGCTCGTTCACTTTTTTACGTTAGCCTTGTTGTTGTGCGGCTCTGTGGAGTGCAGTGTCATTCTGTCAGACGATTGGCCCGTCGATGTCCAGACTGACATTTTTAATCCAATAGCTATTGGATGGATTGTCGTGAGATTTTGTGGGAACATTTGTGGTTTCGAGAAGATACATGTGTCTGATTCGCTGAACTTCCCTGTAGTGTAACAAGCAGGATAAAGTGTTACGCTATTCTCTGTAACATCTCAACAATTACAAAATGGATTGTTCCAGAACCCTCCACTTCGAAGTTGTGTTTTAATGGTGTTTTTGTGAAACGTAAAACGGTTATCGAACGATTTGTGGTTGTAATTGGTTCAGACATTCGTGTTCGTTTGAGGCAGAAAATTACTTTTCTTTTTAACACTATCATCAAGTCAATACTTATACATATGTGCAGAACTCAAAGCAAGACAACGCCATTAGCCTCAGCTGTAGCTTACTGTGTGTCTAAGGCTTATTCGCAGATGTTAGCACGCTACTGCGCTGAACTGCCATTGCAAAGTTAGCATTAGCATATATGTTTTATCACTGGTACAAGAAGAAAACATTTCAATTATTTACATAAATTAGTCTTTGAGGCATATACAAATGTGTTGCGTGTATGACCTTACATTTGTTTTCAGGACATTGCTAGTCTTTTTTACCAACTGTTTGTCCACTGATAGTTGCGATGATTTTGGATATCTTAATTATTTTCATGAATTCATTCGTTTGACTTAGATGTGTTTCTCTATTGCTTAGCAGCTACAGTACACGTCCTCTATCGTCTCGCTGCTGCTTTGTGTTATTTCAGTGAACGAGGAACAGCTGAGGGAAATAACAATACAGTATAACAAACATCACACGCAGACCGGTCACTGGAACAGAGCTCCAAACGTATGTAGCGTCCTGCCAAAGAGAAACCCTTAAAACACAGACACTCTCCCTGTCCATCTGTCACACACTTTCTTTCTTTTTGTATCTCACACACACACACACACACACACACACACACACACCACCCATGGGAGGAGTGGGGCTGTTTTGGCTGCCAAATGCCACCTATGTGTCTCTGGCCTTGTAGTCCGGATAGGATAGAACATGCATTTCAGTTTCATTGAACAAGAGGAGGAAGACGAGGAGGAGGAGGAAGAGGAGGTGGAGCTTAGCGGGAAAAGCCTGCAGGGGGAGACGGAGCTTGATGTGTGTGAAGATGTTAGCGGCTGCTGTCTGAGTGATGGGACTGAAACCGATCTGAAGTGACCTCACAGTTCACCCGGCTTTAAACATTGATTTGGTTTGTCTGAGTGCAATATCCGTGCTTTCCAACGTGGTCAGAACATTCAAAAGTTGTCAGGAATATTAGCCATTAAAGATTTCAAAGATATTGAAAAACGTACAAAGAATGATTGCGCTAGTATCTCCTTTTGTTTAACGGTTGAGTCCCACAGCTCTCACCCACCCTGCAGCTTTACCTCAAACTAACAAACCCACCGACGGACAGAATGACTTGCTAATGAATTAAAGTTTGACATTTAGCAACTAAGCGCCTCTTCACACCACCACTTTTGGTCTAGACTTCCTGACCTTTTAGTTTCATTCTTATTAAATTACAGATGTGAAACCTCCCTCTGACCACAGTCCGGACCAAAAAGCCAAAACCTCGGTCTGACTCAAAGACGTCCGAATACAATTAGCTGCGGTTTGGTTTTATTTCGAGTGTGAAAACCTATACAGTATTTCGATGGGTCCGACCCATCACAGGAAACTCTGACGAGCTGATAGGGTTTTTAGATCTGGGTAAAAAGGGAAAACGGAACAAACCACCACCGACAAGGAGACCAACATATTTGTTATGGTCCAAATTATTTTATTAAAAGATTGGAATCTGAAAGGTTTTTGTTATTTTCTGACAGGGAAGAGAGAAAAAGGGACCAAAGTCAACACTCAGTAATAACACATATTTTGAGTGTCAGATATTTAGCACCATTAAAGAATTACAATATGTCACTTTAACTTCCCAGGGACTTTTACAAGTGTCATGTTTAAAGCCATAAGAGTTGAATTGACACTGAGGGTTATGCTGTGTTGTGTTGACGCCTTTTCCCACATCGTAACCTGCGTTGTAATACTGACAAGTATCATTTTTACAAGTCCATTTTAATTCTCTGATTGTATTACAGCCCTCCGAGCCAGCCGCCAGTAAGAGAACCAGAACAGAGGAGAGCCAGAGAGGCTGGAGATGGAGAGAGGTACAAATAGAGGATGAGAGGGAGGGGTAGCACGGAGGTAAAGAAGAAGGGAGGGGCACCAGGTCCCAGGGGAGAAGTGAGAGGGAGAGAGAGGGGCTGATGTCATCCCTGTGAAGCAGCCAATCAGAGAGCAGCAGAGAGGGAAGGAGAGGAGGGAGGAGAGGCAGCGCTCAGAAGGGTGTGTTGTATGTACCACTGCAGAATCAGTGAGAGAAAGACACGAGAAAATCACGACTCAGTGGACAGGAAACACAGAATAAAGAAGAAGAAGAAGAAGAAGAAGAAGAAGAAGAAGAAGAAGAAAGAAGAAGAAGAAGAAGAAGAAGAAAGAAGAAGAAGAAGAAGAAGAAGAGAAGACGAAGAAGAGAGTGTGACCAGGAGGATACAAGACAAGAGGAGACAGAAGGAGAGACGCCACACCTCCAGAGGTAAGATAAAAAAGAAAGCATCCCAGCATGCCGCTTGTGTCTGGGTTTCCATCCATGCGTGTATGCGTGTATGCGTGTATGCGTGTGTGTGTGTGTGTGTGTGTGTGTGTGTGTGTGTGTGTGTGTGTGTGTGTCGCGTATGCTGGCTGGAGGGAGTAGGATGTCTTACATAATATGATGCCAAGTATGAACCACTGTGCAGGGTGTGCTCTGTGTGTGAATGGATGTAAATGTGTGTGTGCGGATTAACATGTGTGTGAATGTACATGTGTGTGTGGATGCATACTTCCCTTCTGTCTGCTTTCACTGTCTGCACCTTTTGACTTCAAATGTGAAAAGACCATTCATGTTTCCAGACAAACAGGCTGTGTGGGTAAATCCGTCTGCAGGGAGTGTCTGATTCAGCTTTTTAATATCTCGATATGTCCTCCGCAGCCGTGTGTATTTATTAATATTGAATGAAATAGAGCACTATGCAACATTATAGTGTTCAATTATTCAAGACTGGTTTTTAGCTCGCTTCCTCCCCGGCTAAAAGTCTTCTGTCGGATGTGATTTCCTTTTTTTTTGTCATGCTCGTATTACAAATGAAATCATGGATATTGAAAGCACCCTGGCTTCTTAGCGGCGGTACTGACCTGCGCTGAGCTGTACCTTCATAATAATAATAATAATAATAATAATGGGTTCCATTTATAAAGCACTTCATATTTGATTTCAAATCCCAAAGTGCTACAAGTAGTGAGCAGGAACAGTATAAATATGGTTTTCTATGTTTTCTTACATTGGGGAGTTAAAAAAGAAAAAGCGGAGTGCCTCAGGGCAGCGACTGGGACTTCCTCAACTGTCAACTCTTACTATAGATGTTTGGGAGCGATTTAGATTTGTTTTCATTATTTATTTTATTCTATTTTTTTGGGGCGATATTTGCCTTTTTTTTTGAAAGATTTTTAATTATTTTTTAAAAGATTTTAAATTATTTAGTGATTTTTTTTTCAGAGATTTTTGCTTTCTTTCAGATTTTATTTTATTTTTAAAGATTTTTTTAGCTTTCAGTGCTTTATTAAAATGACAGTGATGCAAGGGTGAGATAGAGGGGATTATTTATTAATTGATGTATTATTATTTAAGAGCTAGATACATATCCTTTAGCCCTTCATCACTTCCATCATTTTTATATTTTTTTAGTCAATTTATTGAACATGTCAGAAACAAAAACATACAACAATAATATATATATATATATGTATTCTCTTTTTTCCTTTTTTTTCTCACTCAAATTAATAATTATAACAAAGTACAAAAAAATTATAATAAGAAAACAATAATAATTCTCGAAATAGTCTCAAGTCATCCCAAGGTGGGGCCTTCAGTTCACATGTCTTGTTTTGGCTGAAACATTTTAATAAACCCAAAGATATTCACATGACTCCCTATACGACAAAGAAAAACTAAACATGTCCACATTAAGGGGTCCGCCATTTGCAGATTTTGCAGTTGTTGCTTAAAATGATGATTATTCGATAATTAAAACAGTTGAATTGTAATCTTCACATCTGATGTGTGTGGTGCTTCTCGTACGGACCCAGAATCCTACAAAGGGGACTCCTCTCACTGTCTGGTTTCCTCCCTGCTGTGCTCGTCCCTTTCATACTTTTCACAGGTTCTGTTTACTCTCAAATTCCTCTTCTCACTCGTAGCAACGCCATTTAACCAACACAAACACCTCGGTTCGTTTGCCTTTCTGTCGTTTGCATTGTCGGGTTTTCTCACCTCGACTGTGGCCTGCCTTGAGCTTAGTCCAGAACCTGAGAGGAAGGGGGGAGAACGGAGGAGATATTAATGAGAGACAGACGAGCTAAAAGATTTATCCCAGAAGAGAAAGATTATCCAGAAAGAGAGGACGAGGAAGAAGAGAGGGAGATGAAAAGAGAGTCTGGGAATAGGATGAGAGGAAGAGGAGGATGAGGAGGAGGGAAAGGTAAGAGCGAATGGCGTTGGAGGATTTTTTAGCCAAAATGTTTTCTCTCCCCCTCCTCCTCCTCCTCCTCCTCCTCCTCCTCCTCCTCCTCCTCCTCCTCCTCCTCCTCCTTGGCAATACTCAAGTTGACTGTAACCATCTGGTGATATTTTATATTGGCGCTTCTCTTATACTTTACAACCTCCAGACTGACGAACGAAGGGACACATATGTAGATTATTATGAAGAAATCTATTCATAATTACTTTTAAAACAACGGCTCCTTGATTTTAGACAGAGGGCGACAAGAGCTAGATATTTTAGATGACTGTAGATTATATTTCTGGTTCTAATTTAGGTCATTTTAAACTGCAGCAGTGTCGGTCGGCAATATACATACTCGTTATTCCCACTCTTACTATATCTTTGTCTTAATTCACTCAATGGCTGTTCAGATAACATTCCGTATTGTTGTCTTTTTAATGATCTTGTTCTTATATATAATTGTTTGTTTTTTGACTCTGTGGATTGACAATAATGTGACGAAAGTCGTGTGTTGTCACCATGTCACCACATTCAGGACATGCAGTGAGATGTTGTCACTGCAGTAACATACATGAGTTTTAAAACTATCTTTGAACCTTCAGTCCAAGTTTTGATTAGATGTTGGTAAGAGCTGTTAATTATCTGTAGCGTTTTAGCTTTTGGTCATTCTTTTCATTAGCTGTATCCTGCAGCTCTAGGTCGCTCTTTGGGTCATTCCCTCCGACCTCGGACCTTTGCCCTTCGTCAGTGAGAGCAGCAGCTCATAGCTTCTACAGTATCTAATATATTCCTGCACCATGGCAAAACTCATGTAGAAGCGTGTGGGTGGTATCCTTGCACTCAGCAGAGAGTGTTTGTAAAGTTGTGTGGTTGTTATGCATGAACTCCCGGTTGCAGCTCAGACTCAGAGATCCCTCATCCATCCCACAGCGGGGACGTGTCGTTACGAGTGCAAAGGGACAGTGCGGAAATAAGGCTTACAAATTCAATCTAGCAATCAAATGTTATGTTATAAAATAAGAAAGCAACCAGGACACAAGTTTGTTAGTTTTCAAATCTGTTTACAATAGTCCTGTGAGCTGATGTCACACTAAGAAGACAGATAGAAGAAAGATAGAAATATCATATGACTGTTGAATAGAGAAATGTCTCTAAGCTTTCTGCTTCAGTGCTGAACGTCCACTCAGCTGTTGCTGCCTGTGTGACAGCGTAACCTTTCAGAGCCAGACTGACTGACTGTCCTCCTGTTATCATGGAGATGTGTGCGATAGTGTATTTAGTCAAAGGACGGCCTGCATGTCTGTTGTCCTGCCAGCTCTAGAGTCGATAACAGTCCCCGGAGAAAGGTTGAGGAGACGTTTGGAGCCGGGCTGAGAGCCGAGGGTCGGAGGGAGGTCCGTCCAGCTAAATGAGATTAGTCTGACTTTTGCTCTCTTTCAGTTCCTGTCTCTATCTCTGCTTCCTCTGTACTTCTCATTATGCTTTTTCTAATCCATCTTCATCCATCTGCCTCTCACGCCCCCGCTCCCTCCCCTCTGATCCATCTTTCTTCTCCTTTCTTTCTCTTTATCCCCCTTGTTTTTCCACTTCTCCTCCACAGAAAGAGGCCTTTGTGTTGAGAAATGAGAGGAATGCCCCCCTGTTTCCTCTCAGCTCTTCTTCCTCATTTCTTCAACCCTTCTTTTCCTGCGTGCGTGTGTGTGTGTGCGCGTGTGTGTGTGTGTGTGGTCTTGCATTACTATACTTGTGGGGACCTAAATCTGTTTACATACTCACGTGTGGGGACTGGCTTCCCTTATGGGGACAAATTGGAGGGGAATCATTCATTTTAGGGTGAAGATTTGGTTAGGGTTAGGTTTAGGGTTAGGCATGTGTTGGTTATGGTTAAGGTTAGGATAAGTCTCCAGGAAATGCATGTAAGTCAAGGTGTGTGTGTGTGTGTGTGTGTGTGTGTGTGTGTGTGTGTGTGTGTGTGTGTGTGTGTGTGTGTGTGTGTGTGTGTGTATAAAGAGGGTTGGGGGGGGCACCCATTAGCTGGGATTAGAGACCGTAGGAGGGTCTTAACAGCCCCTCTGTGTTCTGCGTTTTAATCTCCACAGAAACAGCTAATCTAGTTTCAATGCTCGCAACATGTACAGTGAACACACACACATGTGCAAACACACACACATGTACGCGCACACACACTTCCTCCTGCAAATATGTGACTCTTTCTGCTCAGTGTGGGACAGGAGGCCATTCATAAATTGACCACAAACACAGAGGACACTTTATCAGCCAAGAAGCTGACCCACGATGTCATCAGTCAGTCGAGTGACACACGAGCACATGGTGCAACACATATCCGATCACAACACAACGTACAGTGAAATATGACATAGCACTGACTCACTCAGTGTCTGCGCGTTCCCCTTGCTTGATGACACAGTTCCATCAATGGGATGCTTTCAGTTCTGATCAATACTGTCATAACTGGGTCGTTCTCCAGTAAGAGGTAAGACTTGGAGCCATATCGATTTGTGTCAGCAAATCATTCGATCGACTTTGTTGTCACTTTTCCAGCCGAAATGTCAAACATCTTCTGCTTGTCTTTGACTCGAATACATTGAAAATCTGTGGGTATTGAATTGGTGGGAGGAAAGAACAAGACCGACAAGAAGGTATTTATTTTCATACGCACAACAAAGACAGAGAAGAACGTCGTGAGAAATCAGTACAACAACTGTACAACATAATATGAGATTAACCCATTCAATATATAACATTCTTTGTTTTTTACATTCGGAGAGTTGGAGCTGACGTTTTTCCACCATTTTCTGTCTATGACTTAAGAAAAAATATAATATATGATTACAAATTAAAATAATTGTCAGGGTTGCATTTCAGCGTCATGCAACCCTGACAGCGATGTCTGCCTAAAGCTTGAAGCGTTCCATTTATCATGCCCTACTTCTTTTCCGTTCGTCCCTCGTCCTGTCCCTCCATTACGTCAACAGGCTCACAATTATTAGATTGTTTCAATTCGGTAACACTTAACAAACCTGAACTTCCTGGGTGGCTCAGCTGTGAACTAAGTATATTAGTAACTGTGATTCAGACGTAGACGATGGAGCGTCTTTTATCATGCAGAAGATTTGTGGGGGGAAGTCGCTCTAAATGTGGAGTCTTATGTGCTCCTTTTGGTTATCTCCTCAGACCTGCAGGGAGTCGTAACTTCCTCCAAAGCGGACCATCTGTCTCCTTAGTGTGTGTGAGATAACGGTGTGTGTGTGTGTGTGTGTGTGTGTGTGTGTGTGTGTGTGTGTGTGTGTGTTTGTGTTTTGGTGTGTGTTGCTTTAAGAAGCTGCACAAAAGAGAAAATGAATGTTTCTCCAAAAACAGACTGCAGACCATTTGGGTCGAATTGGGAAGGGGAGCCAGGTGGGAGACAATCACAGGAGACTGTGTGTGTGTGTGTGTGTGTGTGTGTGTGTGTGTGTGTGTGTGTGTGTGTGTGTGTGTGTGTGTGTGTGTGTGTGTGTGTGTGTGTTAGCATTACTATACTTGTGTGGACCTAAATCTGTTTACATAGTCACGTATGGGGACTCGCCTCCCTTATGGGGACAAATTGGAGGTCCCCATAAGGGGGATCATTAATTTTAGGGTGAATACTTGGTTAGGGTAAGGTTAAGGGTTAGGGTTAGGCATGTGTTGGTTATCGTTAAGGTTAGGATAAGTCTCCAGGAAATGCATGTAAGTCAATGTAATGTCCCCTGAAGTGATGTATACATGGTGTGTGTGTGTGTGTGTGTGTGGGTGGGTGGGTGTGTGTGTGTGTGTGTGTGTGTGTGTGTGTGTGTGTGTGTGTGTGTGTGTGTGTGTGTGTGTGTGTGTGTGTGTGTGTGTGTGTAAGAGAGGGAGAGGTGAATCGAGGAGATGCAGGGAGTGGCAGCGGGGAGAAAGCGAGGGAGAGGTGTGGAGGGACGGAGTGGGGGATGGGAGAAAAGAGGGAGGGGCAGCGTGGGGGATGGGGGAGAGAAATATTGCTGTGTGCTGCTGGAGTCAGGGGGTTACCATGGGGATGGGGGAGAGACGGGAAAGGGATGGCAGGAAGAGATGCTGGCTGATCTCACACACACGTTCACACACTTACACACAATGCAGATTGACATTTTCAAAGACTGATTGAATAATATGATAAGAATCACATCTCCTTTTAATTTAAACCTTCCTTCCTGTTCTCTCGGGTGTAGTGAGTGGGGGGGAGGGGGTGAAGGAGAATGGGAGATAAAGAGAGACTCTCTCAGAGATGAGTGGAAATAAAGAAATGCGATCGCCCACATGGGAGTGGTGTAACTTGGAGACAGAGTTGTGGCTTCTTGCGTACAGGACATCGAGACAGAGATATGAGAGCCGATATGGATTTCAAAGTGCATCCAGAAATGCCGTTACTATATTATAGTATTTTTCAAATCTTCTTACAACGTCCTCCCTAGCACCCAGATTGCATGTCTCTGATATTGGCTGACATTAGTCAGACAGTAGCAAAAGGCTAGAAGGCTTACGCTAAGTTCGGAGCTAGATAGGATAAGAGATGGACTTTTATTATTCCCCGTGGGGAAACGGTTTCTCTGCATTTGACCCATCCTAGTGTAGGAGCAGTGTGCTGCCATTTTGTACGGCGCCCGGGGAGCAGTGTGGGGAACGGTGCCTTGCTCAGGGACACCTCGGTAGCACTTGGTCTTTCCGGGACTTGAACTGGTGACCTTCCAGTTGCCAAGCCAAGTCCCTATCGACTTCGCCACCACCATTTCTCACTTTGTTGTGTTAATTTTAATTTCTGCACTTGTTTGTTTCTTTATTTTGTGTATTACCTCGTGTATTTTAAGCTCCAGTGCCTTTAAAGTTTCAGAGACTCTGCATATTTTCTCTTAAATCGTTAAAAGTCCTTCTAAGAAATAACTAAACATAGGCGTTCTTTCGTAAAACGTGCAGCTCTGACCTTTTTTGCACCCTTACTCTGTCCGATCCTCTGGAACCTCAGAGCCGCCGCCGCCGCGCCGCCGCGCCGCCGCTGCCGCGGGCTCGACCTCACAACTCGAACATCAAGAGGTTCTTATGTGAAGAGCACAAATCAAAGTTCATCTACGTGCCAGCAGGGGTTAGGTGTGATGTGAGGGTCTCTCAGTAGGATTGGCAGCAGCTGTGCAGAAAGAAAGGTTGAGAGCCAGACGATCCTCTGGGGATGCGTGTGTGTGCATGTGTGTGTGTGTGTGTGTGTGTGTGTGTGTGGTGTGTGTGTGTGTGTGGGTAGATGTGTGTGTGGCGGGCTCAGGCGGCTGGATGATGTGATGATGCTGCCAGTGGTGGGAAACAAATCAGTGAAACTGTTCTAGCGTAATTTTCTATTTAGAATAATAACAAGAGATCAAGTTATGGTTCACCTGCAACGACTCACCACCTGACCTCCGGCTGATGATCTCATCCAGACTGCGTTATAGATTTCATTAACCAATTACAGTCTGCAGAAGATTACATTTCTTTAACCCTGATCCTTCTCTAATATGACATGTTGTTATATGTCGATATTGTTACCGTCATCGTCACTTAAATTAGTAATAGGCTAATTCTCTATTTGGACTAGTTTCTGTATCGCCTCGATGCTCACAAGGTCTGACCACGTCATCAAGAAGAGGGAAACGAAAAGACTCGATTGTCATATGAACAACAGGGACGATGTGGTATTAAATACATCTGACTAAATGAAGTCTAAAATAGTGCAAGAGACGCTTTGGTGCAAGTCAAATGCAGGTATAAGGAAACTATATGCATCTTATGAAATACAAATAAATGCCCAATCAAGATTTCTTTGATCAACTGTGCTATTAATGCTGAGTGAAATGTAATATATCTTTATAATAATAATAATGGATCTCCTGCGACGTTTTTTTTGGCCAGACGCTTTTGCTGATCAATATTTCAATAATGTATTGGTATCGCAATATGAGACTAGATATTCTCTTCGATTTTGGACACCATTACCGTTGTCTTCTCTTGGTTTTAGATTACAGTAAAGTGATGAACATTACAGAGTTTACTATGATCTACTTATTCTGCTTTCCCCTCAAAGTTATTATATCCGCGTAACTGGTGATTATTTATCGAAGATCTCACGGTGTAAATGTGTTGCGTCTGCGTCAAAAGTCAACCTTACAATACTGTAACAATTTGAACGTTGAAGTTTATAATAATAATAATAATAATAATAATAATACATTTATTTTGGCGGGCGCCTTTCATAACACCCAAGGACACCTTACAGGGTTACAGATTTACAATTTACATTTACAATTTTACCTTACAAATTAAGACAGTGGATTTAGTGAAGTGTCAGCCGGGGTAAGACGAGACAAACAACATGATATCGCCCAGACGCTGTTCACACTCATCACCACAGAGGTTTCCAGCGAACATCCCAGTGGACCCTAACCCTCGCTGCTCAGCACTGAACATCAGACAGACTCAGTTAGAGACTTGCTGGTGAACACAGTGGAGCATTTAGCAGCCGAAGAACCCCATATTTCCCTCAGGAGCTGGCGCACTCTTAAAGTGAAGCTAAAATAGACTGAATATTTAATGATTGGGATTTATCTCCAGTGCGAGCAAGTTAAGCAGAATGACCGAAAACCAAAATGGTTCCTCAAACCTGAGTATTTGTGCCTGAAAGTGATAGATTTATCGCATCGTAAACATTCTGCTGTAAGATCAGAAAACACAGATGTTTCTCACTGATTTGTTGGCTGTTTTTTGTTTTTTTAAGAAAACTTAAAACACAACCAATTATAAGTCCTAAAATGAGGAAGTGTACATTATTAAAGCAAAGCGACAGCACAGTTATAAAGCAAAACAAAATGAATGAATAACAAGCACGCATTAAGAAAATCTAATCAAAAGAGAACTCATTGATAGTTATAAAAAGAAAGGGAACATATAAAAGTAGTTAAAGGTGGGGTAGGTGACTTTGGAGGAACCGGCTCGAGTGCGCAAGAATTAGAAAATACACAACCGGAAGAAATCTGCCTCTTCCTCACAGAGCCCCTCCCCCAACACACACGAACGTGCACATGACCAATGAGGGCACGAGGTAAGTTTGTGCCCCGATCGAAGGCTGACAGGCAGGCAGGCCATCCAGTTACTTCAGCCGGCTCAGATGATTGGTCGTGCTTTTTACAGTACTACGGCTTCCACAGTGACATTTTTTATGGATTCTTTGTCAAAGCACTTCAGATATTCATTGCTATCGGACGTTAAGAGCATTCCATGGAATATAACAAAAAGTGTATCTCGAGCCGGTTTCTCAAACGTACCTACCCCACCTTTAAGAGATAGCCAGTCATACCATTACATTTCTTTTGAAAAGGGAATATTGCACAAACATGTAACACTGATGATCTCACTCAAGAGGAGAGAAGAAACAGAGTCAGTCTCGCTTACTGATCCTGCTGGTCAGCAGTGAGTTAATGGCGTTGGTTAACTGAGCGTCACACACACACACACACACACACACACACACACACACACACACACACACACACACGATATATGATCATGTCCTGTATTGATTGGCAGGGAAGAGCAAAGCCACTATCTGAGACACTTAGCTCCGTTAGCAGCGCCGAGGCTGCACAGCATCATTCTCAGTTCAACTCTAATATTGTTGGTGATTTTAATCCAATCTGTGCGAATATCATTACATCAGATTAATCAATTACTATTATGTAAGAGGATTACATCATTTCAAACCAAAATCCTTGTCTAATATGACCAGTTTCATCCAGTGATGACGTTTTGTTGTTAGCATTGCCACGGCTCCATCGACGAAAACAATGCAAGTTTTCCATTGGATTTGTAAATATTGCAGACAAGGTTTTGCTCGCATAATAATAAACTAAAAGGCTATAAAGAAACAACAGCACGGTCACATGACTTCATTTCACCGCCGCTAAGATAAAGGCTGCTGATGTTCATCTTAAAGAGCCTGTGACACCATCCCAACAACTGTTGTGCAATGAAATATTGGTCTACGACTCATCTCGAACCGTCAGTTTAAAAAAGAAAAAGCGATACCGTTCCGTTAAATATCAATAATTTCGAACATCGCGGGGAAATTCCTTCGACTCATTTTGAAGTTTTGGGGGAAGCCGGAAGTGACGTCAATGCGGGAACGCTTCGAGAGCCAAACACGGACAAAGTGTGTTGTGTCATGCGTAGAAATTGTGAATTACTGAGATTAGGCACGTTAATAACGTTTTAATGAAGTTGACTACAGTATATTCATATTTGTCAGTGCTTTCATGTCAATTCGGCGATATAAACATAAATGATCGTGGTGAAGATGATGATTACATTAGGATTAAAAATCGGGAGTGAGAGCTGCTGAATTTCCTCCCGTCGGATGTGATATACAAACAAATCGATTATTTTTGTGGTTGTAAACTCAAGTGGATGAAACTACATTTATTAGTGCTTTCATGTCAATGCGGCGAACATATGATACATTAAATGATCGTTTGTTTGAGCCGGTCTGCATTTCCTGATGAGAAAACAAACCGATGCTTTTTGTAGTTGTAGTACACCAACAGCATGGATTAAACGTGTGGTTTTTTACCACAATGTTGGGGAAATTAATGGATAAAATGCACAGATTATTATTATTATTCCCACTCCGATCGGGACACTAGGTCCACCGTTTCCCCGCAGCGAGGCTCCCCCCGTTGACAGTGTACGTGGGCTGGGTGCAGTGGCGGACTGGCCGGTACCGAAGTGGGCCGGTCGGATAAGTCACTAGCACATCCCCCATAGGCGGCGCGTGAGGCTCAGGTTTGAGAAGGCTAAATAACTTCTTTTACCTGACGCTGCCCGCCTCCGGCGTCTATAGAAAAGAGATCAACTCAGTGTGCGGAGTTTAAATCTCTCAAGTCATATTACAGGATAAAGGAAATACAGTTTAAACTGCCATGCAGAGAAGACGCCGACGTGTCGCACTTATCATTCATATTACATCACTCAGATCATCGATCATATAATATCATAATATATCATATATCTCCTTATCTGAGTCAGCTTCTCCAGCCTCATCTGGCCGTGCAACACTCACAGTGTCACAGACTGGATGCAGAAGTATTATTTAACACATTATGTTGACGAAACACTCGAGACAAATGTAATTAAAGTCAGATCCACGCGTGTTTTAGACGTGAACGCGCTCTCAGCTGGAGAGAGAAACCCTGGCTTGATTTACCGAGTTGATAACCAGCGTCGTAGGACCGCTTAGCGAGATCTCGTGTGTTAGTTTGTTGTTGTTAGTTTGTTTGTTACTCAAACATATCCAGGGTCTGTTGAACTCGCTTCGCAGTACAGGGCACAGATGGCTCGCAGCGCTGAGGTCAAAGACACAGACATTATACATTATATTTGTATTTTATCAGGATGCAGTGACACAAATATTTACATATTTACATTTACTATATACAGCACCTGCCGCCCCTGACATCCCCACTCCCCCCGTTGACAATTTACTAGCGGTACCGAAGTGGGCCGGTCGAGAGTCCCGGGATGATTTGTAGTCCCATTCCACCACTGGCTCCATGACCATATGATCGCCCATATTGACGCACCTCATTCCTAAACTTCTAACAGATACAACAACATAAACCGATCCTTCAGCCTCATATGAGCTCTCAGACACGTTCAACATTAACCTGTCATCGCTGTCTGAGCTTGCTGCTGTGTGCGCCGTCGTGCGTTTACATCTGACTGTATATATATATATAAAGGTTTACATGCAGATACTGGGATCCTGGACGGTGCAGCTGGAGCGCTGTGCCCGCAATGACGTCACCCATCATTTGGCGGGACTTGAAGAATCCAGAAGATCCAGAAAATTGTCAACATTGAAGGAAGATTAATGGTTATCAAAGTACAAATATCCAAAATCAGTTCAGTAACGGTTTTCAAGGAGACAATATGTACTCAAATTGATGGGTTTGGATGATGGGGGAAAACCGTGTCACAGGCTCTTTAAGGGCAGCTAGTATCCTCCATTAGCCACTTGATAGCCACCGCCGTTCTTATGACACACAGAAGCTGCGGACATTCACCAGTGGTGTATCAACGGACATGTTTTATTCCATGGAAATGTTTTTGAATATCTCGTAGACTTGGATTACCCAAACTTATTTCAAGCCTCTAAACAAAAAACACGTTCAGAGTTTGCGAAGAGGACACCCAAAAGTTCTTAAATGCTAACTTATTTCTGTATGTTAGGACTCTTTCCCGTACTTCTGTGGTCACTTACATTAATTTCACTTCAAATTGTTTTGCTTCCTCCTCTCTCCGCCCTCTGTGTTTACTCTGTGTGAAGGCGGTGATAGATGTAGCCCGGGGTCTTGTATATACCGCCCTCAGCGCTCTGTTACACTGTGTCCTTTCACAGCTGGTGCCACTCGCCTCTCAGCTAAATCTAATAGACCCCAACGCGAGACAGGAAGCCACCCAGAGCGGAGCCGCTGTTTATCCAGCAACATACCGTCACTAATGACTGATTTATGCACTCCTCATAGCCGCTTCGTTTGTCGTGTGGAGAGAGGCAAATCAGAAACAAACACATGCTACTGGCTTTGTGTCTGAAGAGGTGTGTGTGAGTGTGTGTGGGGTTGGTTGGAGGAGGGGGTAATCCAGAGGTGGCTAAACATTGTCACGCCAATAAGAGCTGATTTGAATGTGAAAGGCGTCAGGATGTGCTGGGGGACCAGCGAGTAAAAGGACCCCCGCATCCCGTCTGAAAGGCAAATAGACAGAAAATGACGACATGATTTAACTCAACACTGTGACAGGTAGATAAACACAGCATATATTTACGCTGCAGTACAGATAGTACAGAGGAGATTCATCCATTTATTTTACTGATAGAAAATGTTCAAGCAACATTTGATATATTTTAGGTGTCATTTTTGAGGCGCAAATTGCCCACTTCCAGCTTCTCGTTTATTTGGATTATGATCTTTCTCTTGTCTTGTGTGATTGTTAAAGGTGGGGTAGGTAAATTTGAGAAACCGGCTCGAGATCGCTAGAATTTGAAAATACACAACCGGAGAAAATCTGCCACTTCCTCACAGAGCCCCTCCTCCAACACACACGAACGCGCACATGACCAATGAGGGCACGAGATAAGTGTGTGCCCCGATGGAAGGCTGACAGGCAGGTAGGCCGACCAATCGGTTGTACTTTTTACAGTATTACGGCTTCTACAGATGACTTTTTTTATGGATTCTTTGTCAAAGCACTTCAGATATTCATTGCTATCGGGATGTTAAGAGCATTGAATATAACGAAGTGTATCTCGAGCCGGTTTCTGAAACGTACCTACCCCACCTTTAAGTGAATATGTGTTGGGTTTAGGACTCTGTAAGACGTCCCAGTTTGCTTGAGGAGAATTGCGATTGATTATTGAAGACATAATCAGCAGCTTAACCGATGGTGGGAATAATCGTTATTTGCAGCCCTAAAATAGACACATGTTGACATGTGGTTGATTTTTATGTAATGAAATAGATAATTGTGTGCTTTTGTCTTTTTAAATTCCTGCCGTCCATTTCTCCGTCATCTCCTTTACCTGATCATTCAAAGCATATTGTTGTTGAGATGAACTTGAGATTGAAGAATTGTATTTTGTTGTTTCCTGTAGTGTAGTCATCGGAAATGGATTATACAACGTGTACAAAGTTTTAAACCATATGTGTGGTTTCTCGAGGCAATGTTAAAAGCTGGGAAACACAGGGACAGGGGAATCACGATACAAACCGATTTTGTCGCAACCTATCAATTAGTTGCAGAGACATTTCACTGAAAACCACAAATGTTATCCTCTCGATGGTGATAAAGACGGATTCCTCCTCTGGGGATCGCGAATATTTCTAGGACATTTCACAACAATCTATCCAGTAGTTGTTGGGATATTTCATTCTGGACCAAAGTAATTGACCAATTAAGATATCCATCCCTAGAGCAACGCCACTAGCCTGGTACAAATCTCTGCCAGTGATTAAAACCGCTGCCAGGACATTTTATGGGAAAATCAACAGTGTCTCAATTAATTGGGGTTGGATCCTCGTCTCCGTATTTCTTTAAGGGTTGAAGCCGATAAGAGAGGACTTTTAAGCCTCGCCTCGAGCAGTTTAACAGACGCTGGCGTGTCTGAGCCAAAAAGAGAAACTGCTCTTACAAACAAAATGATAGAAAAGTAAATAATGATGAAGGAATAGACGCAGAAACACAGAAGAAGACGACAGCGGGTGTTTGGAAGTCTGTCAGTGGATGTGCTTTGTTCAGGGTCAGAAACCTCCTCTATTGAGTTATTCCCCTCCCGTCTTCCACTGGGACCTCCAGTCTAGTTATCCTCGCACACAAAGGCAGCTCAACACACACACACGTGGCTGTCTCAGTGTGTGTGTGTGTGTGTGTGTGTGTGTGTGTGTGTGTGTGTGTGTGTGTGTGTGTGTGTGTGTGTGTGTGATGATGATGAGATCCGAGGGATGACTATGTCCCAGTATCATAGAGCCGGGAAAGTCTCAGTTACCAGAGAAATGCTCGGCACTGTCCAAGACCAAATGCTAGGAGATAAATATTATGAAATCTCGTCTTTGGCTGATGATACGTTCAGCTGCAGTGAGCACATGAACTGCAGAGGCGGAAAAAGACAGATTATTATTTGCCGGCACAAAATGTTCTTTGTTACTGTTATAAAAAAGAGTCATTCCCGGAGGCCATACATCTGCTTTCAAGTGCAAGGTTTCTGATGCCAAGATGTGGCTTTTTAAAGTCTAAGAAATGAACCTGAGAGGACGTTGGACGGCTTTGAAAGTCAAGATCCTGGTTTCTGTTATTTCACTTCAGGAAACACAGTAAAAGCAACATCTTCCTTCGACCATGACGAATGCTTCAGTGCCGTAACATAACCAACAACTATTACAAGTGTGATGACATTTCTGCAGCAAATTAAATGGAATGTATCATTAGTAAACAGTTTCCACACGTTCTCATCAACATTAACTCAGAAGGTTAGTCCCTCATATATTAATATAGAACATGATGGGGAGCGCACACACATGTTTAACTCAGGGGTGCTTTATTAAAATGTCATTCGTATTACATATTCATGAGGCCTGATGTGAAGGACATCAGCATTGTGATCTAACGACTGACACACACACACACACACACACACACACACAAACACACACAGTTACAGCCTGGAGCAAATAGGCAGGGTGACCAACCTATAGATGATTCCATGGTGTGTGTGTGTGTGTGTGTGTGTGTGTGTGTGTGTGTGTGTGTGTGTGTCTGGTGTGTCTGCGTGTGTGCGCGCATGTGTGTGTGTGTGTGTGTAGTAAATGTGAGGTGTGCAATGAATAATGAATTTAGGTGAATTTGGGTCATGCAGCCAACTGGAGGGATGAACTGGGAATAGCTCTTACTTTCCTTCCGTGTGTGTGTGTGTGTGTGTGTGTGTGTGTGTGTGTGTGTGTGTGTGTGTGTGTGTGTGTGTGTGTGTGCACTGAGGGGGAAGTATCCCCGCCATCCTCCTTTGAGTTTCCTTAATCTCAACATCCACACTTCCCAATTCTTTCCTGCAGATCGGAATCTATCAATGAATTAATTTCTCGCTCTGTCGCGCACTATCCGTCCACCTGCCCCCCCTCCCCTCCTTTAACTCTGTGATCCCCCTCCCCCCCTCCGGCCTCCCAACAGACCATCCCACCTGCACCCGCTCTCGCTCCCCCCCTCCCCAGGCCTCCCCGTGGACTGGCTGGTCCACCTGCCTCCCTCTAAAGCCCCTCAGAGTGTGGGGGTGGGGGGCAGACAGAGTAAATTGGTACAGTATGTTCAATGTTAAACGGTACAGAACGGAAATATCGTGCCTGCAGGCTCTGAACGCTATAATGAGGTCTAAAGCACTAATCAAGCGGTCAAGTTTGGCTTTCTTTTAGCTGTCAACAATCATGAGACTCGTACACCGTGATGTGTTTGGGGTCGCCCGCTGGTAAAACTGGAACGTTGACTTTAATTATGTGTATTATGTCAACACATTTCACACAACTAAATTAGGTTAGATGAACGCAATAATATTAAGTTGAAGAAGGAAATATCATGGTTCAACTTAATATTATTACTTTCAACTAAACTAATACAGTTATTAATACTTAATTAACACTTAATTAAAGTCAATGTTTCAGAGTCTGTCACAGCAAGAAACAAAGATTAAGATTGTTTTATAATATAACTTTTCACTTTTCCCCACTCGAGTTTTCCTCAGAGCCAAATGTAGCCACTTTTTCAAAAACCATCAGGGGAAAAGCCAGAAATATATTAAAATATATTATATCGTAATTAACTCCCAATGCTGCTCAGATTAATCGCAGTGACCGCCTTATTTTTCTGATAGCATCACGTGGGCCCTCCCTCTCCTCCTGCCACGTATACAACCCCTAAGCTTCATGCAAATTAAACTGCATAAAGTCCCCAATATGCAAATGAGCAAATTACATTATTTTGATTATTGCTTTTTGTGACCTTTGGAGCTGTTGCTAGCGATGTTCATTTGAATAGAGTTGGCAACAGTGCACAGGAGAGGAGGCTTCCTTTCCCAGCAGCAGACTGCGAGGCTGATGGGAGACAATCGTATCGACAATGGTGGCATCCTTTTGAAGCACAGAACGTGGCTTGGCTTCTCCTAGTTCTAAAATAACTGCTTATAAACATATGACATTTTTTCAGAAGTCTGCTATTGACACCTTGTCAAACTAAATAAGTATACATTTGCCCATGAATGTGAAGAAAAACTCGATTTTAATACAAAAACAATTATGAATATTTTACTCAGTCCAAGCCGACATCTTAAAAAAACCATATTTTTAACAACATTCCAAAAGCTTAAAATATAACATATTTTACATAAAAAAGGGTTGAAAAGGTTAAAATGTTCAGTTTAGGATCTGGAACAAGAGAGAATGTGTAGTTTTAGCTTTACAAATGACTCTTCTTGATTAATTAATGCATCAAAAGAGTCTGACAAATCCCTTTCTGCTGAAAGACCAATGGACTCAGCTCTGTAATGATGACTTATAGACACACTGCATGTGCACGTGGGACCGCACACAAGGAGGACATGAAGCCAATGTGAACAGGATAATTAAAACATACAGGATAGTTAAATTACAAACTGGATTTGGGAGGTTTTAAAACTAACACTATCCGGATTGAACCTCTCTCCCTGCACATCTCTCATCTCCTCTAATGGCTCGCTGTCTGATTTCATTCAAGAGGCCATATTGTGTTGGACAATACTGTGAGTTAAATGTCATCATGCAAACTGAAATGCAACCAAGAGGACTCAGTAGAGGTCAAGTGCCTTCAGGCTGCTCAATAAAGACACACACACACACACACACACACACACACACGTTTAGGTCTGACGAGGCGCCGACCCGCCATCATGCATTCTCAGATTAAGACTTAATTCATTAATGAGCGCCGGCCCTCCCCCTCTCTTTAACTCAGCGCCACAGTAGGAGGCCCATGAATATTTAAATTAAAGGAAGTCCTCACGAGTTACACACACCAGAATCAGTGTGTGTAATGTCTCCGCAGTGTGTGAGGCGGGTATTATTACAAGAACTGGGGCATGCTGGGACACATTTCCATCAGACATCATTCATTTTCTGTACGTCTGTTCCATTTTCTGTCTGCCCTCATTACCTGTGGGGACCCCTACCACTGGTCGTTATCCCTCCCTCATTACTGCCCAACACACACACACACACACACACACACCATACTTTACGTCCCACTGCTCTGTTTGGATCATTTATTTTGTAAATAAGCTTGGCAGGTAACAGCGGGGGCAGATGTGTGTGTGTGTGTGTGTGTGTGTGTGTGTGTGTGTGTGTGTGTGTGTGTGTGTGTGTATGTGGGTTTAGTGACGTGAAGGAGGGCGATGTGTCTACTGTGTGTGTGTGTGTGTGTGTGTGTGTGTGTGTGTGTGTGTGAGTGTGTGTGTAGTGTGTGTGTGTGTGCTGTGTGTGTGTGTGTGTGTGTGTGTGTGTGTGTGTGTGTGTGTGTGTGTGTGTGTGTGTGTGTGGAAGAGAGAGAGAGAGATATGTGTGCTGGGGACAGGTTGCGTAATGATTAGATGTAGGAGGGGGTCTACATTAGCCAGCTGTCACTTTTTGCCCCTCACCCAGTGTGTGTGGTGTGTGTGTGTGTGTGTGTGTGTGTGTGTGTGTGGTGTGTCTGTGTCTGTGTGTGTGTGTGTGTGTGTATGTGTGTGTGTGTGTGTGTGTGTGTGTGTGTGTGTGTGTGTGTGTGTGTGTGTGTGTTGCCGTTACATCCAGAGATTGATAAGTTATGACAGCTCCTGTCACCTCCTCTGCCCTTGTTGTCTGTTCTTATTTGAAGGACTCTTTGTAGCCTGCTGGTGTCCGTAAAGTCAGAGGACATTTGATATCGTTAATCTTCATAAGCTCCATTAATCATTTTAAATGTGCAATATATCTGCCAAATCACAAAAGGTTCAAACTGAACTAATCCACAAAATGTTCCCCAACGACGTCCTCTCAATGCGAGAGTATGGGAGTAGTAGTTAAAGAAAGATTGTTTACTTTTCATCAACATTTTACCAGAACCTCAATCTTTCCTTTCTTCAATCCTTATTATATTCATAGTGATGTCACTACGTTACTGACGTCAATAAAGGAGTCCAATGAAGGAGCTTCAGGCAGGGGGGAGTGTGTGGTAGAGAAACTCCCTCTGGAGGTACCCTAGCCTGTGCAGACCACTTGCATGTCATGCACACACACCTATACGACACACGGTATTAAAGGGGAACCCCCAACAACATAATAGTGACTCTATGAAACTAGCGGAAGCAAGCAGAAATAACACTTTGTACTTCTTTTAACACCGTTTGTAACGCATCAATGGGAGTCTACCAATCAGAGGGCCAGTCAACGTGTCGAAGTGTCCCATTAGATACTGAACCCCAAATTGCTTCCCTTAGGCACGTGTCAGCGTCAGCAAAATCACATAATGGATGGGAGTAGGACGAGTGAGTTATGGTTGCAAAAAGGTATATGTGGCTGCAGCCAACAGAACGGAGTCGATGCCCCATCCCAGGCATGGACCAGAAGCTACTTCAGTTTCAGTCCACATGTCCCGCCTTATGCTCTAAGGGGCCTTTTGAATATTTAACTTGCACCACATTGTTTCCAACCTTAATGAAAATACACTTTAGTTGTTATATTGTCGATGATATCACTCTGTGTCCAGCTTTCCCGATTGTACATTATATAATACTCTTAACATAGTGTTTCATTTTAAAAGCAGTACCCATTTACAGGAATACTCTGTTTTCATCACGCTTTTAATATCATGAGTGGATCCTATATAGTTAAATGTGAAAGCACTTTGGCGGTTTTGGTGCAGTGGTTAGAGCGTTGGTCATCAGATGAAGGGGCGTTGGTGAACTCCAGTTCGAATCCCGCCTCGGCCGCCACTGCGCCAGGCCGCTGTGTCCTTAGGCAAGACACTTTACCCGCAGATAATGACTCTTACATGTCTAATATGTGTAATGTGTACCTGTAAAAGCACTCTAATAAAATATGTAATGCATTATTATTAGGGATGCACGATAATTATCGGCCCGATAATTATCGGCCCGATATTAGGAATTATGACGTCATCCCGATAATCCCGATAACAGTATTAATAGCCCCGATAATATACAATATATTTTTTGGGTAATCCTGCGGTGT
The DNA here is from genome assembly GCA_036324585.1 of Champsocephalus esox. Lineage (NCBI taxonomy): Eukaryota > Metazoa > Chordata > Actinopteri > Perciformes > Channichthyidae > Champsocephalus > Champsocephalus esox. The sequence continues at coordinate 37,680,611 of CM070476.1, read as the reverse complement.
GGGTGGATTGGGATGAGGGGCGCTTGTTTTTCACTCGGCTCCTCCCGTTTTGCCAGTACTGTGGTGTTAGTGGTTTAGGAAGAGGGGAGTTCTTCACAAATCCAGCGCTCCCTAATACTTCGAACCTGATCAGTCACCTGAAACATCGCCATCGCTACGATGGTGTGTTAAAAGCGTACGAAGACAATAATACAATACAGTGTGTGTGTGTGTGTGTGTGTGTGTGTGTGTGTGTGTGTGTGTGTGTGTGTGTCTGCGCGCGCGCGTTGGAGCTATGTGCAACTCAAGGCATATGCTCGAACCGGAGCTGCCTGGACGCTGCAATCATGTTGCTGAGTGTGCTGACTTCTCCTACAATGTCCCGCTGTCTGCTTCCTGCATCAAGTCAAGTGCTCGGCGCAGTTGTGTGGATAGAGCGCTCCTCTGTTTTCATTTAAACAGCTCCTTATATCCGTTAGCGCAGCTAGCTAGCACCAGATGCTAACAACAACAATGCACGTAAGGTCTCTCTCTTGCTCGCTCGGACCACACGCACCCTCCCGGTCCTCCAGATGGCCAGTCGGTGCCTGCCGGTGAGCGTGGAAGTGTGGTCTGCCACAAGCGGGCGGCAGGAGCGGGGCTGTCAGCATCAGCTTGTAGATGGTATTTTAAACTCGATGCGCTCTGAAGCTACGGGGCGGCCGAGGAAAAAAAAATACACATGCGTTAATCGCATTAAAATAATTAGTGGCGTAATTTTAATTTTTATTATCGGTTAACGGTATCGGTATCGGTCTTGAGAAGCAGGAAGTTATCGGTATCGGTATCGGTTTCAAAAAACCAATATCGTGCATCCCTAATTATTATTATTATTATTATTATTATTATTACACACGCAGGTCCTTCACTTACATACAGCCTTAACACTTCCGTACTTTACTGAGAAAAGTGTTTCAAAGCACGACCGACAAAGGGATAATTTCTCGGGATGAGAAAACTCCCTGAAGACGAACACTATTTCTGTTTCCGTTTGTTCTCTGACGGGATGTCCTTGAATTCATCTCTCCTTGTTTCGTTTCGTGAAAGCGTTCCCTTAGATGGAGCCGCTGCCTCGTTCCAAGAGCTCAGGAGTGCCAGTCTGTTATTTTTAGGACGACCGTGAGTTTGCAAAAGCTTTACCATCAACCCACGGAGGAGCGTGCAATGCCTCACTTCAAGTAGGAACACGGAAATGACCAAAGTTGGAGTTGTGAGGTTTTATTGGCCTGCATGGCGGTGGCAAAATAAAGGAACAAAGAGGGAAGGCCTGATCCATCTGCGTCTGCTTTTAAAACCCCCTCTACCCCCCCGACACTCCTGCTGTCACGGGTCAGTGTTCAGTCAGCAGCCGCGGACAAAAGAGAAGATGTTTAGATGAAAGGAAAAGCAGTCGATGTGGCAGAAAAACACACACACACACACACACACTCTTTGTAATGTCATTAGTGGAGGAGATGTTTCCTGCTGCTTTGATCTGATCTTCTGTCTCTATCAGGATGACCTCATGCCTTTGACTCACTCACACACACACTCACACACAGACACACATACATTGTCTACATTTAGAGAAATATTTGCATTCCAGACGCACTCCCTGAGTTAATTGTGAATTTCTAATTTGTAGGTCAACATCAAGTCAATGTTCCTCTCCTTGGAGTTAATTCATATGTGTCTTGTTTCTGGAGATGATTTATGTTTGATGAAATTAATGATGTACTTTCTTTCTTCTCTCCCCTTGTCCTGTGTGCCCTCCCCTCCTCCCCCCCTCATCCCTCCTTTGTTCTCGGGTCAATCCTCCCTCTCCCTCCTAAATCTCTCCCCCCTTCCCTCCTCTTCTTCTCTCCTCTTTTTGCAGCGGGATAACGGATCGTAGACCTGCAGAACCCTCATTCAGCGCATCACTGTGAAACACCCACACCCACACCACACACACACACACACACACACTTAATACAGTTGTTTACTCCTCTCCACTCTCCAGAGGCTCCCCCTGAAGTGTGTGGGTAAAGTGGGAGGGTGTGTGTTTGTGTTGATGAGTGTGTGGGTGTCTAGTGACACTTTTCATGGGACATTGAGAGATGTGTGTGTCACAGTGGACGGGCTATAGGGGGCCGGTCTCCCCCACCCTCCTCCTGCTCCTCCTCCCCCTCCTTCTGTCCTTCTTCTCCTCCACGCCCCCCCTCGCTCAGGGAGCCATCAGCATCCCCGAAAACTGTGAGTACGCCAACATCAGCATCTCTTACTGTCAATAAAAAGTGGGTTTTTTTCATCCTGAATTACATTTTGATTCAAAACAACATCTTTAATGTTTTTAGGGTGGAATTATTTATAACACTACAGGCAAAAAGAGTTGAAAACAAACACAAAAGCGATTAGATATGACCATTAAACCTCCCCAATGATCTGAAATGGTGTGTAAATATGCAAATTAGGCATTTTCCTAGTATGTGCTCATTTGCATATACCTCCAACATTTAAAAATATAACAAAAGGTTCAAAATGATTGTTCATTGTGTTGACATACAGTCAAGAGTTATTTACCGGGTCACTTTGGGAACTCTTTATCGCTGACAGCAGTCATTAAAACAAACCATTGGCATTTTTATAGGAATGAAATGTTCTATCTTTCAGGCTATGACTGATAACGCTTCGTGTCTTTAAGAGCTGCTGCACTGCAGATTTCTGACTTGTTTTAAACATAACATTGGCCACGTTTTTTAAACACATTAAGACAATTATTGTTCTGTATTATGCATTTCCTGTTCTGTTTAAGTATGAAAACGAGGCATGCTAACTTCGGGGGCATTAGGGGAAATCTACAGACACAAATGGACTAAGTAAAAAAGAAATACTTAAATGTGTATTTTAGAGGTCGAATACCAACCTTCGCATTGGAAAACAATGTTTTTGCCTGTGGTGTCTCACCTGGTTCCTAAAAATATATATTTACGTTGCCTAACTCTGGTTATTAATGTCAGCCTCGTAAAATCAGCAAGTAACTTTACATATTATGCTGAAGAGAAAGGACACAGGAAAACCCCTTTTAGTGACACTTGTGTTTTCTTCTTCTTGTCTTCATTTGTCTGTTTGCTTTGTTTAAATTCATCTTGGGATGAATCGTGCAAATCAAAAATGTCTGCACGTGGAGAGACTTATCATTTAACCACATTCACAAAAGCACTAACACAAATACACTTATCCAAACAATCAGGTTTATAGCGACCTCTGGCCGAGGGGTTCAGTTCAGAGGTCAGACATGTCAGGCGTGAAGCTCCCAAAGGGGGAGAGGGGGAGTCGGGTTCAGAACGACCTTCATCCAGTGACCTTCTCCTCTGGGTGTGGCTCAGGGAGGAAGAGAGAGGGAGACAGGATGTAAATAAGAGAGTGAAGAGAAAGAGATGGATGAAGGAGGACAAGGAGGGTGGAGAAAGGAGTAGAATACAGAGAGGAAGGATGGAGGAGGGAGGGAGGGAGGAGGAGACGACAGAGAGGGGAAAGATGTAAATTGATCCGGGACGCCATCGTGTCTGAGTCAGAAAACAAAGAGGGAGGAAAATCGTTGAGACAAGTTATTATAGTATCCATGTTATTTATAATCGGTGGTGGACGTAATACTCAGATCCTTTACTTGAGTAGTAATACCACAATCTAAAAATACTCCAGTACAAGTCTGGATTAATACAAACAATGTTGATTCATTAAAAATACAGAAGGATTATCAGCCAGATGTGCATTCAGTATCAAAAGTATAAACACTTATTACCCATAGTCTCTTTTAAAAGTGTTGTATTACTATAGAATACTAAACTGTATATTGTTATATTTTCAAAGTTTTCATCACCAATAAATATATTTAGGAGATTTGTAATGTATGTATGTAGATTTCGAGTAGATAATACTGTATATATATATCGTATAAACACATCATGTTATTGGTATACTTCAATCTTTCAATACATGTGGTGAAGTAAAAAGTCTGAATGTAGTCGCAGACAATTGAAATACTTAAGTAAGTACCTTCAAATACTGCTAGTACAGTACTGTAGTAAATATCCACTACTGTTTATAAGTAAGTAAATGTATAAATCTGCCATTAACACCTTCACCTAATATCCTTGTGAGTCTGCAGCATCTGAAACGTCTGCCCTTGTCTAAGTGTTTCCTCTCTGCTCTCCTTCCTTGCTTACGTGTGGACACACAGATAAAGTGCACAACAGTAAGTGACTCTCCTCGTTGTGACGTGAAGAAGTGCTTGGTGGCCGCTCTCGTATAAAGCACTTCACTCACCAATACATCTCGATGATAGAGGCCATCAGTCCTGTATGTCTTATCGCTGACTGCCTGCTGTCCGTCACCGTCCCTGCAGCCTTTCAGTCACTGAGCAGAATTGTCTTTATTTCCTTTGTGACATGCGTCCATGTTGGGGGGGAATGTTGAATGTGTTCATGTTTAGACTTCAGAGTATTTCTTGATCGTATAGTGCGAAAGACAGGTAGACCATTCACATTAAAAGAATAAGTCATTGCTTGCTAAAAGTAATAATATTTCTCCAAAAGGTCTACTTCCCCCGCTTTAAAAGAAAGTCTTGTTTTAGCTTGGCTTTTGGAATTAATTGAAGGTTTAATGAATAATTTATTTAACTGAAATAGATGCATGTAATCCTTGATCTCAGTGGGGAAGTTTTTAATTAAAAGAAGGAAATATTCCTAAACGCTTTCTTGCAGAGAATTAGATGAGAAGATTGAAACCTCTGCAAGTGAATATGATGCTACAGCCAGAAGCTGCTTAGCTTAGCATAAAGACTGACTTTACAAAAACTAAATCTGTCTACTCTCTGCTCCAAAAAACGGACACACTCGGCGGGAACATAACCTTTGTCGTTCATTCCAAACAAAAACTGAGGAGTAGAAACTCTTTGCAGACGTCCACATGTTTGTGTCTTCATATTGACTCAACTGACAGATACAGTCTGACTCACAGTACTGCAGGCGAGCTGTGGTTTTCAACCACCTTTCACTCTTTCGACAAGCTTTATTGTGTTCATAAGCCAAGCACTTAGAGCGGGATGTGGCTACTGCCATAATATGCTGGTTATTTTCTTTGTTGGTTTGACTCTAACCATAACATTTGATATTTAATATTTGAAAGGAATCATTTAGCCCTTCTGGGAATCTTTTAATGAGTCCATCACATTTCAAGGGATTGAGAAATCCAACAATGAATCAAGCTCAGACTTACAACTGGAACTACTGGTGGACTGAAGTATAAAGGGTTTAATAGGGTATTAAGAGACCGTGTACTGTTGATCATTAAGATCTCTAACATGAAAGCTTTTAGCTCAACACATTTTGATGCGATTTAGCAAAACATAAATAAATATTGAGTCAGCTGTTTTAACATGTTTCCAACTGAAAATGGATGAACAATATTTAGCTAGCAAACTCTTAACAGTTAGCTCAAAGTTAACAGTGTTTTAAATAAATAGTGGAGACAGTAAACTTGTCACTTATGTCCGTCAGAAACAAACTGTTGGGTACTTCTACTTCAGATCAGTGACGGCCTGTTCTCCTGATGCTTGTACTCCTGTATTTGCTTGCTCGTATAAGCTGTAATTACTGTACATTCAGGTGTATGTTGCAAAGTATTTAATTACTGTGTGTGTTTTCAGTGTCGGAGCCTCCGGAGCTGACAGAGCTGCCACTCTCGTACACAGTCTTTTCTCACGAAGACATCAATCTGCCCTGTGAGGCCACCGGTAACCCAACTCCCACGTACGTACAGCAGTGTGTGCGTGTGTGTGTGTGTGTGTGTGTGTTCACAATATGTAACAGTGGACAAATATAATGATGAACACAGTAGACATGACTGTGTCTGGATGTCTTTCACTTCCTCCCCCTCTGGCCTTCCTGTTGGCATGGCAATAAATGCTCTTCTAATAGAATCACAGCAATAACAAAATCATGTCTCTGGATTTCCATTTCTCTTTGTCCTTCCCCCCCCCCACTCCTCCCTGCCTGATCTCCTCTAACCTCTCTTACATAACTCTCTGCCTTTTTCTCTTTTTCAAATACAAATGTCTATTTTGTTAAGGCGCACAATATTCCAAATGTGTGTTAAAGCCCGGGAAAAGCTCTAAGCCCATTGGCTCCTACTGAAGACATTACATCTGTAAAGGAAAATCAAACATAGCTTCATGTGTATGACAACACTTTCTTAAAGACGGACTTCCTAATACAGTTTGGTTTTGCATGAATCCTATAGTATGTTCTGTAAGTCAAGGCTGTACATCTTCTTTCTCTGCGCCATAGAGCTCCATTGTTGTCCAAAAACTATTAATAACATGAATGAGCCACACTGTTGCACTGGCTGTTCATATAACCATGAGCATTCACTGTGGTACATTCTGTATACAATCCCGCGCTCAGTGTCCTTCACATACTCTATAGAAAGTTTAGAGCACCTAATGTGGATGAATCTGCTGTTGTAAATAATATCCAGCAAATGCACTATTCCTTATATGCTCTCTCTTTTTAAAGATATGTCTTCATTTTGAATCAATTGGCCTTGAGACGAGAGACAAAGACAAAGAGGGGGGTGAGAAAGTTATAAGACAACCTATCACATGGGAGTTGTTGACACTCGGACGAATATAAAACAATACTCGTCCAAAGTGTTTCTTATCTCAAAGTCGGCGTATTTGTTTATTTGTTTCGTGCAATGAAATGTAGGGTAATGCCTCTATCTTCTTTTGTTTCAAAGACACATATGTAATCCTGTGTATGACATCTAAGTGGATGTGAATGTGTCATGATACAAAAATCCATCTTCCTCTTCAGTTTCCGCTGGGTGAAAGACGGCGAGGCGTTCGGGTCGGTGCGTGAAGAGTTCGGGACGTTAAGAGCCCAAGATGAAGAAAAGACACTCGACTCGTACGGAGGCTACTACCGCTGTTACGCCTCGAACACTCTGGGAACCGCCATGACACAATCCGTACATCTCATCGTGGAGCGTGAGTCACACACACTCACGCTGCAAACACACACACATACTGCAAACACACACACACTTCAAACAGACACTTATCACACATGCTGACTCATCGTCACATGAATGAAATGTTACGAAGCATGTACAGTAGGACACAAATCCAACCTTCTGTCTCTGTCTCTCCTCCTACACACACACACACACACACACACTGCAAACACACACTTATCACACATGCTGACTCATCGTCACATGAATGAAATGTTATGAAGCATGTACAGTAGGACACAAATCCAACCTTCTGTCTCTGTCTCTCCTCCTACACGCACACACACACACACACACACACACACACACACACACACACACACTCACACGCTTCAGTGACTCAGTGGGGTTGACTGGGGCCACCTGTTCTGCGCTCTCATCTCTTGTTACCATAGCGACCATTTCCTGGAAACAGAGCTGCAACGTCACTCGGAGCGGAGGGTGCATGTTTTTGTTTTTGGTTAGGATGTCAAAGTTTCGGGTCGTCTTTACGAAGATCAATGATATATACTGTATACTACGATATACAGTATATTGTTTAAAAACGGTTGTAGCTAAAGAGGATGGAGAAGTCTACGTCACACATTTAACAGACAGTTGTTCCTTTAAGAGCAATTTGTTGAACGGTAGAAGCTCCAGTTGTGTTTCTATTCACGTATGTTCATTAACATATTGAATAACGCCGTGACGCATGGTGAGCAGGTACATGTTTAAGTCAGGATGAATGCAACAAAGTGTGGGTGTGTACAGTTGTTACTTTTCATGATTTGTTGATAATCATAGATAATACTAAGTGTGTGTTATTGTAGAAAAATACATATATTAGAACATTTGTATTGAAACTGACAAATTAACTGACCTCTCTTGAGGAGGCTTTTATCGTTGTTGAGATGATGCAACAAAAGCATTATGGAAACACCTTTACCCATTAAGTTCTGAAGCAGTGGCGGATTTAGGATTGTAGGATATCTTGGGGGGGTCCGGGGGTATGCTCCCCCGGGAAGATTTTTTTTGTTAACTATTGAAGTTGAAAGCATCAATCTGGTGCACTTTGAGAGCAACATTAACCCTACCTTAATAACACCTTAAAGCGGACAAAAGGCACTGGAGAACACTCATTAACACCCTTTAATGAAGCAAACTAATGCCATAACTGACTCAAATAGTCGTTTACTTATTAAGGTGAAACAAATGTGCGTAGAGTTTTAAAGGATGCGGATAGTCTCACCTTGATTTTTTTTAAGTGAAACATCTGGGGCTTTTCAGAAAACATCCGGGGCTTGAGCCCAAGTAGCCACCCCCTGGAGCCGCCACTGTTCTGAAGTAGTACTCACTTATCAGCTGGTTCTGCTGTCAGCCCAGAAAATCCCATAACATAAGGCGCTTTCACACCGGAATACTTTTCCCGTACTTTTCCCAGTAATAGTTCCGATAGTTCCTGGGATGTTGCGTTTTTCGGGAATCTTTTCACCCCTTTTTAGACTTTCCTGGGGAGGAAAAGGTTCCAATTTCTGATTGGCTGGGCGAATTGCAAACCACGCCCCGTAAAACCCTGAAAAGTGTTTGTGAAGCCGCCATTTTATTTCCTCGTATTAGCATTATTAGCATTAGCCCAGCGCACCAACGGAGAGAGACTAACTTATGGCAACACTAAATAAAAGGTGGGATCGGTGGAGTGATGAGGAGGTGTCGGCGCTTCTGGCGATTTACCCGGGACTTTGGGTGGCAGTATACGCCGTCAAGTTGTTTGCGGCCTGCCAGTAAACCCAAAGCAGAAGAAGAAGAAGAAGAAGAAGAAGAAGAAGAAGAAGAAGAAGAAGAAGAAGAAGAAGAAGAAGAAGAAGAAGAAGAAGAAGAAGAAGAAGAAGAAGAAGAAGAAGAAGAAGAAGAAGAAGAAGAAGAAGAAGAAGAAGAAGAAGAAGAAGAAGTGACATCAGCGGCTTCATTTGCGTAAACCTCCCTCAGTGACTTATTCCCGTGAACGCGATTTACTAGATAGTTCCTGGGAAAAGTACTTGGTGTGAAAGCGGCTATTCAAATGCTTTCTCCTTGAGACAGCATAAAACAACATGGCAAATACTAGATTCAAGATTCAAAGGTTTATTGTCATAACCTATACAAATCTACGGTGTAATTATTTTAATGTATAAAAAAGTCACAGTTTCCTCAACAGTGCAATTTACAAGACAACCATTTTTATTTATTTTTAAATACTACCTGACAAAAGAAAAATGTAATCTGTTTTTTTTCAAATCCTAAAGACCTCTCTTGATGTTTCTCTCGATGATGGTTAAATGTTCAAAGCAACATGTTTGACCTCCTGGTTTACAAGCTCCTCTTTTCCCTTTCTTTCCTTAATAGCAGACTACAACCATGTCTATAGGCAGCGTAGCCTTTACCGCGACAAAACTAGGCTGAAGCCGACTTTATAATTATGAAGGATCCTGGCATTTTTCTGACAGTTACGCCCTCCCCCTCTTGCAATCAATATGTCTACCATTCTCTTTGATCCATAGTGTTACATCAACTGTGAAGAAACGAACGCTGTATACAGTTTTACTTCTCGAGCAGAGAAAGAGGATAACAAAAACTGTAGTGTAAGCTCAACGGTAGCAACCTCTGCAGAAATTTAAAAACTGTGAAGCAAGAAAGGATCTCTGACTCCCTTGCAGGTTCAGTGCATAATTTACTGTTCAAACTGGAACAGGAAAAAGCTGTAAGTGCAACAAAGAGAAACTAGGAAGCACTGTGTTGTGGCCTCATTACCTTACTGACTCAGCAGCACGTATAATGTTACCAGACAAGACTGTAGATCAAAATCAAATAGCTTTATTGGCATGATCATAATGACATAATAATCATTTTACAAAAAATGACAACATGCATCTATATATACAACTTGAGTTTATAACACATTGAACAACAGCAGAATTAACATGTTTTACTTATAAGGAAAAACAATATACATTATTTACAAACAAGCTGAATTAAAGAATTCCCCCAGCTCGCCCCCCTATTCCTTAAAGGGGGCCTACGATGCCCATTTTCGGGTTTCATGTTTGTATTTTATGCCTCTTCTAGGACATGTGATTGGTCAACCGCTCAGAGATGTCCCGTACCCCAGCCTATCACGTACAATGTGTTGGAGCGCTAGACCAGTGGTTCTCAAACTTTTTTCAATAATGTACCCCCTTTGAAAAACAATGTCAGTACCCCCTGGTCAGCGCAAACACAATTTGTTTGGGAGAAAAAGCCTATATAAAGAGGTACAGCACAGCGCTGCACCATCAGTGTCTGATTTATTAAAACAACAACCTTGTAACTGAGAAACACTTATTTCAAATGTTTACAATCCATCACTAAATTCATAGCAAACCCATTTCAACATCATGCGATAACACTAAGACGACATTAGTTGCATTGAACTAATCTTTTTAATAAGTTGTACTCAATGTAGTGAAACATGGGCTCGTGCTTCACTGAGGATCTTTGTCAGTCTGACAGGGAAGGCAAACTGCAGTTATTACACCTCACGTTTTGAAATATGTGTAATTCTGTTAATATAAAACCCACACTGCTCAAACTTTGTTACTTTTCCAAAAATTGGTATATTTATGTATTTATTTTGGGGCATGGGGAATGAAGAGAAAAATATATATGAGCATTTATACCTATAACCGCCAGACGGGATGTTGACCCCTCATATAAACATAGCCTATGGATAATGCTGAGCTATACTTTGCGGCCACACCCCGTTGCCAAGCAACACTTATTGTGACGGACCGGTGAGCAGAGCAAAACACACACTAAGAGTTAGACCTAACACACTTAGCTATTTTATCTACTCTGGAACTAGCTAAACTAGTTATAAATATGTGTATTCTTTACTGTCGGGTCACTCATTACAGGTTCAGCGAGCTGCACGAGACTGACGGGCTGTCAGGAGAGAGAGAGGAAAAGAGAGCACCCCGTTTATTTTTCCCATTTTATTATCCAGAATTACAGTAAACCTTTGAATAAAGTAGTTAATCTACGATTAGTAGTTTGTTTAAAAGCATTTCTTGTGTTGTTTTTCATTAACATAAAATAAATCTCACGTACCCCCTGCAGTACTCCAACGTACCCCTAGGAGTCCACGTACACCCATTTGAGAACCACTGCGCTAGCCAATACAAGCGCAGGTGTTAAATAGGGATGTCATGTCCAATAAACAAATGGAAGCATTTTATTCAGGGGGGGAGTGTGTGGGAGAGATGAATGCAGATTCATTTCAATGCTAAGGATGTCGGCATGCTGTTGATGATTCATGGTTCTTCACTAATAATCTTCTCCTTTGTGTTTCAGCTCAACCGGTTCTTCTAAAACAGCAACGGGTCGATAAGAAAGCAAACGAGGGAGATAGCATGATCCTGGCCTGCAACCCTCCAAACAGCTCCACCCCCCCGCACATCCACTGGATGGACTGGAGTGAGTCTGGCTTTCATCTTCTGCCTTCATGTCTTCTGTCCAGAGACAGAGACACTTTATTTCTGGTAGATTTCCAGTCTGCCTCTCTGGAAGTCTCCACAATCTGAGCAGCTTTGTTGCATCTCCCCTTCCCGCTGAGTCCCCTGTTGGAGGGATTCGCGCTGCATTGCAGATCATTTCGACTCAAACTAATGAATGCAGTAATGTCAGCTGATGTCTGGGCTCTATTTTTCTAAATTGTTCCTTTTTCTTGTCCTTGATTCCCCCTCTCACTGCCTGCCTGTTGAATAAGTGCATTTTAGCTTTGTTTAACTCGCATAAAACGTCAATACTGCAGTGCAATAAAGAGCCTTCCTGTTTTTTGCAACAACCTTTATAGTTTATTTCCCCCTCTGACATCATTGTACCTTAACTTGTCCCGCCTCTGTGTCGTGTTTCCCTCAGAGATGGTGCACATCAAGCTGAACGACAGAGTGATGGTCGGCCTGGACGGGAACTTGTACTTTTCTAATCTTATTAAGACAGACAGCAGAAGGGACTACTCCTGCAACGCTCAGTACACCGCAGCCAGGACGGTCCTCCCTCTCCCTGCTGTCCACCTCACTGTCATACAGAGTGAGTACACACACACACACACACACACACACACACACAATACAATGTTATGACATGCACAAAGGGGAAAAGTTGTCCTTAGGCAAATTAACAATTACAGATTTTAAATTATTGAAAACATTTGCGACGTGAGCCCACAACTCAACATAATATATAATAGGCCTATAACATAGTTCCTTTTTTGTATTCCTTTTAATTTGGAAATGTTGCATAATTCACCTTTAACTGATTTTACACATACGCCAGTTATTAAGTATTGCCTCTCTATACATTGTAGTGACAGGTGTTTCTATTATAGTGTCCACTGTATTTATTTGAATGAGGGTAGGCTAAAAAATCACGCAAAGCAAAAAAAAACTCATCTACACTTTTACGATGAAAACATTACAGTGTGATGTGAAATATTTACATGTGCTTTTCTCTCCAGGTAATGATCTTGTTCATGGCAAGAAGCCTGACTTCTTCCATCCCGCGGGCTCCCACAGCTCCGTGCAGGCCCTCAGGAGCCACAGCGTCGTCCTCGAATGTCTCCCCAAAGGCCTGTAAGGATCTCAGTGTGTGTGTGTGTGTGTGTGTGTGTGTGTGTGTGTTCTAGCATTACTATACTTATGGGGACCTAAATCTGTTTACACAGTCACGTGTGAGGACTCGCCTCCCTTATGGGGACAAAACGGAGGTCCCCATGAGGGGAATCATTAATTTTAGGGTGAAGACTTGGTTAGGGTTAGGGTTAAGCATGTGTTGGTTATGGTTAAGGTTATGATAAGTCTCCAGGAAATGCATGGAAGTCAATGTAATGTCCCCTGAAGTGATGTGGATAGAACGGCATACGCAAAGCTCTGGGGGGTCCAACGGCCTCTCCCCACCTCTGCTGCTCACCCCGCGTCAAAGTAAACTGCACACTGAATTCAGATTATTTATCTTTCTCTCGATATGGACCTGAACGCGAGTGAAGTCTAATCTGACAGCACGGAGACACGCAGCTCTGCTCACCTGCTCCTCCCGCTGCAGCAAAACACACACTTCAAGTCAGATCATCACCCTTAGCTATTTTAATTACCTCTCAAACTCCCTAAACTAGTTATAAATATGTTTATTTTTACTGTCGGCCGGGTCACTCATTACTGGATCAGCTGCTGCATGAGACAGACACTGACGCTGTCCGAAGAGAGGGAGGAAAAAGAGAGGCTCCGTGTATTTTATTATTATATTATATAGAGTCGTTTATTCATTTGTTTTAAAGCTCAATAAATAACAAAGAACACCTTTGACCGGCACTTTTATAATTTTGTCGGAAGATTTAACTTTAATACACGTTGACTGGCGAAAAACTCTGCCCGGTTCCCTCGGCCCCCACCGCGGAGAATAAACAGAAAGGTAACCATGACAACCATGCTTCTTCGCTGCTTTTGTGGAGGAAGTTACAGCGCCACGTACAGGCTCGGCATATGTACTGCAGCTTCTCCAGCGGTTGGAGCTAAACGGAGCGGTCTCGTGTGGACAGACTATCCGGTGAATATTGCGTGTGGACGGAAGCTTGTTTGCGATTGTGTTTGCGTTAATCCTATGCGTTTAGCCGTTTTCGCCCTCGTGTGGCCGGGGCATAATTTATATGAAGATACTTGAATATAATGCGGACAGTATATAAACAGAAGAATGATAACTCTAGGGCTGGGCCATTTATCAATAGTATGTTGGTAGTGTGATCTGAGACTAGATTTTATGTCAGATATTATCATATTCTAAAATGACACGTGTAATTAATGATGATCATTTATCTTTTAGTCTTCAATTCGTATCTGAGCACCAGTAGTCAACCCTACAATATCGTCCTCTTATCAATATTCAGGTATTTGGTTAAAACAAATGGTCACCCAGCCACACATGCATCCTTCACCTGTGTAATCTATGCTCACGTTTAACGTTTTGTTATAATTGAAGACAACTGTTCAAATCATCAGATTAAATGTGCATTACTGAGCTTGATTAAAGCAATTAATTTACAGTTAAATCTTCAATATTTAAGGATGACAGCAGGTAGCAATCCAATCCTGTGTTCCCTCAGTCCTTAATGGGCGCACACACACACTGCTTATCAAACACACACACACACTGCGCACACACAGGTTTGACACTAATCCTCTTTATTAAATAATTCCATCTCTCCTCTGTTTCATTGCTGTTTTGTGTTTGCTCTAATTACCATGCTTCCCCTGGGACTTCCGTCTCCATGGCGGTAAATGGAGGGTCATTATCATCTTGCCTTAACGATGAAATCGGATATTACATCATTAACAGGATCATCTGTGTTCATGCAACTCTAATTTCCTCAATATCTCTCTCGATCGATCCATCTCCATCCACCACTTGTTCACCGTGTGTGTCTTTCTCTGCTTGTCGTTTAATCCTGGTGTGTGTGTGTGTGTGTGTGTGTGTGTGTGTGTGTGTGTGTGTGTGTGTGTGTGTGTGTGTGTGTGTGTGTGTGCGTGTGCGTGTCTACAGGCCAACTCCGAAGATGGAGTGGAAGAAGAAGGATGGCAGCCTGGAGGAAACCAGCGGCAGGGTGGATTCAGATTCCCACGGCCGCTGGTTTCGCTTCGACAGCATCGAGCAGAATGATGACGGGGAGTACGAGTGCGTCGCCTCCAACAACCATGGCTCCGTCTCACACTCCTTCAGCCTCACCGTGGAAGGTAGGAGCACACACACTGCAACAAAGCATCCATCTTAAAACAAGAATTCGTGATTTGAGTTGACACAGACTTGAAACAGGTATGGTGATCTGTGACTAATGAGGGTTATTTAGATTTAAGCAGAATTTTTGAAATGAGAATGAGATGTATTCAAACTTGATCATTTTATACAAGCAGCTCTTGATGAGCAGATTATTCTCATAACACGTTCAGTTAGAATTCATGGCTAGATATAGGATGGTAAGAGTGTTTGCAGTGCAGCGCATCAGATCAGAGATCCATAACACTCCGTCCTGCAGCGGGGACATTGTTAAAGCAAGGGGACATTGTTAAAGCAAGGGGACATTGTTAAAGCAAGGGGACAGTCCAGATATGGGGCAAAGTTAAAATGAGCAGACTCCCGTATTAAATAAAGACAGGCACTTGTTAATACAATCAAATAAGTAGCAGCATTATGAAGTTAGTGAACATATATAAGAAGTGAAGTTCACATGTAAAGTACTAACATACCATTTTATAGAGTCACTGCGATTATAAGTTTAGGCACACATTATCTTGATGTCCTACAAACACTGAAACCTACGATTCCCACAATGCAACTCCTCCCTACCTGGTCGCCATTTTCTTTTAAACTCCATGTAACTCAACTGTTACACCAACATGTGTGTAGAAGCCGCAGTGTGTTACAGGTGTGTGTAGAAGCCGTACAGTGTGTAACAAGTGTGTGTGTGTGTGTGTGTGTGTTTGCGTTTGCAGCCCCTCCGTACTGGGTGAAGAAGCCTCAGAGTCAGCGCTACGCTCCGGGGGAAACTGTGCGTCTGGAATGTCAGGCTGAAGGCATCCCGACCCCAAAGATCAGCTGGAGCATCAACGGAGAGCTGCTCTCAGGTACGTTGAAGGACACCTATTGTGCAAAATCCACTTCTCCACGTCTCTTTTACATCACCATGTGTCCCCTCTTCTTCATGTCTCTTCTACATCAACATGTGTCCCCTCTTCTTCATGTCTCTTCTACATCAACATGTGTCCCCTCTTCTTCATGTCTCTTCTACATCAACATGTGTCCCCTCTTCTCCACGTCTCTTCTACATCACCATGTGTCCCCTCTTCTTCGTGTCTCTTCTACATCAACATGTGTGCCCTCTTCTTCATGTCTCTTCTACATCAAGATGTGTCCCCTCTTATTCATGTCTCTTCTACATCAACATGTGTCCTCTCTTCTTCATGTCTCTTCTACATCAAGATGTTTCCCCTCTTCTTCATGTCTCTTCTACATCAACATGTGTCCCCTCTTCTTCATGTCTCTTCTACATCAACATGTGTCTTCATGTCTCTTCTACATCAACATGTGTCCCCTCTTCTTCATGTCTCTTCTACATCAACATGTGTCCTCTCTTCTTCATGTCTCTTCTACATCAAGATGTGTCCCCTCTTCTTCATGTCTCTTCTACATCAACATGTGTGCCCTCTTCTTCATGTCTCTTCTACATCAAGATGTGTCCCCTCTTCTTCATGTCTCTTCTACATCAACATGTGTCCTCTCTTCTTCATGTCTCTTCTACATCAAGATGTGTCCCCTCTTCTTCATGTCTCTTCTACATCAACATGTGTCCCCTCTTCTTCATGTCTCTTCTACATCAACATGTGTCTTCATGTCTCTTCTACATCAACATGTGTCCCCTCTTCTTCATGTCTCTTCTACATCAACATGTGTCCTCTCTTCTTCATGTCTCTTCTACATCAACATGTGTCCCCTCTTCCTCATGTCTCTTCTACATCAACATGTGTCCCCTCTTCCTCATGTCTCTTCTACATCAACATGTGTCCCCTCTTCTTCATGTCTCTTCTACATCAACATGTGTCCCCTCTTCTTCATGTCTCTTCTACATCAACATGTGTCTTCATGTCTCTTCTACATCAACATGTGTCCCCTCTTCTTCATGTCTCTTCTACATCAACATGTGTCCTCTCTTCTTCATGTCTCTTCTACATCAACACGTGTCCCCTCTTCTTCATGTCTCTTCTACATCAACATGTGTCCCTTTCTTCTTCATGTCTCTTCTACATCAACATGTGTCCCCTCTTCCTCATGTCTCTTCTACATCAACATGTGTCCCCTCTTCCTCATGTCTCTTCTACACCAACATGTGTCCCCTCTTCTTCATGTCTCTTCTACATCAACATGTGTCCCCTCTTCTTCATGTCTCTTCTACATCAACATGTGTCCCCTCTTCTTCATGTCTCTTCTACATCAACATGTGTCCCCTCTTCTTCATGTCTCTTCTACATCAACATGTGTCCCCTCTTCTTCATGTCTCTTCTACATCAACATGTGTCCCCTCTTCTTCATGTCTCTTCTACATCAACATGTGTCCCCTCTTCTTCATGTCTCTTCTACATCAACATGTGTCCCCTCTTCTTCATGTCTCTTCTACATCAACATGTGTCCCCTCTTCTTCATGTCTCTTCTACATCAACATGTGTCCCCTCTTCTCCACGTCTCTTCTACATCACCATGTGTCCCCTCTTCTTCGTGTCTCTTCTACATCAACATGTGTGCCCTCTTCTTCATGTCTCTTCTACATCAAGATGTGTCCCCTCTTATTCATGTCTCTTCTACATCAACATGTGTCCCTTTCTTCTTCATGTCTCTTCTACATCAAGATGTGTCCCCTCTTCTTCATGTCTCTTCTACATCAACATGTGTCCCCTCTTCTTCATGTCTCTTCTACATCAACATGTGTCTTCATGTCTCTTCTACATCAACATGTGTCCCCTCTTCTTCATGTCTCTTCTACATCAACATGTGTCCTCTCTTCTTCATGTCTCTTCTACATCAAGATGTGTCCCCTCTTCTTCATGTCTCTTCTACATCAACATGTGTGCCCTCTTCTTCATGTCTCTTCTACATCAAGATGTGTCCCCTCTTCTTCATGTCTCTTCTACATCAACATGTGTCCTCTCTTCTTCATGTCTCTTCTACATCAAGATGTGTCCCCTCTTCTTCATGTCTCTTCTACATCAACATGTGTCCCCTCTTCTTCATGTCTCTTCTACATCAACATGTGTCTTCATGTCTCTTCTACATCAACATGTGTCCCCTCTTCTTCATGTCTCTTCTACATCAACATGTGTCCTCTCTTCTTCATGTCTCTTCTACATCAACACGTGTCCCCTCTTCTTCATGTCTCTTCTACATCAACATGTGTCTTCATGTCTCTTCTACATCAACATGTGTCCCCTCTTCTTCATGTCTCTTCTACATCAACATGTGTCCTCTCTTCTTCATGTCTCTTCTACATCAACATGTGTCCCCTCTTCTTCATGTCTCTTCTACATCAACATGTGTGCCCCTCTTCTTCATGTCTCTTCTACATCAACATGTGTCCCCTCTTCTTCATGTCTCTTCTACATCAACATGTGTCCCTCTTCTTCATGTCTCTTCTACATCAAGATGTGTCCCCTCTTCTTCATGTCTCTTCTACATCAACATGTGTCCCCTCTTCTTCATGTCTCTTCTACATCAACATGTGTCTTCATGTCTCTTCTACATCAACATGTGTCCCCTCTTCTTCATGTCTCTTCTACATCAACATGTGTCCTCTCTTCTTCATGTCTCTTCTACATCAACACGTGTCCCCTCTTCTTCATGTCTCTTCTACATCAACATGTGTCCCTTTCTTCTTCATGTCTCTTCTACATCAACATGTGTCCCTCTTCTTCATGTCTCTTCTACATCAACACGTGTCCCCTCTTCTTCATGTCTCTTCTACATCAACATGTGTCCCTTTCTTCTTCATGTCTCTTCTATATCAACATGTGTCCCCTCTTCTTCGTGTCTCTTCTACATCAACATGTGTCCCCTCTTCTTCGTGTCTCTTCTACATCAACATGTGTCCCCTCTTCTTCATGTCTCTTCTACATCAACATGTGTCCCCTCTTCCTCATGTCTCTTCTACATCAACATGTGTCCCCTCTTCTTCATGTCTCTTCTATATCAACATGTGTCCCCTCTTCTTCGTGTCTCTTCTACATCAACATGTGTCCCCTCTTCTTCATGTCTCTTCTACATCAACATGTGTCCCCTCTTCTTCATGTCTCTTCTACATCAACATGTGTCCCCTCTTCTTCATGTCTCTTCTACATCAACATGTGTCCCCTCTTCTTCATGTCTCTTCTACATCAACATGTGTCCCCTCTTCTTCATGTCTCTTCTACATCAACATGTGTCCCCTCTTCTTCATGTCTCTTCTACATCAACATGTGTCCCCTCTTCTTCATGTCTCTTCTACATCAACATGTGTCCCCTCTTCTTCATGTCTCTTCTGCATCAACATGTGTCCCCTCTTCTTCATGTCTCTTCTACATCAACATGTGTCCCCTCTTCTTCATGTCTCTTCTACATCAACATGTGTCCCTTTCTTCTTCATGTCTCTTCTACATCAACATGTGTCCCCTCTTCCTCATGTCTCTTCTACATCAACATGTGTCCCCTCTTCCTCATGTCTCTTCTACATCAACATGTGTCCCCTCTTCCTCATGTCTCTTCTACATCAACATGTGTCCCCTCTTCTTCATGTCTCTTCTACATCAACATGTGTCCCCTCTTCTTCATGTCTCTTCTACATCAACATGTGTCCCCTCTTCTTCATGTCTCTTCTACATCAACATGTGTCCCCTCTTCTCCATGTCTCTTCTACATCAACATGTGTCCCCTCTTCTTCATGTCTCTTCTACATCAACACGTGTCCCCTCTTCTTCATGTCTCTTCTACATCAACATGTGTCCCCTTTCTTCTTCATGTCTCTTCTACATCAACATGTGTCCCCTCTTCCTCATGTCTCTTCTACATCAACATGTGTCCCCTCTTCCTCATGTCTCTTCTACATCAACATGTGTCCCCTCTTCCTCATGTCTCTTCTACATCAACATGTGTCCCCTCTTCTTCATGTCTCTTCTACATCAACATGTGTCCCCTCTTCTTCATGTCTCTTCTACATCAACATGTGTCCCCTCTTCTTCATGTCTCTTCTACATCAACATGTGTCCCCTCTTCTTCATGTCTCTTCCACATCAACATGTGTCCCCTCTTCTTCATGTCTCTTCTACATCAACATGTGTCCCCTCTGTGGAAAGAGACTCTGAAAGTTTCAGGAACAAAGATTCTCTCTCTTTTTGATCCATTTCTATAAAAACCTGTCTGAAAATGAGCTGATCAGATTTTGGCCACTTTGTGATGTCATAACGATGTGTTGTCTTGAGTAACCATTAGCCAATCAGCAACCAAGGTAACTTATCACCTGAATCTCCTCCTAGAGCACCATTGTGTTCTTTGTAACCAAATCTCTCTCAGAGGGGCGTGGGAGGGGCTCCTTATTTTTCATCTAAAGTAACAGACAGAGAATCAGCACTTTTGAAACAGGGCTGAAACAGAGGGGATTATGGGTAATGCTGCCATGATCTGTTTGGTGTTTGGAGCCAAACACTTAAGACACATGTTATATATCTGAGAGCTATAATGTATTGATGAAAAACAGTATAGGGGACCTCTAATGGATCCTGGATGTTGTCGGACTCTCTTTGTAGTTAAGTGCGTCGACAAACAGGAAGTCAGACCTCCACTTATCATTTCAATGCTTGATGATGATCGCATGTGGATGCACTAATAATGATATTACATTCTGGGATGATCCCAATATTTAAAGCAAACATTTGCCCAATAACAATTTTGTGTTGTTATTTACTCCGCTTCTGAGCAAAGAAGTCTTCATTATAAAAACTGAACTCTTTTAAAGTCATACACCTTCTTTATCCTAATGCAATCAAACAGATTTATGAATCAACCTTTTTAAAGCCTTTTCCTTTCTGAAAATATTTGTTTTAAAATACTTTTTAGCCTGCTATAAAACCTCCTATACAATGCTACACTGAATTCTAAAGTTGTTTTGTTTGCCTACCCTCCCTCCCAAATGTAAACTGTCTTTGGGTTCAAGAAAAGCGCTATAGAAATACAATTTATTATTATTATTAAAGATACTGTTAGCCTCTCTGTTATCCGATAGTACCTGCATCAGCAGAGGACGATGTCTGAAGTGCTCGGCCCTTTTTGGCACTTACAACTAATTTAGTAGATATTTTTAATTTCTTTTTTGAATGATCAGCACTTTTTGAGTGGACTTTTCTTTTGGATCGCTTTAAATATGACGGCAGTATTATATTACATAACGCTTAAAGGACCAGAGATAGATTTCAGGCAAGAGCAGCGATCATTTCCCAGCTCCAGGCCGGCCACTATGACAGAGAGCCTGTTAACATCAGATGAATTAAACAGGATGGTGAAGAGATGGACTCCAGGTCTCCAGGTCCTCACCTGACTCCCACAGAGAGAGGGGGGGGAGGAGAGAGGGGGGAGAGAGGGGGATGAGATGGACTCCAGGTCCTCACCTGACTCCCACAGAGAGAGAGAGGGGGAGGAGAGAGAGGGAGGAGAGAGAGAGAGAGAGAGAGAGAGAGAGAGAGAGAGAGAGGAGAGAGGGATGAGAGAGAGGGATGAGAGAGGGGGAGGAGAGAGTGGGAGGAGAGAGGGGAGGAGAGAGAGGGGAGGAGAGAGTGGGAGGAGAGAGATGGGAGGAGAGAGAGGGAGGAGAGAGGGGGAGTAGAGAGAGGGAGGAGAGAGGGGAGGAGAGAGGGGGAGTAGAGAGAGAGAGAGAGAGAGGGAGGGGAGAGAGAGGGAGGAGAGAGAGAGGGAGGAGAGAGAGGAGAGAGAGAGGGAGAGATAGGGGGAGTAGAGAGAGGAGAGAGAGAGGAGAGAGAGAGGGAGGAGAGAGGGGAGGGGGAGGAGAGAGGGGGTAGAGAGAGGGAGGAGAGAGAGAGGGGGAGGAGAGAGGAGAGAGAGAGGGAGGAGATAGGGGGAGTAGAGAGAGTGAGGAGAGAGAGAAGGGGGGAGTACAACAGAAAGAAAGAATAGGGTTTAGGGACAAGTAGAAGAAAGATGATGGAGGTAGCAAAATAGAAGTGATGGGGAGATAGAAATGCATGATGTAGAATAAGAAGTTAAGAAAGTAAAAAATAATGAAGTAGTCAATGTAAAATAAGGAAGCTGTGGAAGGAAGGAGGAAAGAATGAGTTAGGAGATTTGAAGAAGAAAGGGAAGAAAGAGACAACACTTAATATGAGAGGGATAGGACTAGGGAAGAGGGGAGAAAGAGGAAAGAACCAAGGAAGTGAGGTTGAGTGAAAGAAAGTATAAAAAGAAGGAAGGAAGGTGGCAAGGAGGGGAGAAAGTAGAAGGAAGACAGAAAATAAATTGTAGGAAAAAAGTAAATGAAGAAAGAGGAATGACCAAATGAAGTGAGGTAAAAATATAAATATTGGAAGGAAAGAAGGAGGGGAGGAAGGAAATCAAAGGAGGAAAAAAGGAAAGGAAGGAAGGAGGGGAGGAAGGAAATCAAAAGAGGAAAAAAGGAATGTATAGACAAAGAGGAAAGAACAACTGAAGTGAGATGAAAAGAAACAAGATCAATCAATCAATCAATGTTTATTTATATAGCCCAATATCACAAATGTTACATTTGTCTCAGTGGTCTTCACAGTGTGTACAGAATATCAGTATGACAATACGACACCCTCTGTCCTTAGACCCTCACATCGTACAAGGAAACACTTCCGGAGAAAACCCACAGTTTAAAGGGAAAAATGGGAGAAACCTCAGGGAGAGCAACAGAGGAGGGATCCCTCTCCCAGGACGGACAGACGTGCAATAGATGCCGTGTGTAAATTGAAAAGATAATACATTTGCAACATCGGTAGTCCAAATGTTTGGAAATGCATGTGTGTATAATAGGAAGATGAATCCACGAGGATATTCATCCAGGACCGATGATCCAGGACCACAGCCACGACTCAAGATCCAGGGCTCGCGATGCAGGACACAGGACCGCAGGATCATCCATGACTCCGGATCCCGGCGTATATAGACACCAAAAAGAAAGAAATGTGGGGAAGCTGGGTTAATCGGAACATGAGAGTACACAGGTACAGACAGAGAGAAGGAAGAAGTAAGATGTCCCCTGACAAACTAAGCCTATATCAGCAAAACTAGGGGCTGAATCTAATCAGCCCTAACTATAAGCTTTATCAAAAAGGAAGGTCTTAAGCGCACTCTTAAAAACGGATAGGGTGTCTGCCGCCCGAACACAAACTGGAAGCTGATTCCACAAATGTGGAGCTTGATAAGAAAAGGCTCTGGCTCCCATTGTACTTTTAGAGACTCTAGGAACAACCAACAACCGTGCATTCTTGAAACGCAATGCCCTAGTAGGACAGTAGGGTGTAATGAGTTCTTTAAGGTAAGATGGCGCCTGCCCATTAAGGGCTTTGTAGGCGAGAATAAGAATTTTAAATTCTATCCTGTGTTCTCTAGGGAGCCAGTGTAAGGCAGCCAGAACAGGAGTAATGTGGTCCCTTTTCCTAACTCTGGTTAGTACACGAGCCGCAGCATTTTGAATCGGCTGAAGCGACTTGACTGACTTCTTGGTACTCCCTGATAATAAAGAGTTACAATAATCCAGCCTAGAAGTAACAAATGCATGGACTAGTTTCTCTGCATCGTTTTGAGGCAAGATATGCCTGATTTTTGCAATGTTACGTAGATGGAAGTAGGCGGTCCTTGAAATTGATTTTATGTGGGTGTTAAAGGATAAATCCTGATCAAATATAACACCAAGATTCCTTACAGTCTCACTGGAGGCCAAATTAATGCCACCCATAGTTAGTATATCTTTAGATCATTTGTTTTGTAGATTCTTCGGGCCAAGTACAATAACTTCAGTTTTGGTCGTGTTTAACATCAAAAAGTTTAAGGTCATCCACGTTTTGAAGTCCTTAAGGCAGTCTTGAATTTTATTTAGATGATTAATTTCATCAGGCTTGATTGATAAATATAATTGAGTTTCATCCGCATAACAATGAAAGTTTATAGAATGATTCCTTATAATATTGCCTAACGGAAGCATATATAATGTGAACAAAATAGGTCCGAGCACTGAGCCCTGTGGCACTCCATGGCTAACTTTGGTTTGCGTGGAAGATTCATCGTTAACACGTACACACTGAGAGCGTTCAGATAGATAGGACCTAAACCAGCCTAAAGCAGTTCCCTCTATGCCAACCAAGTGCTCTAGTCTTTGCAATAGGATATCATGGTCGATAGTATCAAATGCAGCACTGAGATCGAGCAAAACAAGAATAGAGACAAGTCCCTTGTCTGAGGCTATTAGAATGTCATTTGTGACTTTAACCAGAGCTGTCTCTGTGCTATGATGTGTTCGAATCTAAAGCCAGACTGAACATCTTCAAATAAATCATTGTTTTTTTTAAGATAACAACATTGAGATAGAGTAGAAATAAAGACTATGAGCACTAAATTAAAGCTGCAATATAGGAAGGAAAGAAGGAAGGGAGGAAGGAAATCAAAGGAGGAATGAACCGGAATAAGCAGGAAAAGAAGGAAGTCGGAGACAAAGAGGAAAGAACATCTGAAGTGAGATGAAAGGAAAAGAAGAAACAAGATAATTGAGATGGAGTAGAAATAAAGACTATCGAACCAGAAGTGAGGGGCAGCAGCTGCCACAGCGAGAGTTCGGGTCTGAACAGCTGCTGCTCCTCCTGTTGGACCCGCGCTCCTTATCTAAACACGTCTTTGTGTTCAGCCTGCAGAGAGTTTCTGTTTGACAAACTCACATAACGTCACATTGTTCAGTCCTGTTTCTAACCTCTTCACCCCCCCCCACTGTGTAGGTGTGGATGATGACCCTCGTCGCAGTGTGTCGGGGGGTGTGATGATCCTGAGGGACGTGGTGTTTGCGGACACCGCTGTGTATCAGTGTGTGGCGTCCAACAAACACGGCTCCATCCTGCTCAACATATACCTCTATGTTGTTGGTATGTACGCCGCAACTTCCTGTTGCAGAGGGGGGAAGTAGTGGAGTACAAATAACACAAATACCTGTACTTTCTACTTCTCATATGTTGAACACAAACACCTGTACTTTCTACTTCACACATGTTGAACTCAAATACCTGAACTTTCTACTTCTCTCATGTTGAACTCAAATACCTGTACTTTCTACTTCTCTCATTCCAAACAGCTGGTTCCTTTCGTCTGAATGTGTGTTTGGTGCGTGATCATTATTCTTTAGAGTCATGGCGTGCCTATTGATTTGAACACGATCCGTGTATCCATCACTTCCTGGTCTTCTCTAAAGAAGAGGGACCAATGGAAACGTTGTCGTGTTGCCGTTGTTCAGCATGGAAACATTCATTAGCTAACAATGACATTATTGTTCTATTGATATAAAGGGAGGTCAGGTACTCTTTAAAGCAGCTGCTAGCTATGGGTACTTTTTAAAGAAGTTTAGTCAGTACTTTACCAGAGTATTTTTAAACACGAGTATCTGTACTTCTACTTGAGTAAAGGAAGTGTGTACTTCTGCCATCTCTGTTAGCTAGTTCAAAACTCTTTGTACTCATAAGTGATTGATTAGTCATTTCTACTACATGGCTTAGTTGAATGCTAGATTCTTATTGGTCAATCTGGACATTCGGTGGTCTGTTATTTCTGTATAGCAGACTGTTGCTAATGAAGGCATGTCTCACACTAACAGGCAGAAAGAGTTTTGGTCAATTTAACGTCAGCTTTAGCCGACAACATACATTGGTTTCCGTTCCTTATCAGAAAACACCATGGAACCATTTCTTTAAATATGAATTGTATTGTTTTATTGGAGTACAAACCTTTGGATTCAGGCCGGCTAAACTGTCCCTGGTAAAGAAATAACAAGAAAGCAAGACGGTTTAAAAAACACAGAGTTGGGCGTCAGAGAAATCAGCAATAAAAGACAGAAATGAAACACTGAAGGGAACAGCAGAAGAAGACAGACAGGAAGCTAGCACTAACAGGAACACGGTATGGGCTCTGGTGGTGTTTAAAGATTGGTTAATGGGATGTAAAATGTCAAAGACTTGGACAGTTACAGAAGACCTCCATCGTCGCTGCCTTCATTTGAAGTCACGTTGCCGTCTACAATAACCAATCCAGTAATGTTTTAAGTCAATATGTTGTCTCAAATGATCGCCTTATTGAGGATGTACATGCTGCAACTTCCCCTCAGCCTGTTAGAAACCTTTTTAACTCTGATGTAATCGATTGGTTATTGAAATATTCCCATGTGTGTCTCTCAGAGCTGCCTCCTCAGATCCTGACCTCTGATGCAAAGGTGTACAAATTCACAGAGGGCGGATCCGTCGTGATGGACTGTGAGTCCTTCGGCTCGCCACGGCCACACATCACATGGTGAGACACACACACACACACACACACACACATACCATGTATACATCACTTCAGGGGACATTACATTGACTTACATGCATTTCCTGGAGACTTATCCTAACCTTAACCATAACCAACACATGCCTAACCATAACCCTAACCCTAACCCTAACCCTAAACCTTAACCTAACCCTTACCCTAATCATAAACCTAACCAAGTCTTCACCCTAAAATGAATGATCCCCTCATGGGGACCTCCAATTTGTCCCCATAAGGGAAGCCAGTCCCCACCTGTGACTATGTAAACAGATGTAGGTCCCCACAAGTATAGTAATGCTAGACCACACACACACACACACACACACACACACACACACACACACACACTTATGTTGTGGTACTTCATCTGTGGCCCTCAATCCAACACCCCTAAAAGGCAATGATATTACTTTCTCTATCATTCATAATTACAACTGGTCCACGTTAAGCCCATTTGGCAGGGGTGGAAGTAACAAAGAACATACTTGTATACTCTTATACTGAACTCAAGTTTGAGGTACTTGTATTTCACTTGAGTGTGTCTACTTTATTATATTTCTACTTTTCAGATTACATTTTTTCATCCCCTTGCTATCCAAGAAAAAACGTGTATTTGCAAATTTGAAATCAGAGTATGACTTCTTCATGTTGTTCATTTAAGGTAGCAGTGCTCTCAGGTGGCAGCATCCACACATTTGTAAGACTTCTAAAACAAATGGTTTCTTATATTCTTACCTATTTATGTGTATATGTGCATATAAACTAAACTAAGGTAAACAGACACTATTTGCTTAAGGCCTTAAACATTATACTCACAGCCTTCAGAGTGATATCCTCTCTTTACTCCCTCCACCCATATTTTATGGATCTTCTGTTTATCCTCCATTCAATGATGAGCCAGGAAACACACTCCCATCGATCGAGCTACTGCTGTGAGATTAATTTCTGCTTGTGTCTAATGTTGGACTAAAAGACTCAGGAGGGACCGAGCTGCAGAGGGACCTTAATTTATGTAAGGATCAATAAGTGTGTGTGTTCTGCAGGGAGGGGGACGACAGGCTTCCTCTGCTGTCGGACCCTCGTGTCGCCCTGCTCACCAACGGTTCCATCATTGTGTCCGACGTCAGTCACGAGGACAGCGGAGAGTACAGCTGCTCCATCAAACACAGCAACATCTCCATCTCTGCTCACCTGGAGGTCTACAGTGAGTCTGATGTTACATACGGGGAACCAGGAAAAGAAAACAAATACAAACAATATCTCGTCTCATGTCAATATGAAATCAATATGTTGACCAGCACTGCTTGAATAAGACGATATCCATGAAATAAACACAAGAATCAGAATGAAAATAATTTATTTATCCCGAGGAAAATGTGTGGTGACAGTTGCTTGATTTTAAAAATGAAATTATTAAAGGATAACGAAATAAACATAATAAAAAAACGAACAAAAAACGTCAAGAAGTTAAAGTACTAATGTGCAATAAATAAGATACAATTCAATAAGTAGAATAAAGATATTCAAATTTAAAATAAGAAATTATTATATAAAATTAGGAATTTCAAGTCAAATATGAATAACAGACATAATCAAATAGAAAACATTTATTTTTATATACATAAGAAGTAAAATAAGATTGTGAATTAAAAGGATTTAATACAATTAAGTAAAGACGTATACATAAAGACAACAAGTAAAAAGAAAATGTACATTAATAACATACAATTAAATATACATCTTTATACTGTGTAAATATACGTGTCCAATAAAACATTAAGTGAGATTGTTCATTTCAAATATATAACAAGATAAAAGATATTTATACAAACAAAAAAAGCAAGTGTCTGCACGCATTGTCAGCAAAGACTGGTCGTCACACATGTTCTCACTGTGCTGTGTTTTCCTGTCAGACCAAACGGTGATCCTGAACGGGCCGGAGGACGTGCGTGTGCTCCGAGGAAGCAGCGCTCTGCTGGACTGTGTCTTCCAGAAAGACCCTCGCCTCATAAAGTACCAGATCGTCTGGAAGAAGGCCGAACACAAGATGCAGGAATCGTCTCCAGATGACAAGTAAACACACTCAGATACTAAAGTCCCCAGCTAAACTAAAACATGTAATATACACAGTAGTCATGTTAAAGCGATTCATCTGTGTCTGACCTAAATTACACATTTTAAATATATTTATATGCTGTTTGTGTGTGTTTGTTAAGGCACACGATATTTGATAATGGAACCCTGAAAGTCACCAACATCCAATCAGACGACAGCGCTCGCTATTCCTGTGAGGTCATCACTGCTCTGGGAAGCGTAACAGCCAGTGGCTCCATCACTGTCGTGGGTATGTCACTCTCTGTGTGTGTGTGTGTGTGTGTGTGTGTGTGTGTGTGTGTGTGTGTGTGTGTGTGTGTGTGTGTGTGTGTGTGTGTGTGTGTGTGTGTGTGTGTGTGTGTGTGTGTGTGTGTGTGTGTGTGTGTGTGTGTGTGTGGTGCGCAGTAACACTAACAGCTCTGATTTGGACCCTCAGCCCGGCCGGACTCTCCTGAAGGTCTGTCTCTGTCTGATGTCGCCGACCACAGCCTCACACTCAGCTGGAACCCAGGAAAAACACACAACAGCCCCATCATAGGTACACACACACACACACACACACACACACACACACACACACACACGTACAACACATTTGAGCAGACTCTGTCATTTGAATTCAATCGTCATCTTTAAAAAGCAGATTTCATTTAAAAGACAATATTTGTGTCTCACCTTCTTTAGTACGGGTGCCGGCAATGTTTTTAACATTTCATTCTAGTTTAGTTATTTTATAATTATACTTATAAAGTAATCCTCTAGCATACAGATAAGATTTATTATAAAAATGTACTCCATACTTTGGGTTACATAAAAAAATGTGCCATCTTAATTGTCTTCAGTAACATTAGAGGACATTAGTATTTTGTTGAATTGAAATCTTTATTGTCACATTATACATTACACCAGAGGACATTTTGAAGTGACCTTTCTCTCCCTGTCTCTCAGAGTTCATCGTGGAGGCTCGCGAGGAGCAGCACACGGAGCACGGCAGTTGGAGGTGGGAGGAGTGGAAGAGGGTGCCGGGGGAGTTCAACCACCTGGAGCTCACCCTCCACCCGTACTGCACCTACCGCTTCAGGGTCTTCGCCGTCAACGAGATCGGCCGCAGCGACCCCAGCCATTTCTCGAACCACCACAAAACCCCCCCTGCCGGTGAGACGCTGACACTGTAACGATAACACAATTAATCGTAATGTGTTAACAAAGTGTTGAAACGATTGTTGGCTTGAATACCTGAAGAAAACCAATGAGATCTTAGTTTAATCAAATTCTCATTGATCGATCGCTGACTAATTCCCAGACAGTATTTTTCCGAAACATAACTTGTTTAATACTTCTGCATAAACACTGCAGACAAGCTGGTCTTCAATCGGAACATTGTTTTATGCACAAGTGTTTTGTTATATTAAAACGGCCTGTGTTTTGAAAGAAGTGAGCATACAAGTCTTGGAGTCTACAGGAAGAGTGGAAGCATGCTCGAACCAACGTTTTCTTAAAGACTTGTACGTAACACTGCGTGAGAAATGGATTTACAAACGGTCCCTGTTGGGGTGGAGTTTTCCTTTCAGAACCACATCTTGTGTTATCCCTCTTTTCTAATGCAAATTAGACTAACATAAATGTATATTGCTTATTATTAGCTACAAGGTGCCTTAAAGGTGGGGTAGGTAAGTTTGAGAAACCGGCTCGAGATCGCTAGAATTTGAAAATACACAACCGGAGAAAATCTGCCGCTTCCTCACAGAGCCCCTCCTCCAACACACACGAACGCGCACATGACCAATGAGGGCACGAGATAAGTTTGTGCCCCGATGGAAGGCTGACAGGCAGGTAGGCCAACCAATCCGTTTAGCCGGGCCGGCTAAACCGATTGGTTGTACTTTTTACAGTATCACGGCTTCGACAGATGACATTTTTTGATGGATTTGTTGTCGAAGCACTTCAGATATTCATTGCTATCGGGATGTGAAGAGCATTCCATGGAATATAACAAAAAGTGTATCTCGAGCCGGTTTCTGAAACTTACCTACCTACTTAAGGTAGATATTGTCATCCAGTATTTAGGCTTAACTGCAAAGTAATGTGAGTTATTTCATATTCATAAAGCAAACAAGTGTGTTTTTCGATCTATCTATTTAAAAGATTTTGTTTTATACCTTTACTAAGTGTTTTTCTCCCTTTATCTTCCTGCAGTCCCTGACAGAAACCCCTCAGGTGTGCGCAGCGAGTCCACAGACCCTAAGACTATGATCATCACCTGGGACGTGAGTATTTTCACAAAACATTAGCAGCGCCAGCAAACTGGGGGCATTTCGGCGTAGTGATTCATTTTAGGATAAAAACTAAAAAAGGTTAATAAAAAATCATGCAATCATAAGAACTAGTAGTATTAGAAAGTGAAAAGGTTCGATAAAGAAATAATAAAATACAAATGTTGATTTAAAATGTTTAGAGCCAGCTTATTGCAGGGATTTATTTGAGTTTAGTGAGAGTTTGTCATTATTAGAATACAAACTGAAAAATAAAAATAAAACGTACAAACATAAGAATCAAGGTTCAAAGGTCCAATAAATATAAAATAAAAACACGTAGACTGTTAAACACCTGCACTTTTGAAAGAACATACACAACATTCGTCTGTTTGCAACTCACATATCAATATTCCAATGACTTTATATAGACTACTCTGCACAGTTTCTATCATATTCTGTTTCTATTCTATTTTATTTACTTGCACTATTTGATCTGTTTTGTTGTGTTGCACCGTTGGAGGAGCCTGTGACCTCAGATGTTCATTGATACACTGCAGCTTTGCACACATGACAACAACAGCCTTGAACCTTGAATCAATGTTTCATTCCTACGTTTCCTCTCCTCGCAGGAGATGGACAAGCGCTTCCACTCCGGCGAGGGGTTCAAGTACCACGTGTCGTGGCGTGGGGGGGGCGACTCTCAGTGGAACCACGCAGACGTCGCGACGCCTCCGTACGTCATCAACGACACGGGGACGTACACGCCGTTTGAGATCAAAGTCCAGGCTGTCAACGACGTGGGGGGGGCACCGACACCGGAGCCGGAGATCGGATACTCCGGAGAGGACGGTACGTAGGGAGTGTTGCAAATATTGATACACATGAGTATCGGGATATTACGTTTTGTGAAACTGCACCTATTTGTAGTTGATGTTGTTTCTATTTTTGGTTTGTAAAGCACTTTGTTAATGAATAGTGCTTTATAAATAAGGTTTAGTTGATTGATTGAATTCAAAGTTTGCATGCAACGACAGTGTGGCAGACAATGGCTCAGATTGCACAAATAATAGTAATATAATGTACGTTATTATTATTAGAAAGTCTGGGCGACCTCAGACAATCGATGTTGGTGCAATCTTCATCGGAAACAAAAAAATACCAAAGCAATGCTCACCATTTTTAAAAAGACATGGAAAATGATAAAGAGAAAAAAAAGACATCAATGAATATATAAACAAAAGGAGATCAAATTGAAATATAAAAGAAAATTCCGGAATAAAAAAAGGTTAACAAAAAAACAGAAAATTCCTAGAATTTGCAAAAGAATACAATAAATGGATTCCATAGTTTAGTTTAATACAATTCCACATCAGACACTGGTAGTTTTAGCGACTCCGAACTTGTTGTTATCAAATGTGGATATTTTTCAGAAACGTGACGATATTAAGGATATCCTCAAATTCCCAAACATGGCTCTGTGGGTACAGTATAATCTCTCCAGGTTATTTGGGTTCATTACGATGATTTTATCTAAAAGTAAAACACATCCTTTCAATACGAGTAAACTAATAAGTTCATTTGAGTCCAAAGTCTTCAATATCAAGATATATTTTCATTAAATTCAGTTCTTATTTGATCTAATAATGAACTAAAACAGGTTGTACTTCAAGCACACATTCTTCCAAATGTCTCATTGATAATCCTACCGTGTTATACTATAATTAACGTCTTTATAGCCAAGGCGAAAATTCCTTCTGACTGACGTATCCTATGATGTTAGGAACTTTTAATTTATGATCTGTTTGCAGACTGTTCCCGCACCCTCTTTACACAGCGCCTCAAATACTTTCTTTCAGAACTGTCTTGTACTTAAACTGAGTCATCATGTCCCTCGTAAAAGAGGTCAACATCCCCTTATTGTACAAGACATTCTGGATGTGACAAGAGATGAAATCGTCTCACTAAAAGACATCTTCACGAGGCCTGTTCTGCAGCAACGTCCGATCCAATGAGAGAAATGAAACACATGACAGATCTGTTGTGTTGTGATCTTGTTTGTGCTTGAAATCAAGCGTTCTGCTGTGCAGCAAGTTACGGAAAGTGTCTCTAGGTCAAGAGTCACGATCCTCAATTAGTGATGGATAGAAACTGCATGCCAATCAAATGTAACATGACCATGCATGAGTCTACTGTGGGGCTGAGAGCTGCTGCGATTCTCACCAAGACGAGGCTTGCGGTACAATTCAGATGTCATTAATGCACGAGGGATTATTTGATCGGATCAGAAGTGTCATAACCCAGCGGGACACAATGGATGCTGATCAATGAATGGTATATTTGTCAATAAAGTAAACAAGTTAGGACAAAGCTACACACATGAAGTGTCTGTCAGTAACACCAGCAATGTAGTTCAGTCGTGTTCTTAATATGTTTATTAGAGCAGCATATAGTTTGAGTTTGGCGTCTAGGCTCGGGCCTCATCACTCCACAGATTTACAAAGAACATTGAGTGATGATTAGATAACTATCCCCCGAGCCTACAGGTGGGGCTGGGGGGCGGTGGGGGGGCAGGCGAGCAGCAGGAACATGAACGCAGCAATAGCAAGTGAACACAGCGGCGGCGGCGGCGGCAGCATGAAACGCAGCAGCAGCAGGAACATGAACGCAGCAGTAGCAAGTGAACACGGCAGCAGCACAGCGAGGCAGAGGCAGGAAGACCTGGCAGCTTAAATAGAGCGGCATGTTTAGGAGAATGTGATTGGTTGGCTGTAAGAGGGACGAGGTGCGTCACGTGTTCATGTATCTTTGGTGCTTGCGTTGACTGCCTGAACTAGCTCGCAGGCTTCGCCCCATGTGTGATTCTGGGAGCATAATGACGTGTAAGGTGATTATTGTTTTTGTAGATGATGTTTATTCTTACACAAACTCACCCTGTCTTTCTGACACTTTCAGAGCCGCAGGAAGCTCCCACTAATGTCTCCACGAAAGTGATGGACAGCACCGTCACAGTCAAGTGGAAAGAAGCCCAAAATGTGAGAGGTCTGCTGCTGGGATACAAGGTAACGGATGCTCTGCTAATGTCACAGTTATATTTCATACTGTAAATCAGGGGTGTCAAACTCAAGGCACGGGGCCAAATCAGGCCCGCGACCTAATTTTATGTGGCCCGCAAGAGCTTGCAAAGAATATAATATACCATACAATTGGTGTAATTGTTGAATATTTACTTTCAATTATTTGCCCCAGACTTCTGCTTTCAGACGTAGTTATTTAGGAAGATATTACCAGAACTGATAATAATCCAATGCAGGGCCAACAATGTAATATAATACATTATTTAATATATATTATATATTTACATATGTATAATTAAAATTACAACCGGCCCTTTGAGTACAAACATAATGCTGATGTGGCCCGGGATGAAATTGAGTTTGACACCCCTGCTGTAAATACTATATAGTGTATCATTTGGTGAATTGTTGTGCTGGAAATTCTGCTGGATGCCGTCCTCATTTATCGATATCTTCTATACATTTTGAAACACTTTTTCTATTCCACGGTATTAAATGTGTATTTAATTATTCCAGACGGATCGAAACCTTAATGGAACAATTATCTGTTATAATGTATCATAAGAAAACGCATTTTTTTAATTCAACATAATCTGTGGGTTGCCCCAGGAAGAACCGGGAGAACACAGTACTTTGTAGTGCATACAGCACCACCTTGTGGCCGATTAAAGAACATCATTGTGTTCAATAAGAAATGATTTGTTTACAATGAGAGAGAAAAGCAGCCAGGCTTTCCATTTGAAGCTGGAAATAAGAGCATTAGATGTTTTTAGCTTCATAAATGATCAAAATAAATAATCAAAATTACATTTTCTGTTATGACTCATTGTTTAAGTCTATCAAAGCAGGAAAGGCAGCACAAATACATCATTTTCTCTCGGTCCAACTGTTCATTCATTCAACGTTACTCCTTGTCAGATCTACCTCCAGAGGTTGGGTCCGCAGGGCGGTCGGGTCCGGAGGTCTCTCGGGAAACAGCACCAGAAGAAAGAGGACAAGCTGGAGCGAGCGAGGGAGAGAGACCGGGAGGTGGTGGTCCACGGCGTGAAGACCTCGGAGGAGGTGACGGGGCTGCGGCTTTACTCCAGCTACGAGCTGTCCGTCGTTGCCTTTAACAGCAAAGGGGAGGGGCCTCGCTCCGTCCCCGCACCACTTCAGCACCCCACAGGGAGGTGAGTGTTCATGACACTTACGTTCGTTTCAAGATTCAAAGGTTGTATTGTCAGAAGCACAAAGCTACAGTGTGGGAATGGCAATGACATTCTTCTGACCTGAGCTCCTCCAACAAGGCAACATATAATCAAATACAAAATAAAAAGTAGTCCAAAAAGTCTATATACATAGACTAGAATATGATATGTTCAAGAACAGAATATGAAATTAAATAATGTAAATTAAGACTAAATTAAATAGTGAAATATGTAGCTATTGAAGAAGTCAAATAACTGGTATAATGCACCCTTTGTGTGCAAGTGTTTAAAAAACGTTTGTAGTTGGGACTTGAAAGGGTTGCCGATTCAAGTCCAATTACGGTATCCTGTCATACTATTCTTCTTCTTCTAATTGTGGTTTTACGATATTTATATTATTCTGTTTTAACAAGAGAGGCCATGTACATGAACGTGCGAAGAGCCACTGGACAAATACTTATATTGTGTTGCTTTTAACCAGTTACACAACCTTGTGTGTCTTAGAAAATACATATATTACAACAAGTATATATTTGTGTGTGTGTGTTTAGCGCCTGGTCCTCCTGCATCGTTAAGGTTGGAGAGTCCGTCAGAGAAGTCCATGATCCTGTACTGGAGCCCTCCAGAAGAAACCAACGGCATCCTGCAGGGATACGTGGTGCAGTACCGGGAGGGTAAGGGCATGTTGGTGATGTCAGTACCCCAGCACACAGCACTCGTAGCTTGTTTGATTTCACCACTCTGTGTGTGTATGTGTGTGTGTGTGTGTGTGTGTGTGTGTGTGTGTGCGTGTGTGTGTGTGTGTGTGTGTGTGTGTGAGTGTGTGTGTGTGTGTGTGTGTGTGTGTGTGTGTGTGTGTGTGTGTGTGTGTGTGTGTGTGTGTGTGTGTGTGTGTGTGTGTGTGTGTAGATCTGGAGGACAGCTTGCTGCAGATGAAGTACATCAACGACCCCACCGCGACCCACTTTGAGTTGGACTCTCTGGACCCGAGCAGCCATTACATCTTCAACGTGATCGCTAGCACCATTGTAGAAGGACCCCCCATCACCCGGAGGGGGGCCACCGCGCTGGACGGAGGTGAGGCTGCCGCCAAGAGGATAAAATACCGTTTACGTCATTTTGTTTATTAAGTGTTTACCCTTTTTAACTGTGCATTATGCATTCATCTACATCACTGCATGTATTTATACACATGTATACAGATTGATTGCATTGTACTACTTTAGCAATTTTATATTCTACATTTAAAACTTTTTATTTCACATCTATAACTTCAAAGGTTTGCATGGAAATATGTGTCCTTTCATTCTAAAATAAATCAACTGTCACAAACCCAATTTCCACCTGAGATATTAATATCATTCGTATTATTTTATGTACTTTCACGCTGTTTTTCGTTTCAAAACCCATCTCTTCAAAAGAGCCTTTGCCTAGACCTTTTTATCACCCTTTTATTTATTTTTTTTTGTATTGCTTTTTTATTAATTCTACCGTGTTGTGTAATGTTTATTTATACTGTTCATGCTCACTACTTGTAGCACTTCGGGATTTGAAATCAAATATGAAGTGCTTTATAAATGGAACCCATTATTATTATTATTATTACAGATATGAAATGGTTAATGTATTGGTATTGTTGAGGTATTGGAAGTGTTCTGCTCGTGTTGATGTTGGCAGTAACAGGAGGTTGAAGGATGGTGGTGTGTCCGGCTGTCCGATAGGGTCTCATGAACTTTAACTTGTCATTAAATCCCTCTTTGTGTCTCCTTCCAGTGGCTCCATCACACATCAACATAGTTCCCAGCAACACGTCACTCAACCTGAGCTGGGTGCACGGAGAGAGGTTCAGGAACCACGGCTTCATCATCCGATACCGCAGGAAGAGCCGTAAGAGGAGGGAGGGAGAGAGGGAGGAAGGAGGGAAGGAGGGAGGGAGAGAGGGAGGAAGGAGGGAGGGAGGAAGGAAGGAGAGAGGGAAGGAGGGAGGGAAGGAGGGGGGAGGGAGGGAGGGAGGAAGGAGGGAAGGAGGGAGGGTGGGAGGGTGGGAGAGAGGAAGGAAGGAAGGAGGGAGGAGGAGGAGGGAGGGAGGAGGAGGAGGGAGGAGGGAGGGAAGGAGGGAGGAAGGAAGGAGGGAAGAGGAGGGAGGAGGGAGGGAAGGAGAGAGGAAGGAGGGAGGGATAGAGGAAGGAGGGAAGGAGGGAGGCAGGGAGAGAGGAAGGAAGGAAGGAGGGAGGAGGAGGAGGGAGGGAGGGAGAGGAGGAGAGGAGGGAGGAGGAGGGAGAGAAGGAGGAAGCTTTTACTTTTCTGCAAAATGACTCTAAGATAAAGATGGCGGAGAGAGAAGATTATGCCTTTATTCATGATTAACAGGCACTTATTGGTTCGTCCATTTCACGAGATGATCACATATCACGACTTCTCAGATTAACATGTAGAAAGAAGAAGAGATGTCGGATAGAAAGTAGGAATGGAAGAAGAAGAAGAAGAGAGTGAAAACACGTGTTCTTTTAGTCCTGTGGTCTCTGCATTGAACACTTGCAGTCATAGAAAGTGACCAAAGACAGCTTTACTAATCCGTG
Organism: Champsocephalus esox; assembly: GCA_036324585.1. Classification (NCBI taxonomy): domain Eukaryota; kingdom Metazoa; phylum Chordata; class Actinopteri; order Perciformes; family Channichthyidae; genus Champsocephalus; species Champsocephalus esox. The sequence goes on along the minus strand of CM070476.1, from coordinate 37,643,220 downwards.
TGTGTGCTTTCTGCAGCCGGCTGTGATTGGTTGGACTCGGAGGTGGTGAACTCCACGCAGGGTTTCTATTCGCTGAAAGGCCTCCTGCCGGGATCTGAGTACCAACTCGTGATCAACGACACCCAGTGGGAGAACTCGACACGGACCATAGGAGCAGGTGTGTGTGTGTGTGTGTGTGTGTGTGTGTGTGTGTGTGTGTGTGTGTGTGTGTGTGTGTGTGACAGACACCATAATAGTAGCTCGAAGGTTTCTAAAACGCCGCTCGTGGTCAAAAAGGCCCACCTCATAAAATCAATATCAGTTGAGGCGTACGCTAGATTGAGCATATTTAAATGTCACTTTAATTTCAGTCTGACGGACCTTTCTGACGGGAACTGGAGCCTTTGAATCCACCTATGCTCACTTCACAGCCACCAGACTCCATAGAGGAAATCAGTAACGCATCACCCGCATGAGAATCATTGAAGCGATACGATATACTTTATTGTCCCCGTATGAAAGTTGCTCTGATCTCCGTGCTGCAGTTCCACATACATGTACATATACAAACATAATACACGTTAAAATACATCCGCATATCCTACATACACCGTTTGAACAAACACAATACACATACTGACAATGGCGACGTATTGCGCAACCCTCATGGCCGACATTTATTACATTACATGTGAATGTTAAGAAGCTGAATGGGACGGAGGATCAGGTCCCATCTCTCAACATTACATTTGAGTTGCTTTCCCTGGAGTATCTCACAAATGTGTTACATGCCAGATCTGACCAGTTCTATACAACATGGCGGCCTTACTTACATTTCCTTGGACCTGAATTGTCGGCTGTTATTGTTAAAGGAACCTCCTGTAATCATAAATGCATCCTCAATCATACATGTGATATATAAAGGACATTGTAAACAGTTCCTACTAACCCCTCTCTCTCCTCCCTCAGCGCCGTCGGTGATGCCCGGTGGGTTCGCTGCTCGGGGTTGGTTGATCGGACTCATCGCTGCCATCCTGCTGCTGGTGCTCATCCTGCTCATCCTCTGCCTCATCAAGCGCAGCAAGGGGGGGAAATACGCAGGTACGACAACCAGCGCTCCGATAGGCCTAGGCCATACGAAGAAATATATACTTCCTTTATTTAACCAGGTAAAAGTCTCATCGAGATTACAAACTAGCGACCTGGCCGAGAGGGCAGCATGGACAAAGATGCAACAAATCAACACTACACAATACAGGCAGACGAATACAGCGGTTGTGAAACACAAATTAGATGCCACATCAACCACTAATCACGCAAAATATAAAAAACTATTATAACAACTATAACAAAACGACTTCGGTTGGATATAGCAATCACATCGACCAATGGTTTCTTGTTCTCTGTCCTTTAAGATGGACTTGAACTCCCCCATCGTGACAGCATCTGAGAGTTTCAGCTCCTTCTGTATATGATTCCAAGCAGAAGGGGCAGCATCAGAAAATCACATATCACTATCTTTTTGACCCCCTACGGCACATGTGTCAAACTCGAGGCCCGGGGGCCAAATCAGGCCCTTGGTGGATTTAATTTCGGCCCGCAGGATCATTTTTAATTACTATTCGATCTGGCCCGCCGGTATATTGCACCTTCACTCCATCCTGAGGCTCTCCTCCGCTCAGAGCCTGAGCCCAAACATTAACTTGCACCCAAGATGAGATGCCAAGTATCTACTTTACATGGATGTGTCCTTCTGCACTTTGTCTCTCACGGCAACAGGGCATGTTTGGTTTTCTCTTTCAGGGGAATAGTTTTTTGAAGCTGTTGTTGGCCTGTGGGAAAATGTAATCATAAGAAATGAATGCAACTGATTATTTAATGTTTAATGTTGTTTTTATCGGCAATAATCTAAGCTTCGTTAGTTCCAGGTTTAATATGTGCAATAAGTTCATTTCAGTAAGTCCTGCAATGAACATTGAACCAGTCCGGCCCTCGACTAGCACCCATTTTTTAATTTTGAGTTTGACACCCCTGCCCCACGCTATCAATCTTGTGATGACATTGTAGGGTTGATCGTTGAGGCTGTCGCAACATATTTTCACAATGAGAATTTTCATAAATGATCATCAGCAAAGTAGGTACAGGCAACTATTGGACAACTCAGAAAATGACATTGTTTTATTATAATTCAGGAAAAGACTCAAATTAAGCCATGTGACATTTTGAAGACATAAATTAGTCTCATCGACATATGGCCTAGTGCTACAGACTCTCATGCACAACAAACACACACACACACACACACACACACAGGCACATGCAGACGTTAGCCTGTAAGGCAGATTTTGATGGATGTCCTTTCTCACAGTGAAAGACAAAGAGGACAAGGAGGGGGACTCTGAGGCTCGGCCCATGAAAGACGAGACGTTTGGAGAGTACAGGTGAGTCTCGCCATAAATCACCAGGCAACAGTAAAAAGAAATCCTGAGGGTTTCCAGGAACATCCACCAAACGTACAAACGGCACCACGCCACGACACCCTCACATCGGTCATCCCGTTGGTCGCTCGTTGCTAATTGGTAACATTAATGGAGATGCGTCCTACTTTGAAAAGCATAGCAACAGTTGCCAGATGTTTTCTTACTTTGAGGTTTGTTAGTTTTTCCTCCAGTGTGTACTTTATATATACCGTCTATGGTCTGTACCCATATATATCTTACATTGCAACACATGGCGTACTTTAGCTTTTAGACTTGTATGTGTGCCAGTTCCTCCTACCGCCTCTCTCCTGCAGAGGTATTATGAGACTTTTGATTTGGTTTCTAAAGAGAGAACGTGTGAGTTGAAGATGTTGTGCTGCAGCAGACATGACACTTTCAGTTGGACTTGTACTGTTGTATAAAGGATCAGGAAATGGACGTACTCAAGCAAGCTATCTCAGAATTGTACACACTTAGAGTAAATGCACTTTCCACCACTTGAGGAAACCCAGCTTCCAGCGTGGGTCAGTTTGATGGTGAACGTTATGGCCACCTTGTTCCTGCCGAGTGACTCCAGCTGAAGCTTTTAAGAGGAAGGACTCCGATTGACGCTCTGAGTGCCTCCTCACTCAGCGTCACTGTTTTCCGTTACCTTGTGTCAAATACAAACCTGAGCGACTTTATTTCCAAGTGTGGTGGAAATTCCAAATATAGAAGCTTAAACCAAAGTCGTGTTGTTTAAGAGTTATAGCATTTAACAGAATCAATCGTATTTCCAGCTGGAAAGGACAGAGGTCCTGCCCTAGCGGAGAGCACCAGGACCTGACCCCGTGCGCAGAAAGGCCTTTATAGAGATGAGACGCAGGAAGGAAGGCGATCCACAGTACAGTCCTACGTGCGGTGGGGGAGACGGAAGGGGAAGCGCAGCGTTTCTACTTGTGTTGTTATTTTGTTTTACTTGCTTGTAAGCGCTTTGAGCACCAGGAAAAGCGCTTTATAAATGTAATGTATTATTATTATTATTATTAATTACAAACCCTAACATCCATATGATAATTGCCTAACAATGGTCAGGGCGCCACTTTTCTGTCTGAGGACGTTGTGTTGCTAGGAAACCACATACATATTGAATCACTGTGAATTCCCATCATATAAAGACTCATGTTCCTTTAAACTGTGGGGTTTCTCCGGAAGTGTTTCCTTGTGCTTTTTTAAATGTATTTATAGAAGGACCATGCATACAAAAACATTAATCTCAGCAAAGAGAAGAGATGCAATATGCCAGATTATAGCTAATAGCTAATTTCCATCTGTGGTACGATGTCAGAGGGTCTAAGGACAGAGGGTCTAAGGACAGAGGGTCTAAGGACAGAGGGTGTCGTTTTCTCATGCTGATATTCTGAACAATCTGTGCTGTTGTATTTGCTGTAAAGTGTCTCTACTGTAGGCTATTTTTATTATATGTACAGCACTTTGGCTCGATTTGATAAAGTACTCGGATCCTTTGCTCAAATAAAATACATTACAAGAAAAAAATCCTGAATCGAAAAATATGACTTACCGAGATGTACAGCAGTATTATCTGCAACATGTACTCTAAGTATCACAATAAGAAGTACTCAGTATTGATTGGCTCTTTTCACAGTATCAAATGATTGTAGAATATTGTCATTCTTTTTTTATCACCAACAAATGTTGCTGTCGTTTTTCAATGTTGACCAATCACAACAGGGCCGGCCAGAACCATGTACTGCATCAGGAGCACAGTACTGCATGTAGGCATATCCTTACAGTATGTACACAAAGTAGCTAGTGTACATATATAATATAATGTACAATATTGCCTACAAAATAGAGTAGAATTGTAGCTTGCAAATATCCTCAACTTAATATGTCGACACAGTGCATGACTCCGTTTCATACCGAAGGTTTTATTTGTTGTCAGCCTAAACATTTCAATATCTTCACTTTGGAATGAAATCTCTACTAATTTATCATTTATTTTCTAACTGCTTGCCTTTTTACCGTTACCTCTAACACTCCTGGCTCTCTCTCCTTTGTATTCCCACTTTCCTTTCCTTCATGCTCTGCCTGCAGATCTCTGAAGAGGTGAGAACGTTAACGATGTTAAAAACTCGGAGAGACCCAGGCCTTTATTTTCATTTACCCAGAAACTAATCCACTAATTCCACCAGACAACAGCCTGTTCTTATTGGCTGTTGTGCATGTAGATGGTGTGCAGAGGCTCAAATCCCTGTGTTCCCCTCACACCCCCCCCCCTCCCCGCTGCCTGAAACGCCTCCATTGGACTCCTTTGTTTGCTTCTGTAACATAGTGACGTCACTACGTAACACTTGCCAGAGCAGACTGGGCTCTGGTTTCAGACAGAGGGTGAAAAGAGGTGCTGCAGCACAGGCAGTATGAGAGAGAGAAAGAGCTTTGTGAACATTACAGCATGAGATGAGCAGAACATGTCCACAGTATGGTACTTGATTACAAGCACTTCATTCCCTCCCTGCTCACAACTCTGAGTCTAATTCAAATATCGCTTTTAAAGCAATTCTCCTTCGTTTCTGACCGAGTTCCTCTGCTCTGTATTGCAGCGATGCCGACGAGAAGCGCTCTGAGAGCCAGCCCTCTCTGTGTGGGGAGAGTAAGCTGGGCAGCGACGACTCTCTGGCGGAGTACGGGGACAGCGTGGACATCCAGTTCAACGAGGACGGGTCCTTCATCGGCCAGTACAGCAACCGAGGGCCCGCCCCCCCCCGGGCACGAGAGCTCCGGCCCCGCCTCCCCGGACAACGGCGTCCCGCCTCCCCCCATCGCTCCGTCCATGTCCACCATCCTCGACCGGCCCAGCTAGACACACACACACACACACACTACAGAAAAACACACATTCACACTGCGAAACACAAAGGGGCAGACCACCCCTGACTCCACTGCCTGTAATGTTATAGTGCAAAAACACACACACACACACACACACACACACACACACACACACACCGTCTCAATACATTCCACAGGTTTATGCAGTGCAGCTGTTTACAGGATGTCTCGCCTTTTCTACTCCAAGTTTACACACACACACACACACTAGCTCACACACAGAAACACACTCACCACTACGAGCAAACACTTCCAATCAGAAAGCTCTTCACTCCAGAAAGATAGAACGAGGACAGTTGCACCAGCTGTTTATCAAACACAGGCGTTGAATACGTCTATTAGGGGGCGACAGTAACATTAGTCACAATTCGCCTGATAGCTTATATCTCCAAAAACTCAACCGCCAGACATCCAGTAATAAGACCTTTATTCAAACGAAGAACAGACCAATATCTTAAAGGTGTAGCATAAAGACTGTCTTCAAACTGGATCAAAAGTATATTTATGAAAGCTTCTGGTAGACAACAACGCCATTACAGTCATTACATGATAATGAAACGCAACCTTAAAATAACGGAAAAACTGTATCCCAAAATGTCAATCTCTTCAAAATAAAAGTTCCAAACAGCCGGTGCAACGCTGCAGGAGAGGAAGAGGAAGGCTGTTGTGATGAAGAGTGACTCAAAGAAAAGGGAAGTCTCATCTGACCAAAATGTCATCCATCTTGTACAAACATGTATTCCATTTCATCAACACATTCAAAGTCATATTCACCGTTTTTATATAAACACCACCACTTTGAGTTTTGTTTACGTCCTCGTCAACCGTCACCGCTCCGTGTCTTTCTCCGTGCTGTTTTTATATTTGTGTTTCTGTGCATGGCATGCGTCAGAGCGCCTCCCGAACCTAAGATGCACGCCCCTCGCCGTGTGTGTGTGTGTGTGTGTGTGTGTGTGTGTGTGTGTGTGTGTGTGTGTGTGTGTGTGTGTGCGCGCTCACCATCCCTGCTTTTACCTGCAGTGATGGGAGATCTGTTGCCTTAAGAGAGTCCAGTTGAGCGTCCTCTCCTCCTTTCTGTCCATCCGTCTGTCGATCATCCATTTTCCCTCACACCCACACACACACACACACACACACACACCCCATCACCCTCCTCTTTGATCAGCAGGTGAAATGCAGGACCAAGTTTCTACGGTGGCCCTGAAGGATCCTGCCAACACATAAAGACGCACGCAAAGAGGGGACCAAAACCAAAACGGTTTCATTACATTCATGGAAATGAGCTTAAAACTGAACGGCTTTAAAGGTCCATTTGGGGTTAGAAAAATAACATTACAATAGTTTACGGCGCTGAAGAAGGGGGTTAATATTCAGGGGGAAAAGTTATGTACAAAAATAAAAACTGATCAATATCAGTTATTATAAATAATGTATAAATTGTCAGGGCCACCGTAGAATGTGATTACAGAGAGAAACACACACACACACACACACACACACACATGCATAAAGTGGAGGACAATGAAACCCACATGCAGGGCCGGTCCTCTGTAGCAAAACCATAAGGGGCCCTCTGAAGCAGGGAGGAGAGAGGAGGAGAATCTGACGTATGCTTCTCTGAATGTAAATACAACCTTGAGAATGTCATTTTTTTATTTCCATTGCTTCTTTTATAAGAAGATCAAAGTGTAATTGTTTTTTTTATTATCTGTTGCTCTGTTTGGTTTTGTATCATAAACCAGCATTATGTTTTCCTCTTGTGTCACATTTAGTAGTCCAAGAGACATTTAGAGGAAGCTAGAATCCGTTTCTTTATAGCGCTTAGAGACGCAGCAGATAATATTCATGATTACAAGTCCTAAATGTTAGCATTTATCCACGTCGCCATGGCAGTGCTGTTTAATGAGGACGGATCGGTCCCAATACTGAGAGGGTTTATTTTTGTGGCTCCGCTTTGCAAGATAAAGTTAATCTGAAAGATGCCGGATTACCAGGCAGGAAGTTCTCGTGTGCTTTTGGACCCAGAGCAGAAGTTGTTTTGAATGTGTGTGGAGCAGAGAATGACAGGAGGCACCGACGGGTTCATTCACACACATATTATTTTCTGTTTATATTTCTGTCAAAGACTCCCATCCCAACAATGTATATGTCCGTCTCAATACTTCCTGTCAGTGGCTTTCAGCTTTATCTCTTTGGTTCCTCCAGTCATGTTTAAAGACACAAATACTCAGCTTTCAGTGTGTGTGTAATTCCATAAAAGAAATCATTTAAATTTGCAAAAACAAATATATCGTTTCTTCGTCTAAAACTTCAGCAATTTCCTAAATAGTGCATTTGTTGGGGACTATTTTCAGTGGCGGATTAATCCACATTCGGTGCTCTAGTGATTCGTTGCGGGAGCAGGACGGTGTGTGTGTGTGTTCACGGTAATTAAGGAACATCTCACCCTATGGTTCAATGAGGCTCAGTTATGTGGTTTTAATATTTGTAGACAACAATGGAGCTCTATGGAACAATAAGGAATATCTCCAGCTTGTTTACACACACAATACCTGTGAGTGACATGCATTGAACTTGCTGAGAAAAACCTTCTGAATTGTCGGCAGTTAAAAAGCGGGAAAAAAGCGGCAGTTAAAAAGCCAAATTCATGATAAAGCTCTGCTTGTTTATCAATTCTAATGTTTCTGTCTCAATAAAAACGTTATTAAATCGCAGCGTATCTGAGTATTTGGGCTTTTAAAATAAATACCACAAAGCGATCTCGGGCGAGAAAAGCACTCCTGCATGGAGGATTAAAAAGGCGTTTACAAATGTGGCCGATTTAGTGGTCACCACAATGATTGGACAGGATGTTTACCTTTCCATTTCCTGTTTGTGTTAAACCAACCTGCGACACGAAATGCCAAATGACCAATAACCTCCTCCATTCATCTCAGTGTAATAACCCACAGCCTGGACCCGCCTCCTGCCTGTCTCTCTGCTCCTGATGCTGTGTGTCTCTGTCGCAGCCTTCTTTTATACATATAAACACCTTGGGAAAAAATACAACATAAAAACTAGAAAAATATATTAAAAAAGACAAAAAAAATAGGTATAAATAATAACAATACTGCTATAGATAACAACAACAACAATGCTGAGCAATGAATTAATCAGTATCACAGGATCCAGCAGGGACAGGATTACACTGGACACGGGAGGGAGTGTGTGTGTGGCGGTGGTTCAAACACACAGCAGGTGGGGTGGGGGGGTGTATTGCAATATTAAAGTGTGCTGATGTTGTACCTGCTTGTTGCATTGTGCGCTGTACTGTATCTGACAAACTAACCCCAGACTGTCAACTAATAAATAAACATGGACTACGCATATCCTGAACAAAACAGATGCTTCTCTTCTTTGTGTGTGTGTGTGTGTGTGTGTGTTGTGTGTGTGTGTGTGTGTGTGTGTGTGGTGTGTGTGTGTGTGTGTGTGTGTGTGTGTGTGTGTGTGTGGTCTAGCATTACTATACTTGTGGGGACCTAAATCTGTTTACATAGTCACGTGTGGGGACTGGCTTCCCTTATGGGGACACATTGGAGGTCCCCATGAGGGGCATCATTAATTTTAGGGTGAAGACTTGGTTAGGGTTAGGTTAAGGGATTAGGCATGTGTTGGTTATGATTAAGGTTAGGATAAGTCTCCAGGAAATGCATGTAAGTCAATGTAATGTCCCCTGAAGTGATGTATACATAGTACGTGTGTGTGTGTGTGTGTGTGTGTGTGTGTGTGTGTGTTTAAATGTCAATGTCTTTGGGAACCAGTTTACGTTTTAGACCCTTGGAATTAGGGTCTCTATAATAATAATACTGAGCTTTTGAAATAGGTGTTGTAAGAGTTTAGAACCATAGTGATTGTATAACCTACAGTAGGTGGAGGTCATCAAACAAGCAGATTGGTCCCAATTTGAGGGTGTCCTATATTCCTCTTCACATCCAGTGTATTGTGTTCACACAACCAACACGTTTGCAGTCACAAAAGAGTTTGGACTTAAAGTTCAGTTTAGGGTAGTTTAAAATGTGTTTTTGAATGTTGAATCTTAATATCAAATGTTACTAAAACAGTCAAATGCAATGATATAAACTATAGTGAAGTGGAACGGTATAAAATGGCAATATTTAAGTAAAGGACATCAAGATTTCACTTGATGGACTTACTGTCACTGTTTAATATGAGAGAGAGGTAAAGTGTCTGAGGAAAAGGGAATGGAGTGGAACAGGAAACTGTCTCTCTCACACACGTCTACAAATATCTTCCTGCAGATCTGATCAAATGTGACCGTATAAACTCTTTGGGCTCTTTCATAACTCATCTTCTGTTTCTACAATGTTTTTCTACAATGTTTTAAATTTAAACATAATTAATTTTTCCATGACATTTATGAGAGGGACTGCTCGAACGTAGGATATTTGGGATATCCATCGTAGCCAGGGTGTACGATCAGTTTTTAGGTGAGTTGTACTGAGGAACAGGTATCACAGCACCGACGGGTGAAACATAGTGTTTTGGTAACACGGGGTGTTCAGGTAACGCCTAAAGACTTTGTTATGGAACGCAAAGCAGAGTAGGGGGCTAGTACACCCTCCCGAGGGTCCGATTGTGGATGTCATGCGAGCAAAACATGGTGAAAACAATCAGTCTAAATGAACAATCGGGACGGAAATGTTCGGATTTCCAAAGGGAGCTTCTGTGAATAAATAAAAAATCAAGAATTGAACTATTCATATCTTAGACTGCACTGTAACTTTTATCTTTTAATGTTTATTTTATTATCTTTTACTGTTTTGCAATGCCTTTGTCTGAATGTCTTTCATTTTTGTAAAGCACCTTGAATTGCCTGGTGCTGAAAGGTGCTATATAAACTTGCCTTGCCTTACAAGATATGTCTGACGCAAAACTCTAGAGGTAAATGTTACGAGGTCGGACCTTGAACATTTAAAAAAAAATACACAAGTCTGGACTGGATGCTGGCAGATAAACGCAGCAGCTGAGAGAAAATGTGTTTTAGCCTGCAGCCTCCTAAGGTCACTGTGATACATATCCCTACAAGATGGCGACACCCAAAAAGCCATTTATAAATGTAGGCAAGTTTATTTATATCGCATATTTCAACACAAGGCCATTCAAAGTGCTTTACAAAAATGAAAGACATCACCATTTAAGAAACATATTATGAAATGATATTTAAAAACACTCATTTAAAAGCAAAGATACATGAATCACGGTTACAGTGCAGTGTGAGATACACACATCTGAACGAACCCCCCTTTGGATAATCTGACCCCATGGTACCTTTTAGTTTTCGCCAAAAGTATTCCTCTTTTTCATTTTTAAATGCACAGTTACATTTACCTTCTCTTTCTAGGACTTTTTTGGTATCCTCCGCGAACCAGGGTCTTGAAACCAAAACGGCACACGTAACCACATACGTACGACAAGGGGACTTTAACCGCAATAATGACTTTTGGGGGGACTCAAGGCACAAGGCAATTCAAAGTTCACACATTTTATAGACAACATCCCTGGGTGCAACAAAATGTTTCAGATATAACTTTGTATCCTCAAATCACAATCTGAAACTGCACTATGGCTGTCCACATTTCAGAATCAGAGTACTATATTAATTCCTGGTGGAGAAGTTTGGTAAATAACGTTTAACCCAATTGTAAAATAGTAGGAGTGCCCCTTTAAGTTTGCCTGTGACGCTGTCAATGCATCCTAAACGTTATACAACCAATGAAGGAACATGACAGAAATAATGTGTGCTATGACACACACACACACACACACACACACACACACACACACACACAGACAGAGAGAGAGAGACAGAGGAGCAGTTTACAGCATCAGAGCTCCCTGCAGGAAGTACACAGAGGCGTGGTGGATGATGGGAATATGTATTTGCACAATCACAAGTTGGATGGGTTATTACCTAAAGGAGGAGTAACAAGGAGTTAAACCTGGAGGACTAGTTCCTGACGCAGACGATGTGTGCGCGTGTGCGCGCGTGCGTGTGTGTTTCAGGAGACCTGCTAAACCAGAGGGAACACACTGAGGACGAGGACAAACATTATAAGGACTTAGCAGGCTGCAACTTGCCCGCATCAACCCGCCATCACACGGCGTCTGGGCGGAGGCAGCGACACACACATCTACCCAATGACACTTGCACACACGCACACACACACATAACATAATAACATAATATAGCATAACACATTCCGCCTGGAATAGATTTGGAGGATGAACGGAGCGATGATTACGCAAGACGGGACGGAGCCGCAGGGGGTCGCGATGAGGGCGCTCCGCTTCCAGCGTCCGCACGGTGAGTGATAGCGACACACACACACACACACACACACACACACACACGCATGTCCATGTCAAACGAGCAACTTGGTTATGCAATCAGCTACACAAATTAACACACACACAGTCGAGCACACTTCCTCTTATGTATTTAAGGACCATGCACACAAAACAAAAAGGAGAGACAAATGATGTCCCAATAGCTACTAGCTAACTTGCAGTCCCTAGGTATTCCCTCATTTTATTGCCAAATAACATGTAATCTAGTGCTGTAACTAGCATATATTCTAGTGCAATTATTACCTTTATTGTAGTAATTTATAACACGAATTGTAGTGGAATAACATGTATTTTAGTGCAGTGATTACATTTGTTATTGGGCTAAAATAAATGTAATGTATCAGTTACAATTATTACATTCATTCTAGTGCAATAACTACATTTATTTTAATACACATATAACAGTCAACAGACACTCAAAACAATACATAGTTTCTCAAATGTAGAATAACATATAACACACACGCACACTTTATTTGTGTATCAGCGTGGGAGAGAAGGACTGTGTGCGCATGCGCGACGCCATCACGCAAACTGTTGATCACTGTCATTGATCCACGAGCACAGCCACATGACATGATACCCCCTCGCACCCCCACTGGCTTGACAAGGAAACATTAGACCCTCATCATCATGGTTCACTGTGCAGCATTATGTAAGTGTGTGTGAGCTGAGCTGCCTGACATACAGGACATCATGTGCCGCCCGGAGAGGACGTGGTGCGGCGTGGAGGTGTCGGGTGTCCCCCTCCGCGCCGGACAGGAAGTAGTCCGGGGACCGCTTCACGCTAACGGACGCATGGCTGCACTGAGGGGGGTTCAGGCATTTATTTTGGGATATGGGGGAGTTGTGCAACGGGGGGAGAGATCCACGTGTTTGTTTGAGTTTCTGCGTGAAGACACACATGGAGTTCAAGAAGAGATGGACACAGGGGCGGCGCGTGCGGTGTCACAGCACAGGTGAGAGCTGAACTGGCTGCACGAGCACACCGATGAGTTACCTGCTGTCTGTCTCTCTCTCGCTCACACAAACACACACACCCTACTTTAAATTGTAGGCTACTAAATATTGTAACACGCCTCCTAAATGTCAGTTGTTTTTCTGTTATTATTTTATATAAAAACATGTAGGCCTAAGTATGAAGCCCAGGCTGAGATGAACCCAAAGTCATTGAGGGATTAACTGATTGCTGAATGCTTTGATAAAAAAAGAGAGAGCTACATAGATACACGCATGTAGGCCTATGTATCATGGCGGAAGATCTGTTAAGTAAATAAAGATGCCTCATACAAAGGTCTACGGATACCTTATTACTCCATGACCCGCGGTCAACTATAGCATAAGGGACTATTACAAACCTAGCAAGAGTAAACTGACAGGCTGCTGCGCCGCATCTCACTCAAAAACCCACACGACTCAACCCAGCGAAAAAACAGTCTCGCGCGCAGCCTTTCATTCAGAATTTCATAGCAAAATAAAAAAATTATATTAAACTAATCTTTCAACATACAGAAATAAATATTAGGACAAAGCCCTACAAATAACAACAATAAAAATAAAACAATTAAAATGTTGTATTCAGCCCTGATTAAAATAGCATGACGCCGGGTCTGACTCTGTCACCTGGGTATATTAAGATTAAAGGGGCCCTGTTGTGCCCATTTTCAGCATCATACATCTTGTGACATGTCACAGAAAGCTCTTTCTTTATCTCACTGCCTGTGCTGCAGCACCTCTTTTACCCTCTGTCTGAAACCAGAGCCCAGTCTGCTCTGATTGGTTAGCTGGCCGGCTCTGTTATGATTGGTCAACAGTTTAGAGATGTCCCGCCCCCTAGCCTATCACGTGCAATGTGTTGGAGCACTAGCCAATAGCAGCGTGAGTGCTACATAGTGATGTCACTATGTGTCAGAGAGAAATGTATCAGAGAGAAACTCCCTCTGGAGGGAACTAAAACTGTATAACAAACTACAGGAAAGAGAAACTCCTAAAGGCATAATAGTGACTCTTTATTTCACCACTGACTTCATCTGACAGATTCATAAAGGAGCTGCTCTGCATGGTTTTTACCAGTGTGTCCTCACTTCCTGTTTGCTGAGGCAAAGTCTACAGTTGCCCTTTGTGATTGGTGGATGAGTTTGTTCTGGGCATTAATGGCTCAGTTAAAGTGATTAAAGTGATTAAAGTGACAGGTTACACAACCAATCAGAGGTGCTCAATCATGTCTGCTGACTCTCAAACTCCTCCCACACCGACATCGTGGTAAAGAGTTCAAAATCTGTGTGCTCACCTGAAGCGCTCCTTTTTATCTGGCCCTCCTGTCACACACATACGCACACATACGCACACTCGCACACATACAGAAGTACAGAAGGAGAGGTTTAACACACACACACTCACTTGTTAAAGTCATGTCAAAAAAACTCACTCAAAATCCTCTGGAGAAGACCTGGGGGCCATGGATGAAAAGCAGGCTGAGCCAACGCAGAGGCTGTGAGTCACACACACACACACTGTACACACACACACACACACACACACACCATATGACACCCACACACAAACACACACATGGAAACCGCATTGTTTGCAGTTTTGTCTCACAGTTTGACAAGTTGACTCCTGTGCATTAGTGGGGGTGTCAGAGCGTTTTAACAGCAGTGTGAGAGTTTCGTTTTGTTGAGTTGAGAGGACTTCTCCACAGCGCCGCTCTGTGAGAGACCGGAGGGACGTTCACCCCAAAGGTTCACCAAAAACCAGTATGCATGATGTTCAGTAAACGACCAGTCAAATTCGAAGGTGTCATACTGGACTCGAACTTGACTTTTAAGAAACATATTAAGAAAGTATCCAATACCGTTAAATTCAACTTGTTACATTTTAAACAAATTAGACCTTTCTTAACTGTCAGTGCTGCGAAGTCATACCTCCACTGCATGATTCTATCCCACTGTTTTACAAACTGGTCGTTGGCTTGTGCCCCAAACCTGAAACCCACAGAACAGCTGTACGAGAGAGCGATCCAGGTGTTTGACCAAGTTCATACCACCACTGTAGCATCCTTGAAAAACACAATTTCTTGAGTTTCGACAATTTAAAGTCTTCTAAAAGTATGTGTTTTATTTAAATGCCTACATGGACTGCCCCTTAGGGACGCTGCACTAGGTCAGAACCCAGAGGAGACTGTGAAGTCCACCGCAGACGGACCACTTTTAGGACAAAATGTCCTCTCCGTTAAAGGCAGCTCGTTCTGGAATAGCCTCCCAACTGAGACACGGGATTGTCCCACTCTCCATAGCTTCAAAGGTCAACTCAAAGAAGGTTGAGAAACAAACAGACGTGCAATCACCGCTAAATGCACTTTAACACAGGGGTATCTCCTCTCGCACTTTAGGTAGCTCTTGTATCTTCTCTTGCACTTTATATGTCGTAGCTGCTACAGTGTACTGCCTTGTGGTAAATACTCGTATATGCTGCTCATGCTCTTTCTTCATATTCATGTATTTATTTTTGCTAAGTATATCAATGTCATGTTCTTATATGTTGTATGTGACGGGACTACGGATGGAAATTAGCTCAAAGCTAAAATCCGGCTCATTTCCACTTGTAAGCATTATTTAGTTTTAAAGTGTTCATCAATGTCCCGGTTCAAATACACGATTACATGAAACGACACTCTCTGTGCCAGATGATGGACTATGCTTTCACTAATATTTATCATAAACCGTGGTGGAAGATGTACTCAAAGCAGCTTTGTGAGTAGAAATACTTGATTACAATTACAAGTATTGGCAACAAAAAGTAATCTGCAGTATATCTCGCATACTACTGGACTCATCAACTCGTCTTTTTGGTGCTCAAACTTTTTTAATTTCGTGTTTAAAATCATTATTGCTAACTCCTCTTTGCTGGCCAGGAGGGGCCACGTGTATCACAGCTGCAAGGGCATTTAAGTGTTCCTCTGCTAGCAGTGTTTGTGCTAAGCTAACCAGCTGCTGGATGTCATGGATACAAAAAGTAGTATTGATATATTTGGCCTTGAACACAACTCCTCAGACTTCTATTTGACATTGTATGCAGCAGATTATCCATCCCAAGTTGGTGGTTTTGAAAAACCTCAGTGTAAATCAACGTGTGTGTGTGTGTGTGTGTGTGTGTGTGTGTGTGTGTGTGTGTGTGTGTGTGTGTGGTGTGTGTGTGTGTGTGTGGTTTCAGCCTCGGTGCCTCAGTTCACCAACTCCCCTACCATGATAGTGATGGTGGGACTCCCGGCCAGAGGAAAGACCTACATCTCTAAAAAACTGACCCGATACCTGAACTGGATCGGGGTTACGACGAAAGGTATCACAAGACGAGATTACACTGAAACTCACACTCACCACCTAACATGTGATCACACTCTCAACATGTAAACATCTTTTATCGTGCATTATTTAATCTTTAACGAGAGATTCTGGGCAGCCCAACTGTCAATAAGTGACAGAAATGTAGCCGTTTATTTATGCAAAACACACTCAACTGTTTTTATTTTACACTCAACTCTCCTCACCTCGTCTGAAACTCCCTCTGGGGGAACCTTTGGGAGTGTAGCCTTTGCAGACCATTTACATGCACACAAACCTAGATAGCACTCTACAGGAGAGACAAAGAGCTTAGTAGGGCCTCTTTAAACCTAAAACCGCCAACGGGTCAAATGTACCCGCTTTTGATTTTCAAGCTACAATGTTCTTTTATTCATCATTCAGAGCAGAGAGGTTTGATCGCACGGGGAGGAAAGTTACACCAATATATTGTGGACTCTCAGCTTTCCATAGGATCTAGTTTGTGCAGATAGCATGAAGTATAGAATATCGCTACCGTGAGTGCAAAGTCATGTGCAAAGTGTCTCTCTCTCTCTCTCTCTCTCTCTCTCTATATATATATATATATATCTATCTCTCTATCATAGGCGGCGCGTGAGGCTCAGGTTTGGGAAGGCTAAATCACTTTTTTACCTGACGCTGCCCGCCTCCGGCGTCTATAGAAAAGAGATCAACTCAGTGTGCGGAGTTTAAATCTCTCAAGTCATATTACAGGATAAAGGAAATACAGTTTAAACTGCTGTATGCAGAGAAGACGCCGACGTGTCGCACTTATCATTCATATTACATCATGAATCAGTCGATCATCGATCATATAATATCATAGCCTATATTATCTCCTTATCTGAGTCAGCTGAGCCGGCCGTGCAACACTCAGTGTCACAGACTGTATGCAGAAGACTTTAATATTTTATTGAAAAAGAGTTACATACAATAAAGAAACAGTTGCGGGTACATTTTGACCCGTTGGCGGTTCTAGTGTTAAATATGTTGGGGTCACGACAAGAATGTGCAAAATGTCTCATAACTAAACATCAACAACAACAATGACATACTGGGATGGCTAGTTAAGCCTATACATGTATTTGTGATGCTTTTATCTGTCTTTATTTTTATTGTTTGTTTTATTTTGTATTAATGTTAGCTATTACAGACACGGCCAGGGACAAGTGGAATTTCTTTGGTACAATGTTTTAAAGGTTGTCGTCATTTTTCCTAAGTTCTCTTGATTTGATATACATTTAGATTTATGTCAACACAAACTCTGACAGTAACCTACGTGTGTGTTGACACATACCCATCTCTTTAACTCTCTCTCAGTGTTTAATGTGGGTCAGTACAGAAGAGATGCGACGCGCTCCTACAACAGCTTCGAGTTCTTCAGACCGGACAACGAGGAGGCCATGAAGATACGCAAGTATGAACCTGCCTCTTCCGACACTGTGCCGCTTCACATGTCCCGTGTCCTTGAGTAGAAAACATTTCATTATGTATGACATTCGAGATCTGACTTTGCATTATTAATGTTTTTTTCTATTTCTATCCGATCCCAGGTCCTGTGCCATCGCTGCTCTGAAAGATGTCTGTGATTACTTCACCAGAGAGCTGGGGCAGGTCGTGGTGAGAGAAATACACCTTCAATCACGTTTCATGCTTAAAGCGACGATAACGAGTATTATATAAAATATTAATCATATCATATCAAAAATAGTGATGAAAGAGAAGTGAGAAATAGAGCTGGATTAAAAACATATGAACTCTTACATCAGACTGCCATGAAGTTGCTATTGTTCTCCTTTATGCAGGGGAACCGTATGATTTATGATAACCTTATTAACATTGTTTTGTTTTTTCACTAAAGTAGGATGTATCCAAACTCTAACACAAGCAACATTTGTTTCCTAACTAAATTCAATGTGAAGAAGTTCCAGCTTGTTTTAGTGCCATATTAGAGTTGTACGTCTCTTAGGACAATATCATGGATAATTATTATTTTGGAGTTAAAATGTCCTTTTAGTCATGTTGGGGAAATACAAGCACCGTTGTACAATTTGTGAGGTTCAACTATTGCTGTAACATTGAATAGTTAGTCCAATAAGAATCACTCTCTAATCTCGTTCGTCTGTAAGGTTTTTGACGCCACCAACACGACGCTGGAGCGCAGAGAGATCATCCTCGGCTTCGCTGAGGAGAACGGTTACAAGGCGAGTTATTGTGTTCTCTCTTAATTACAGAAACCTTAGGAAAATACAGCAATTGACCGATCTCTCTTTCGTCCGTCCAACCTGCCCAGGTCTTCTTTGTGGAGTCAATATGTGACGACCTAGAAATCATCGCTCAGAATATTAAAGTGAGTGAAATGTGAATGTTTATTTGAGAGTGTATTCCTTTTAGTTGGTACTTGGAGAGCGTGTGTTTTGGGCTATACGTTGGGGACTGTTTTTCTTGCTGGAACGGCTTCATTCACACACACTAGGGCTGCACCATATTGGAAACAACTGACATCGCGATATTTTCTTCCCCTGCGTATATATTGCGATATGAAAAAATACAGGAATTGAAGAAAAGACAGTTTTTTTCTTCTGCAAACCATCCTTTCTCGAACTTTAATGCTAATATGTATTTTTGTAACAATATTTAACCGGATGAAGGATTTTAGTCACGGACTTCTGGATCTTAAGTTCTCAGAGCAACAAGCTGAGCTAGCTCGGTTATCCTGCTGTGATCGGATCAAGAATGGTTGTGATTGGTGGTTTTCTGACAGAGCCTGCATGTCACTCACTCACGTACCCCTGACATGAGAGCCGCGCGACTTTTCTTTTTGTAGCAAGCATCAAAAGAATTGTAACAGGACGTGCTTGAGTTAATTTGCCTACTTAATATCGCACGTCCTAAAAAGGAAAAAAAATCATACGTCCTGCGATGTGAATATCGTGCATGCGCATAACGCGATTATCGTCACGACACGATATATCGTGCAGCCCTAAAACACACACTCACACGCTATCGATTAATTAGTTTTAATTAGGGCCGGGACTTTAACGCGTTAATTAAGATTAATTAATTACACAAAAATAAACGCGTTAAAAAAATGTCGCATTTTAATCGCACATATTTTTGCACAGTGGAACGTTTCTCACTGGATGAGTTTCAGGCGTACCGATTATACTGGAGCACCAACTAACGTTCATGACTTCAGCATGGGACTTCAAACAACAACAAACCACGGTGAACAATAGTCAAACATGAACGAACAAGCTGATGGCCCGGGGCCATCTAGTATTTAGCTCGGGCAATGAAGCCTCACCTGCTGGTTGCCCGATCGGGCAATCTGTCATGCCAGTATCATGCAGCTCGCGGATCCAGTAATGAGTGACCCGACAGTAAAACTAAACATATCTATAACTAGTTTATGTAGTTTGAGAGGTAATTAAAATAGCTGTGTGATATTCTAACCTGAAGTGTGTGTTTTGTTCCGCTCATCGCGGCATGTGGTTATGCAGAGCTGCGTGTCGAGTCTCGACTCGTCAGCAGCAGCTGATCCTCTCTCTCCCGTCAGATTAGACTTCACTCGCGTTTATGTCCATATCGGTCAGATCCAGCTAGTTCTAGCTAATGATATGACTACCTGCTTATTAAAAGACAACTACACAATAAGTGTCGCTATGTAACTGATGAGGCCACAAAGTATAGCGCAGCATTATGCATTTGTTTACATGCCCACCGGAACCCCGAGGCATTACCAACAGATCAACGCACAATCAACCCATACAGGACATCTCTTTCTCCACATGAAGTGTTAGACATTAGAGTTGACTATTCTTGTCTGTCACATACTCTTCTTGTCTGTCACATAAGTGGCGCAACTGAAGCGGTATTGCTCTAAAGGGAAATTATTTTGATCGAAGATATTTAGATTTGCCGGCTAACGGGAACTCTGACGTGTGCTTCGCGGATGCGCTCGGCTCCTCTCGACTGCTGCTCGGGTCTGCTCGGTCAGCTTCCGGATGAGGGGGCATTCGTTCGACCAATTTACAGTAGTTAACATTACAAACATTTTTAACAGTGTAAATAATGTTTGTTTTGGCAGTTATAACTGAATGTAATGTTTTCTACTTTTTTCCATCTGGGAAGGCATTTGCCTTCATCAGATGGAAAGTGTCTTGATCAACAACTCAAGTATTTCTTATAGCTATGCAGGGCATGCAAGCGAGCAAACACAAACAAGAACAAACAAACAAGTGAAATGAAGAATAAAATTGAAATTGTACAATATAATATTGTGGTGTTTCATCTTATAATTCAGTCTAGAGAATGCACCAGACAGCATCTAAGACCTGCACAAATCAAAATGTTCTAGGGGGACGGAGGGCAATCTCTATTGGGCTCAGGGCCATCTGTAAATTAGCTTAGATGGCCCACAGGGCTAATCCATGTGAAAATTGCTTCTCACTGTTCTCAGGTCAAATATGTATATTTGATTAAAAATGCGATTAATTTCGATTAATTAATTACAAAGCCTCTAATTAATTAGATTAATTTTTTTAATCGAGTCCCGGCTTTCCTAGTTTTAATATATGCTTTTGTTGCCCTTGTGGTTTTGTGATTTGTTTGTGGAAATGATCCAGGTGTATGTGAGACATATTGCAATGTTTAAAAGGGTTAATTTGCTTTATACAGATTATTCTGATACATGCCGGGTCTGACCAGACTTTGATTATTAAAGTGGTTAGGCAGCCAATCCAATCACTTAATGTCAAACCGTGTGTGTGTGTGTGTGTGGTGTGTGTGTGTGGTCTAGCATTACTATACTTGTGGGGACCTAAATCTGTTTACACAGTCATGTGTGGGGACTCGCCTCCCTTATGGGGACAAATTGGAGGTCCCCATAAGGGGGATCATTAATTTTAGGGTGAAGACTTGTTGGTTAGGGTTAGGCATGTGTTGGTTATGGGTAAGGTTAGGATAAGTCTCCAGGAAATGCATGTAAGTCAATGTAATGTCCCCTGAAGTGATGTCTACATAGTGTGTGTGTGTGTGTGCGTGTGTGTGTGTGTGTGTGTGTGAACAGGAAGTTGTGTTTCTAAGATCCCTGCGAGAGCCGTGCCTCGAGCCAAGACCATTTTTCAGCCAAAGCTCAGCGTTCATTAGTTATTCGAGGGAACAGACGGCAGCGGTCAGACTGAGTCGGGTCACGTCTGTCTCTGATTGGCTGGTTTTGGATCAGAATGCATGACTATCTCTAATTCTTTTGTTCCTCCTAGTTTGAGTTCAGTTTTAGAATGAGTGAGTGTTCAGTTATCAGTCTGTGTGAGGTTCATTATCGTCATTTAAAAACGTAAAACATCGACGTTGCTGCAGATAAATTACGTTTTAGCATCTTTCAGTTTGAAACCACAAAAGTGCATCACAAGAAACATCTGGAGAGGCGTGAGACAGCCGGTTCACATATGTATGGTTTATTAGCAGCGACATTTATTGACAGAAATTGTCCCTTTAACTTTGACGTCGGTCTCTTTCTCGGAGGAAGCCAGGACAGGAAGTCGTTTTAACTTTATTGGCACACCGCTCCCTGGGCAATCACTTGAACAGCAAGCCAGAGGATTAACATCGATGCCTCTGGAGACTGCTTTGGAAACGCTTTTCGTACACAAATAGTGGGGAAACACTCTGCCTCGAGTCACTGTCCTTTTGTTTTCGTTAATGATCACAATCAACAGTGCGTACGTGCTCTTCGTCTCAACCAGCTACGTGTCAGTATTTGTTTTAATGGACATTATGTACAGATGCATCTTTAAGTGGCGTGTTGGAGTCATTTAGTGCATCTTTGTACTCAACATTTTTGTTTGTTTTCCTTCTGGAAGCCTTTTGAGTCCAAACCTGACGGATGAAAGAAAGACATTTTGAAATGTTGGATACAAAAGTGATCTTGCACGAGGCCGGTTGTGTCCCCTAATGTTGGACATAAGATCTATTGTTTTATATTTCAGTCAGACACTTCCATATCTCTCTCTCGCTCTCTCTCTCTCTCGCTCTCTCTCTCTCTCTCTCTCTCTCTCTCTCTCTCTCTCTCTCTCTCTCTCTCTCTCTCTCTCTCTCTCCTCTCTCTCTCTCTCTCTCTCTCTCTCTCTCAAACAGCAAGTGAAGCTGAGCAGTCCGGACTACAAAGACTGTGACAAAGAGGAGGCTGTGGCCGACTTCCTGAAGAGGATCGAGTGTTACAAGATGACCTACATCCCGCTGGACGACAACAAGGACAGGTGAGCAGAACAACAACAACAACAACAACACAGTCTGCTTCAACGCATCCACGTTCAGTGCTGATGCTAGAAGAGGCGTGTCCTGTATAGAACGTGGAGTGATGTGGAGGTTGGCCTGTTTGGTCTTTCCTTGGGGAAATATGGAATAGAACTAGACATATTTAAAGTCTCATATAGATACATATATATATATTTATATACTAATATTGATCCCAATTTGGGAAATTGTTTCGTTACAGAAGCAGCAGTATGTTCAGACATTAAAATACAAATACTTAAGAAGTGGAATAGAGAATTAACAATTAAAATGAAATGAAAAAGAAAAATATTATATCAAATACAAACGATATAAAATATTCTGGATAATTAAAATGTTCTAAACAAAGTCAAAAATACTGCAGTAGCAGGAATATCGACTTATACTACAGAGCATAGACATACTGTATATATAATATATATAGGATAGTATTTCAGTTATTGTTTATTTATCAGCAGCTTATCTACTTGTGGTAACAGGAAACACGGTTTGATATCACGTCCCAGAATGCAGAGGGGCAGCGAAAGGAACTACAGTCAGTTCATTTAAGAAGTCAGGCATTCTGTAACAGGGATGGGATTTGATTCTGAGGCATCGGTGCGTCAGGTGGAAGTAGTTTTCACATTGTTGAGGATGTGGGGGAAGTTGTGGAGCTCTTTGTCTTGAGTGAGTCTACAGCGTAGAAATGGAAATGAAAGATATTACGACCCGAGCTCCAGCGATGCAACAAAGTTATATAATAAAATACAACTATAAAAAAAGTGTGTGTGTGTGTATAAAAGAGTATCTTGTCTTTTTAATGTCTTTATTAAGGAGTGCAGATTTAACAGACAATACAACAATTGTTCACATTTCCTAGTTTTGGTTTTCTTATGACTGGAAATTGCAGAAACGCACAGACCCCTCACAGGAAGTGGAACATTGGTCGTAGCATTGAGAGTATCTTATCTCTACGCAGGAACTTGTCGTACATCAAGATCTTCAACGTGGGCAGCCGGTACCTGGTGAACCGGGTCCAGGACCACATCCAGAGCCGCATCGTGTATTACCTCATGAACATCCACGTCACCCCGAGGTCCATCTACCTGAGCCGCCACGGAGAGAGCGAGCTCAACCTGTCAGGGCGCATCGGGGGGGACTCCGGGCTGTCGCCTCGCGGGGCAAAGGTTAGGCGTCTATCATCTGCGATATTTCATAGATGCTGCATTCAAGATTCAACGGTGTTCAAAGCGACGGTGTAGAAATGGCAAAGAACATGTTCTGAGCTGATCTCCTCCAACAGATGAGGTTAAAAACATCGCTGATGAATTCTAACATATCGTGTATTTTAATCAGACTTACCATTGTCCACCCTGTTGGTGCAGACGGGCTCCCGTTCGTCCGTCCGCTTGAAACTCCTGTAAAACGGTGGATGGATTTAGACTCTATGAATTTATATTTGTTAAAGACTTACGGGCAGACTTGGAACACAGCTGAGCTTCATCGTAATGTTCAAACGCAAGCCCCCAACAGTCCAACATATAATACAATAACAAGTAGTGCAAATAGTCTATGTACATGTATACGATATGGATACTTCCTGTTGGTCACGCCTGTCCCCTGTGCGTCAGTTTGCCAGCGCTCTGGGGACCTACATGCGCGGTCAGTGCATCAGCGACCTGAAGGTGTGGACGAGTCACATGAAGAGGACCATCCAGACCGCCGAGGCGCTGGGGGTCCCGTACGAGCAGTGGAAGGCCCTCAACGAGATAGACGCTGTGAGTTTCTTTGTCATTTTGCATTGCACCGGTTCCATCGACAAAAGCTCAACGGGATTTTCCCTTTGGGTTTTAGATTACTGCCTGAAATACACTTTTGGGTACACGGATGATACTTCCAAGTTTCGCTCAGCAGAATAATCTCCACAACCAAACGTGCACTTAAGTTAAAAAAGACACGAGTGATGTGTGTTAGAAGAATGTTTTTGTATTAAATGTCCACAGCATGTACCGTACTTTTGGGACTATAAAGCGCACCTGCATATGAGCCGCAGCAGCTAAATGGTCCGTCTGTCTTGCTCTCGTTCTGTCTCTCGGTTCCACTTTCACTTTGGCGTGCTACCTGTCTCACTCTTTTCCAGCCTCCAGCTTTTCCTGCTGGAGCCCGCCGCTTAAAAGTGGCGGGCGCGGACCGGTCCTAGAGCCCATAGAGTTAAAGGTGGTTAATGTTACCTGTAAAATCCATAGATTTAGGAGGTTCCCTAGTGGCCGTTAGCTGTACACAAAAAATGGGGAAAAAAGTCGCGGCTTATAGTCCGAAAAGTACGGTACTCTTTTGTTCATAGTTTGTGTCCTTTTGCAAACATGTATACACTGTCTCCTTGTTTGAGTATGAAGGGGTGAGAACATGTGTTGTTAAGTGTGTGTTTTATGTTTAATGTGTGTGTCAGAGACTCTGCTCTCACACACACATTAAACCAGCCACCCCACTGCCACATGAAGTGATGTGTTCCTGTGTTGTGCCTCAGGGTGTGTGTGAGGACATGACGTACGAGGAGATTCAGGAGCATTACCCAGAGGAGTTTGCACTGAGGGACCAGGACAAGTACCGTTACCGCTACCCTAAAGGAGAGGTGAGGACGGGGAGTTGATTAACTTAAGGACCGATGTTGTCCTTCAGCACCCTTGTTGTACTTCTATATGTGTAACTCGTGTTCCGCCTTCGAAGGCCTGATGATGAAATGTTTGTTGTGTTATCACCATGACTACGGTGTGCAAACGAGTGATGCCCTCAGGAGTTAAAAACAAGAGGCTTCATTGTCGCAGGAGACTGTTCCAAAGGATGAGACAAAAACACTGGACGACAAAATCTGAAGGAGAATTGAGTTTTTCTATTTCATTGAGACACGATAGAGGGAACCGATTCATTTAGGATGAAATGAAAAGGGAAAATATGCGTATAAGTATTTAAATTGGTGAAAAACCCTCCAAAACTCAAAGATATTCATTAAACAATAACAAGAAACAGGGAAGATAGAGTTGAAGATATGGAACCAGTAAATGCATTTATAGATGTGCCTGTCCCATGCACCCTATAGGACTCATCAGTGCACACTGTAAGCCTAACTGGATGGTCCTCACTTAGTATGCGTCGGATGCAGCTTTGGTTTTTATTAATGTATAAAGCCATTTTAGGAAAGCTTCCACTCTACATATGTGCCAGATGTGCTCCAGTTTGTGACTCTCACAACCTCAGACCCAGAGCCTGGATACGGGTCCAGGTACGCCGTGCGGACTGAGGCTGGAAAAAGGAGTCTTTTTCATTATGGTCCTTGGTCTTGGAACGACCTTCAATCACGCCTCAAACTGACGGCACTTGTCTCAATAGCATGTTTTAGATTGAAGTTGTCTGAGGTCCTTACCACCAGCTGCTCTTGCAGTAATAAGTAGCACCTTTCTTACTGTCCTAATGTGCTCCATGTAGTGACTGCTTTTCGTCTCATGTTCTCTGTATTTTATATGTTTGTGTTATGCGTAACGTTGCTGCCTTCTTGGCCAGGTCAGCATGAAAATGAGATTTTATCTCAACGCTTTTATCTGGTTACATAAAGGTTAAATAAAATGTAAAAATTGTTTTAACTTGATGATTGTCTTAGTTTGATTATTAAAATGTGTTTTTTGTATCTTTTATGATAGAAACTTTGAAGTCATACATATCAAAACATCCTAGTAAATAGAATACGAACAAACACGTTTACTTTTCATGTTCACCAGCAATACGTAAAAACCTGCAAACATCTAATTTTGTCTATAGACTAATGATAATTATTTCAACACTTATTTTCTGTTCTAACTGTTTTTGTGTTGGCACCACATTCGAGTTTAACTGTGTGTGTGTTTTCGTGTGTGTGTGTCAGTCGTACGAGGACCTGGTGCAGCGTCTGGAGCCGGTCATCATGGAGCTGGAGCGGCAGGAGAACGTTCTGGTCATCTGTCACCAGGCCGTCATGAGATGTCTGCTCGCCTACTTCCTCAACAAGACTGCTCGTGAGTAGTGATGTGAACAATTATCAATCCAATATTTATAGTTTCAGGTATGTCCTAGTCCACCTGTCAAACGTCCAAGTGGTCGTGAATCCACTTCTTAACAGCAAGAAAGACAGAAAGACAGACTTGGGTATATGTATTTCATACTACTGTATTTGTATAGAGCTGTAACCGTCGTTCCTCCCTGTGTGTCAGACGAGCTGCCCTACCTGAAGTGTCCTCTGCACACGGTGCTCAAACTCACACCTGTCGCCTACGGTCAGTCTCTCAATTATTTCCTCACACATTCACAACGACGACGTATAATAAGCTCCTGAATGACCCCCTCTCTTTGTTGCTGTCTTCTGCTCTCAGGTTGTAAAGTGGAGTCTGTTTTTCTAAACGTTGAAGCTGTCAACACACACAGAGACAAACCAGTGGTAATTTAATTGTACTTTGTTTTTCACAAACTTGTAGACTAGAGACAGGAAGATAATATAATAAATATATAAATATATTAATAATGAAAATGTAAGTAGTATTAGATCATTAAGTGAGATTTCACAGTAATGTGTTTTCCAGGGTGTAAAATGTTATTCTGTCCCAATGATCACACTTCTTGATAAATTAGGACATGTATTAAGTTAATAAATGTATTGGTGCTAACAGTCAGTCCACAGGTCTGATTTAAGCTTATCAACCAATCTGTGCCCAAACACTATATTCGGTACAAATGTGATAAATTCAATTTCAAGTCCTGAAGTTATCGTTAACTCTCTTGTCTCTCGTTGCAGAACGTGGACGTGGACAGAGAGCCGGCGGAGGCTTTGGAGACGGTCCCGGATCACATCTAGAGGACGACACGGGGGAACTGGTTTAATTTCCATCCAGCTTAATAGAAAGTGGCCTTTTTTTAATTTAAGCGATACTAGTGTTCACTGTTACCTGGGTAATTGTTGTGAAATGTAAAATCGTTGTGACATGAAATGAGACGTTTCTCCTATGGCAGCGTATTTCCATTGTGAAGCACTTTATAATGCAGGGCTCAGACGTCTGGCCTGAAGGAGAGGAGACTTCCTTTACTGTGAAAGTGAACTACTGCAGGTCAGGTGACCAGGATCTGTTTGGATATTCGTGAACATGCATGTCTGTGTCGTCTTCTCTTCATCCCTCATTTCCTCCTCCCTACTTGTAAGAATACATCAGGACACTTTAAATCACCCAGTCACCTCTTCATGTCCACCTGGCCGCTTCACATCGTGTTATCTCGTGTCTCACAGAGGCACATCACATGAGAATCCAAACGCCTGGGAAGCAGCAGTTCTTTTAAAACACAGTGGTGCAAACAGGAAGTAGGGGTTTGGTAACAATGTAAAATAATACTTTAAAGAGAAATATATGGAAGTAGTTCAACATTTTGATAGACTAACGTATTCACTATCTTGCTGGGAGTTAAAGGAGATATACCACTCTCATATCTGTGCACTAAAGTGAACAAGTCAACTTGAAAAATAAATATTATATACCAACACTTCTCAAGCTTAAGGATTAACCCCTTATCTCTGGTGAGGGGAATCATGAGAAACCAAAGTGTACAAATGTATATATTTAAATAAGGTCACACTATTTCTTGGCCTGGCACAGTCATCACAAAGCCTGGCAATCTCACAGCGAGGACAGGCTCCACAGTAGTGTTCAATATTAGTATTCAGTTTCAGTCCGTGATTAGACTGCTGTGTATCCTTACGGTCATGTTAACCTTATTTGTACGCTGCTGGCCGAGCCTCGTATTTAACATACAACATAAGAGGGGTGTCGTCATCTCAACTAACTCTTGGCAAGAAGGTGAACAAGTCCAAACTATTGCTCAAACTAGGATTGGCTTGTTTATCGGAGTCATTTCTTAATCCACAAAAGGTGCAGATCCCACTGGTAATTATAACCAGGGTGTGGTGTTCGTGTCGCAGTGGAAAGATCCTTAGTCACGGTGTTCTGGTTTAATATAATTAAAAGGGACATTTGGCACTTTGACTGCCCAAATACCATGACGTGCCTCACATGAGTATTCTATGCACCCTCGCTGCACACACACACTGGAGGCAGAGGCACAGTGTGTGTGCTGTTTTTAACTGACATTGGTTATTTTATTAAGATACATGAGGGACTCTGGTGCAATAGTGTTTTTAAATTGGTTTACATGGACCTTAGGTCAAGTTCTGGCGGCCTGCATCACAAAGCACGTTAAATATACTAGTGGTTAGCGCTCCAACACAATTCTATGTGATTAGGCTAAGGGGCGGGACATCTCTAAGTGGTTGACCAATCACAACAGAGCTAGCCAGGGCTCTGGTTTCAGACAGAGGGTGAAAAGAGGTGCTGCAGCACAGACAGTATGAAAACAAAGAGCTTTTTGAACATTAAAGCATGGAGACATGTCCCAGTAGAGACACTACATACTGATGAGCAGAATAAAGGCCGTTAAACATAAATAACGGTACGCTCTGTGATACAGGCCTCCGGATTTGAGCTCATTTCTGTCACCTGGAGGACCAATAGAAAATACAATCTTCTCAGGGGTTTTATTTAAACCACATGAAATAAAGTGTAAATAAATGCATGTATTATTTCAACACAATGTGAAAAGTGTCTTAGTCAGAAATCTAGGATTTAAAACCCATGTTCAGTTCGTAGCAGATTCAATGTCAAATCTGTGCGTGTGTGCTTTGTTCGGGCAAACTGTATCCGAGGTCACCGCTTTGTCAAACTGCTCTTATCGTCCATTGTTGTGCCCGTGTGTCCTGAGCTCTGTAATATGTAGCTGCGATGTCGAAAAGTTACACGTCGTCTTGTCTCACAGCCGAGCGTATGAGAAATGAATGAAAAGTCAAAATAATGCAATCATTGAAATCATTGAAAATAAAATCTTTTATTTTCTGAACGTGAACAGATAACTGGTACCTTTTCAAGTACAGGCAATAAAAGCAAAGATGGAAACCTGAATATTGTGTGTGATCCTATTTAAAAATGGCCTACAAAGGTAACGTATGAACATACAAATATATAATATATTAAATAGGATTGGATTTGACCGAGTTTAAACGGACTCCAAGGATTTGCTAAACTGCATACAAAAAACATGGTGGCACAGACGTAGCTTCTGTCTTTCAGCACCATCATTTAAAATGAAAAAGGTCACTATAACAGTTATTTCTGGCTGCTGGTGCTGGGCTGCGTGGAGCTGTGAGCCTCTTGGTACTGCTGACTCCAGCTCTGAGGGTCCTGCTCATGGAGCTGAAATCACACAACACATCTTGGTGAGCCAACTTTAAATCACCTCTTCATGTCCATCTGAACCACTTCATGGTGTCTCCACATTCACAGAGGTACATGAGAAACGACTTGGAAGCAGCAGTTGAACACACAGTGGTGCAAACAGGAAGTAGGGGCTCACTGTGCTGTTTGGTGACAATGCAAAATAATACTTTAAAGATAAATGTGAAGTAGTTCAACTTTATAACTAAAACACATTCACTTTCTTGCTGAGAGTTAAAGATATAACAGAGAGATAACACTCGCACATCTGGGCACCAAATATGAAGTCAAGGAAACAGCTAGCTTAGCTTAGCACAGAGTGTAGACAGGGAAACAGCTAGCTTAGCACAGAGTGTAGACAGGGAAATAGCTAGCTTAGCTTAGCACAGAGTGTAGACAGGGAAAGAAACAGCTAGCTTAGCACAGAGTGTAGACAGGGAAACAGCTAGCTTAGCTTAGCACAGAGTGTAGACAGGGAAACAGCTAGCTCAGAGTGTAGACAGGGAAACAGCTAGCTTAGCACAGAGTGTAGACAGGTAAACAGCTAGCTTAGCTTAGCACAGAGTGTAGACAGGGAAACAGCTAGCTTAGCTTAGCACAGAGTGTAGACAGGGAAACGGCTAGCTTAGCACAGAGTGTAGACAGGGAAACAGCTAGCTTAGCACAGAGTGTAGACAGGGAAACAGCTAGCTTAGCACAGAGTGTAGACATGGAAACAGCTAGCTTAGCTTAGCACAGAGTGTAGACAGGGAAACAGCTAGCTTAGCTTAGCACAGAGTGTAGACAGGGAAACAGCTAGCTTAGCTTAGCACAGAGTGTAGACAGGGAAACAGCTAGCTTAGCACAGAGTGTAGACAGGGAAACAGCTAGCTTAGCTTAGCACAGAGTGTAGACAGGTAGC
Source organism: Champsocephalus esox (assembly GCA_036324585.1). NCBI lineage: Eukaryota > Metazoa > Chordata > Actinopteri > Perciformes > Channichthyidae > Champsocephalus > Champsocephalus esox. Next base: position 37,612,586 of record CM070476.1, on the reverse strand, counting down.
CCGGCTCAGTGCAAAATAAAAAACACATTATACCAACATAACACTTCTAAAGCTTCATCATTAACCCCTTATATCTGGTTGGCAAAATAAAAATAGAGTGTAATAGAAAATTGTATATTTAAGGTTGTATCTCTGACTATTGTCCTGGCCAGTGTTGGGTGTGACAACGCGTTACAGTAATGTATTACTTTTTACTGTAACGCTTTACTAATGAAATGTGGGTAATATACTACCCGTTACAATTCTCATTTTAACCTGAAATGAAATGGTGTTTTGTTTTTTAAGAATTCACTAACATCGCGAGACATTCCGAGACCAGAGAAAACTGGTGCCGGTAGATGACTAAGCCTGGTGTTTACGTCATCAGTCAGGCTGATCCTGATGAGCCTGAAGGGCCAAGTCGCTGCACATTATCCCGCTTATCACACGGCCAGATACTAAACAAACTAAGGAATCCACTCCCAATATTAATTGAAATAATTTTATTGACTTACAATGATCGTATTTCTTCCGCTAAGAAAAAAGAAAACTCCGTTCCACGGCGCACCAACGGCTGGAACTGCGACAACAACAACTTCACGGCAGCGCTGTCCAGCTCAGTTCACAGTTTCTGATCCACTAACAAGTCCTTAAACTCTGCAGAGCCCGTGCCGTGTTCCTGTGAGCGTTCACTTCCTGTCTGCCTTCTTCTGTTCATTTATCTGACGTCCAGCGCTCCGTCTTTTACCCTCTTTTACTTTCTCTTTCTTGATCCTCCTAAGCAACGGAATTGACCAATCAGAATCGAGTATTCAACTAAGCTGTGTAATAAAAGTTGTTAGTAGCCTTAAGGAACTACACAGTTGCTGCACTAAACTACATTTTAGCATTTTAAATACCTAGCCATTCTTTTGCGGTTATTTTGGTGAAAGTAACTCAAAAGTAATGTAACGTATTACTTAAAAAAGACAGTAATAAGTACTGCATTACATTTTGGAAGTAACTTGCCCAACACTGGTCCTGGCACAGCAATCTCACCGTGAGGATAAGACTCAACAGGAGAGTGTTCAAGTACAGAGGCAGCTGTGAGCCGTCACCGAGCACGCTCTGATACGCACCTCCCCCATGAACGCCAGGATCTTTGATTTGGAAACCTCCACCTCGGCACGTTGACCCCAATGAAACTCGTGCTCTATCGGCTCTGTGTGGGGGATCCGTGTATACTCCAGGTACCTGCACACGCGCACACACACACACAATTAGTCATGTGTATCCTAATGTGTGATCATTCAAGTATATTAAATCATAAATAAAGGAATGCATCTGAGAGAGAGAGAGAGAGAGAGAGAGAGAGAGAGAGAGAGAAAAAAAATACTGCAAACACAACTGTGGCAATTCAATGCATATTATGCCTCGTTTCAAATGCATGGTTCGGTGTTTAAAGATATTAATGCCGTGTCCTTTTTCTTCCATAGTCATAAAGCTAAGAGCTCAACACTGAAATGAGCACGCATCCATTTGTTATTGTTGTTTTAAGCAGGCAATATTGTTTATGTTTGGTTTTACTCAAAGGATGTTTGCTTCCATTTAGTGAACATCATTGTGTAACTGCTTTCTGTCCCCAGAGTCAGAACTAAACATGGAGAAGCAGCGTTCAGTTATTATGCTCCAAACATCTGGAACAAACTCCCAGAAACCTGCAGGTCCGCTGCAACTCTGACTACTTTCACATCCAGGCTGAAGACTTTTCTTTTTGTCGCTGCTTTTAATTGAACTTTTCATATCTTCAACTGCACTGTAACTTTTATCCATGTACTTTTTCTTGTAATGTTTAAACGTAATTAAACTCCATGACATTTATGAGAGGGACTGCTCGAAAGAGATATTTGGAATATCTGGCATCGACGGATGAAAAATAGTGTTTTGGTAACACTTTAAAGACTTTGTTATGGAAGCAAAGCAGGGGAGGGGGTGTGTACAGCCTCCTGAGGGTCCGATTGTGGATGTCATGCGAGCAAAATATGGTGAAGAAAGTCTGTCTAAATTAAATATATGGAAAATATTCATATTTTAGACTGCACTGTAACTTTTATCCATGTATTTTTCCTTAATGTTTATTTTATTAGCTTTTCTTTTTTAATGCTTAATGTCTATCATTTCTTTTTTGTAAAGCACTTTGAATTACCCTGTGTCGAAAAGTGCTCTATAAATAAACTTGCCTTGCCTTGCCTTGCCTTGCTTACTTGTTTTAGTTGAATAAACAATTGCCCGGCTGTTTTAACTGTTGCTGGCATCAGCTTAGCTTGCTTTGAAACTTGACTGTGGGGAAATATTTATAAATGCAAATAAAAAAGGTTCCTGGTTCTATCCAAAACTTATTCAAATAGAGAACCAGGGAATAATTGTTCAAAGCCGAGCATGCAGTGACAAAGCGGCATAAGAAAGTCACTACGTGGTATTTACTTTGAATCGTAGATGACAGAGAAACATTCAGGGTTAGCAACATTAGAAGGTGAACAGAAATACATAATGATAAATGTCAGGAGCAGTGCAGGACCAGAGCACTCTGAAGTGTCCCAGTGTTCTCCACTCTCCTGTTGATCTGTGGTGTGGTATAAACCAGAGTCTATGGTCTTAGACACTCTGGCTCTGATCACACCAGTGCAGTTTATACAGAGGCATCAGCAGGGGCTTGAACCTGTGACCTTCTCATCGTAGACACAGGGGATTAGTGAAGTGAGCTATAGCCTAGCTTAGACAGATGAGGGGTTTCACACATTAAGGAGTTGGGGGAGGGGTGAACAATCAGAGTGCTTACATGCACAGGTAACCAGTCCTTAGAAGTCATTAGGGCGGGGAACCCGAGTACAGAGATCCACAACGATGCTTGGGTGAATGTAGGCTACTCAGAGAAATCAGCTACATTGGTAAGCAGATGTGACCTCAAACCAAGACCTTAGCCGCGTTCACACTGCTGTACTTTTCCCACAAAGGTTCATGCGAACTTAGTTCATGATCGCGTTCACACCAAAAAGAGCCGGTACTAAAAGTAGTTCATGCGAACCTTTTTACCCGCTCGAAAGTCCCTGCTAGAGAGCAGGGACTTTCGAGCGGCTCTTTTTTGAGAAAAGAGCTATATTCCTGATTGGCTGGGCGGATTGCAAACCACGCCCCGTAAAACTCCCAACAAGTTTTGTGAAGCCGCCATTTTATTATCCTTGCATTAGCATTATTAGCATTAGCATTAGCCCAGCGCAGAAACGCAGAGAGACTAACTTATGGCAACACAAAATAAAACATGGGAGCGGTGGAGATGAGCAGGTGTCGGCGTTCTGGCGATTTACTCGGAAGGCTTCAGTCGAAGCTGCTGGGACTCCCAGCAGCTTCGACTGAAGCCAGTCCCCAACTCCGGGGACTTCCGGCCGGGGATTTCGGGCGGCAGTATACGCCGTGAAGTGGTTTGCGGCCGGCCAGTAAACCCAAAGCAGAAGAAGAAGAAGAAGAAGTGACGTCAGCGGCTTCATTTGCCTAATCCTCCCTCAGGGACTTATTCTGGTGTGAACGCGATCTGTACTTAGTTCATGAGAACTAAAGAGTTCACATGAACCTTTGTGGGAAAAGTACCGCAGTGTGAACGCGGCTCTTGAGAGTGTGTGAGAGTGTGAGTGTGTTGAAGCAGACTGGTTTTTAGACCAAAAGGTTATTGCTTAATCTAGAACAAATTAACTAGCCATTGTCTTACCTTTGACGCACAAACTCGTCCGTGACCACCTTCTTTACGTCACCAAACTCCTCGTGTTTCTCTCTGGGGACGGTTTTCAAATAATCACACAATCAGTTAAGAATTAATCCAAACAGTCATTAATACTCAGGTGTAGAAATCACACGTCCAGAGGGAATGGAAACTCATCTTACCCGACGTCAACTTTGAGGTTCTTCAGCGTCTTCCAGATGAGGTCTGACGCACAAACACAAACACAATTATTCCCAAATTCTGGTTTCGCACATTAATACGGAAAACATGGAGAATGGACTCATACGAGTTAGTAATGAATGCATCTCACATCTCACTAGGGCTGCTCAATTAATCGCATTTCAATCGCCATTACGATTATGAAAACAACGTAATCGAAATAAAACGATATATTTTTTATTATTATTGGTTTTTCAATTGAATTCTACATAAAGTTCAGGGTATAATATAATCAACTGTTCAAAAAAATTATTCTCCAATAAATGGATGTTTTCAAAGTCAATGAATAATCGCATTTACAATTATTGACCCAAATAATCCAGATTATGATTTGTGTCATACTCGAGCACTCACTTTCTCCAACAACGCCTCCTTTCATGAAGATGACACTCAGGATGACAAACAGCAGACCCGTCTTTGGGTTGGTCGGGTTGCTGCACACACAAGGGACGCACAACTGTTTTAATAGATATCATGTCAATGCAGTCATTTAAAAGACATGCAGTGAGACTCACGTGATCGGCGACGCTCCCTCAACCGTCTCCAGCTTATTGATGAGAATGTACATGTGGTTTTTGGCGTCAATTTCAATCATTTTAAGGCCGAATACCTGAGAAAGTGGGAAAGAGAAACCGTTGTACATTTCTTTGACTATTCAATATGAAAGGTTTCGCTGATCCTCGGAGACTGAACGGACCTGGTCAAAGATTCGTGCTGCTCTCTTCATGATCTCAGGGTAGATGTTTCTGTACTCCTTCACCACATGTTTCACAAGATCTGAAAGAAAGAGAAAACAATGAGGCCTTTTCCCGTCACGTGCGCTGACTCCGTTCAGAGCTCCAGCTCAGCTTGGGGGGGATTTGCATCTTCATTCAAACAGAGCTTGTGGATAGAAGGAGCAGCTGTAAAACAGTGGATAACCACATTTTACTTTCTATACATTCACCATAAAAAACGTTTTAATTCCAATAGAATCACAATAAATATGCAGCCCCAGAATCTATACTATCTTTCTATACAGTGTGCCGCTGTACCTGCTCGGCGAACAGGAATCTTCTTCTGATCCTTCACCAAGAAGAACTGCACCACCTCAGCTGTCTGCGGGGGAAAGAAGTGTGTGAGGAAATCTTTAAAACATTTAGTTTTGTGATGATTTAAAATAACCCTTCCCAGCGTTTCCGCCAGGGGGGCGTCTTGCCGCTCGCAACGCCCTGAACTCGAGCCGAGGGCGTCCAAAAAAAATAATAATTCGAGAGAAGATCGAGTTTTTATCGCTTGAAATGACGAAAAGGGAAAAGGACAAGACATCCCTCCGGTCTGGTGGAAACACTGACCCCCTGGGTGCCTCTCACCTTCTGGTCGACCTGAGCCGGTGTGAGCTTCTCCAGCCCTCTCTGGACCTGCGTGGTGCTCGGCTGAGTGAACGTCTGGTCATCGTCTTCCTCCTGAGTCGCAGCGGGACCCGAGGTTCTCTACGGGCGAACAAAATATTCGCTGATTTTGTTTATGTGAAAACTTTTTTTCAGTTTAAAAACTCACCTGTTCACCATGACCTTTGACCCCTAACCCATCACAGCCCCCTGCTTCCACTCCTACTGCTATTTATTTCATGGTGTACTTTATTATTTGCACCGTTTGTTGTTCACCATGTAAAGCGGCTGTGGGTCCCTTGAAAGGCGCTACACAAATGTAATCTATTATTATTATCATCACCAGAGGTAAACATTTTAATTTGTTTTTTAAGGCCCTTTCTATACATTTTAAGACCTCATCGCCACTAGGAGTTTTAACCGGTTACCGTGGCGACACACTTTACCTCACATTGACTATATACAGCATTGATTGTCCTTCCTCCTTATCTTCCAACCATTTGGACGCAAACTTGCATTTCCCCATAACGATGTTGCTTAGCAACCAGCATAAACGGACCTGCGCGCTATCAAACAGTGAGCGCGCGATGTCCTGTTCAGATGACGTCAAACCCAACGGGATGCCATCAATAAACTACACAGAATCACACTATACACTAGAGATGGCAAATCCGGATCATTTTATGGACTCGGAGTCTTCTGAGTCAATCATTGAAGAGATCCGGATCATACGAGTCATTTGAGTCATTTGAGTCAGCATGACCAAGACCGTAGAAATCCTACCGGTGAAACCGAAAAGTTGTTGCATTTAACCAGCATATTAAACTAACGTTACATTAACCTCCGCTACACAGTGTCTTTTGCTTTAATAAAACATGTGTGTGTGTGCATTGTGCAGTGTTTTGCATTATATGTATATAGTTATTTTAATATGTTCCTGTACTTAAGCTAATTTTGCACAATTGTGTTTTCATTTAATAATAATAATAATAATAATAATAATAATAATAATAATAATAATAATAATAATAATTGTATAATTACATTTTATATATTCTAACTGTTTTGCAATTTTCTATCATTTGTTTCTTTTTGTGTGCCATGTTCAAAATAAACGAGTTTCCAAGTAAGATCCTTATTGGAAATGCAGATATTATTACAGGAGACTGTTGCACAACATGACCATTTTGTTAGAAGTCTACACTGAAACTTAATTTAGAGCCGGAAAAATCGCGGGATCCGTGAATCCAGGTCAATTATCGAGAGAGACCAGTAGCCTACGAGGACTCAGAGCCGTAACATATAGCAGGCAACAGATCCAGAGATCCAGCAGACTCGTCCCCATGCACGAATCTACAGCAGACTCAGCCCCTCCTCCGAGTCCCACGGCTCCCGCGAGTCCCACGGCTCCCGCGACGAGTCGCAGCAGACTCAGAGATCCAGAGATCCAGCAGACTCGTCCCCATGCACGAATCTACAGCAGACTCAGCCCCTCCTCCAGCTCGCACGGCTCCCGCGAGTCCCACGGCTCCCGCGAGTCCCACGGCTCCCGCGACGAGTCGCAGCAGACTCAGAGATCCAGGGATCCAGCAGACTCGTCCCCATGCACGAATCTACAGCAGACTCAGCCCCTCCTCCAGCTCCCACGGCTCCCGCGAGTCCCACGGCTCCCGCGACGAGTCGCAGCAGACTCAGAGATCCAGAGATCCAGCAGACTCGTCCCCATGCACGAATCTACAGCAGACTCAGCCCCTCCTCCAGCTCGCACGGCTCCCGCGAGTCCCACGGCTCCCGCGAGTCCCACGGCTCCCTCGACGAGTCGCAGCAGACTCAGAGATTTGCGGACTCACGGCTCACTCATGGCTCACGGCTCACTCACGGCTCCCGCGAGTCCAACGACTCACGGCTCACTCACGGCTCACGGGACTCTCGCGGGAGCCGGAGGAGGGGCTGAATTTGCTGTTGATTCGTGCATGGCGACGAGTCTGCTGGATCTCTGGATACAACAACGTTGTAATGTGATTGTACACGTTATAAAGAGAGTAAAGAGTGACGCAATTTATAGTTTTAATTGTTACGTCACATCAGGTGTAGGACTCAAAGGACTCGGGTTAATCGAGAGGGAGACTCGTCACGACCGGCTCATTACTAGGATCCGGGTTAATGATCCGGATGAATCATGACTCGCCCATCTCTACTACACACCTACGCCATGATTACATTCAGGCACACTGTAGAACACAACCTCTTTGGACCATTTATATACTTATTGGAAACAAGCTACAAAATGTGATACCTTGGAAAAAAATGTTTAATAGCCTTAATTTTTGCTAAATTGATTTTTCAACTTGTAATACTTTTTAAGACCCCGCGGACACCCTGTATAATACCATAGTCAAAAGCAATAACACAAAGAAAGACTCTTAGCAGTTTAGAGGTAAAGGAAGTTGATAATATATTGAAGATAACCTTTTTTTAAATCAGAAAAAACATATTTATCTATGGATTACCATTTCCTAATACTAAATACTTTTGTGCTGCTTCTTTAGGACATGTCTCTGTAGGTAGGTATAGGTCATAGATAATGCATGTATTTATTGTACTGGATAGATAGTTATATGTATTATACTTTCAATGTGGAACATGAAACAGAATAGTCCAACACTAAGTTGCCAATTCCTCTGAATTATAGCTTTGTTTTTAATGTATTGCAAGGCGGTTAAATACATCGTTTCTACACCTCTATTATTGAGAATAACGGTACATGTATATGACTTTTATTTGTTCATAAAGGAAGCAGGACTGTCGTGAGTCTGAAGATTATGGTCAGGATGTTTTAACTCACCTTACTCTGAGAGGAGCTCTGTGTGTTGGACGTCCTCTTTCTCTGCGTCATGGCGACACGATACCTTATAAACAAAAATAAAACACAACCACGGTCAGATCAGTGAGTGTATGTGGCTTTAAACAGATATCAAAGTGTATTAAAACACAGTTTAACAGGACCAACCGTCACGGAAGTCCTAACCGTTAGAGCTAAAGCAACGTTAGCTAAGGAAACCTGCAAGCTAACTAGCTGTTTAAAAGCAAACATATAAATTAAATACAGTTAAATATTCACGTCTCAGTGTCTGGAGGGTGGAGTGAAAGTATCGGAGTATTAAAATAAACGTTTTAGTCAAAAATATTCAATGATTTTGTTCAAATGCAAACTTTTCTGAAAACAAACCGTCAAATTCCCGCTAATGTGGGTTTCAGGCGCGTGCTGATGACGTAAGAGCCTGCCGGATGTCATTTTTGATGTATTTTTTAGTTTTATTAATTCAAGAACATAATATATGAACATCATATCTCAGGGGTAGACATATAAAGTAATGCCTTTTTAATCATAAGGTTTTAATAGTGCTACTATATTGTTGTAATGATTGGTTAACATTTTCAAAATGTGGTTTGGAGTCAGCTCATGTCTTTTTATGAACATGACATTTGTTATTGTATTTTTCTATTCGCGTTTATTTACTCTTTACTGATAGTCATTAACATCAACGGCAAGGCGAAATACTCTACAAATTGACAAAAAACTGGTGGAAGAAATATCCAGATGATTTACTGAGGTAAAAGTACTTTGAAAATACTCTATTACAAAAGTCCTGCATTTGAAACCTTTATTATTTCAAACATAGGCTACTGTATTTTAACGTGTGTTATTATTGTAGCATCGGACACAACATTATCAGCAGAATTAGATATATATTATTGATCCCAAATTAGGAAACATGTTTCGTTAAAGCAGCATGTTGAGACAAAGGCATTGCACAACATTTGAAAAATAAAAAGAGTAGAAAATAAACAAACATAAAACAGAACTAAAAGGTAACATATAAACAAGTTGACCATCTGTAGATTATTTGTTCACACTTAAAACATATTTTGCTGGTATTATTTGTATTAATGTACTGAAGTAAGATTCCCAATGCAAGACTTCTAGTATTATCTTTGATATTAGTATTTTCAAATAAGTAAAGCATCTGATATTTTTCCACCACCAATGCTGACGAACCACTGCTGCAGGTAACCTCCAACCTGTTCACCCTAACTGGTTTCAACACTAGAGGTCGCTGCTGGGTAGCTTTTAATTAGATTATAGAGCCTCATTTCAAATCTCACATGTTTACTAACGCAAACTCTAGTTACACAAAAGTAACATACATATTTTGTAATGGTAAAAGTATCTTTCAGTCCCACTCGGCTCCCGTAAGGCAAAGTCCAGCCTCTTTCAGTGCACAGCAGACAAACACACACACGCGCGCACGCACGCGCGCACACACACACACACAGATATAGAGACAAGTAGACAAACATTGTGTTCTTTCACACACACACACACACACACGCACACACACACGTGCGCGCTCAGAGACAGCGGTGCGTGTGTGCGGTCTCTGTCTGGCTCTGTTCCCCGGCCATGCGGAGGAGACGATGGGGGAAGAGGCAAGAGTTTCTCCGCTTAAGAACTTCGTGGCTGGGGGGGTCGCCGGAGCCTGCCTGCTGCTGGCCGGACACCCGCTGGACACCATCAAGGTGACTCCCTACATGTTAGGCTATATATACTACCAGAAGATTGTGAATTTAACATACACTTACTTTTATATTACCAAGGACTACATTTCATGTGTTTAGAATTGTATTCCCTGCTTTGTGGGCGGTTTTATTCTGGAGTTTGATGTCTGAGAAAAGGATTAACAGAGTCAGTGATCAGATAAAGGTGTGGAGGGGATTATTGATAAATCAGCTTACAATGTCACTAAGGACATGTGAGCTATAGGAGTTGTGTCTGGTAGTAATAGTAAAAGGAGACGTACAGATAGGACTACAATGTAAATATTTAAAATAATCTATAGTTTTGTATATAAAGTGCCAGATGTTTTGAAAAAGTCACAGTAATAACAAAGATATTCAGTTGCATATCACAAAGAAATCTGTTATATTATAAGATTTATAATCACAATTAGGTTTATTGCTAGGAATTAGTTTGTGGCATCACAGTGAAAACATATTATAATAGAGATTACAAAAATAAAATATTCGTACAAGAAACATTCAGAAATACAATACAAAAATGACAAACTATAGGAAAAATATATATAGTAGCCTATGTCTGATTTACGAATTCTGTAGTTTTGGAATTCGGTCATTTTGTGCATAAATGTAAAAAATGGTTTTATTTGAGAAACTGTAGCCAACAAAAGTACATGTCCTGTTAATCGGCTAATAATCCATTAATGGGTGGCTTGCGATGACAGGTGGATGACTGATATACAACACAGATACATCTGAATTTAAAGCATCTCACGATCCACATGGAACAATTTAAACTGGATATTAAGTCACAAAATGTTTTGTAGAATATGTAAAACGCACATTTGTCCTTATCCCAGCCTGCAGGTGTAATTGATGTACAGCTGAAGGTCCTGAGGCTTTATATGTCTCATGTTTTATATAGAGGGACATTAGAGACTCGTCCACAGTTATCTGTAGATCATTTAAATAATTGTGGTGTTAAACAAATTAAAAGGCAATAAATAACTGTAATATTTAGGGTCAAAGAGACACAAACCCTTTAAAAACTGTCCCCAACCTTTGGTTACCCTTAACCATATATTTTCCATTGAGACGACATTTCCAAACGAAAGTGTTTTAGAATCATTTGAGATTCAAAGTCGACTTCTTATCAGTCGTGAGTTGTCTTTCCCAACATCCACCCTGTGACCGCTGAACGATCAGACCCCGCTAAGATTTATGTTTTCACAGAAGGGAAGTGAGAAGAAAGGTTTTCCGTCGAGGGATTGTTATGACTGTTTTCTATTCATAGCGAAACCGTCCATGACACGAAGGCCAACAAAAGGTTCAGCGACAGCATAAGCATTCTGGACAGGATTCATTCGCCGATGCGTTAGTGTTTTGGATTACTATGAAATGTAGTCCAAACATTCATGTCCCCCAGGACGAGTTGCAGTAACTTTATTTATCCCATTACTTTTTATTTGGTGCCATCATCGGGCCATGATTTTGATATGTACACCTGCAACATTAATGCAGTTCTCATCAGCCTCGGCTACGGCACTGCACTTTGTGTTTAGTGCCGCTAGTATTACTGTGTCACGTAGAGCACGCTTTATCTCCCTCTCACTGAGCAGCGGGCACTGATGGGTGTTTCCTTTATCTACCGTCTCAACTACCCACCCCCCCAAAACACATGGCCCAAGATGTGTGCCTGTGTGTGTGTGTGTGTGTGTGTGTGTGTGTGTGTTTGTCTGACCTTTCTAATTAATTGCTTTTCTCCAGGTGAGGCTACAGACGCAGCCTAAAGCCCCTTGCGCTCAGTATGTCCTCTACAGAGGAACATACGACTGCTTCCGTAAGACCGTCGCCAAAGAGGTGAACACACACACACACACACTCGTCAACTACACGTTACAATTTCTGGTTAGTCAAGTTGAGAAAAAGAACATCTGAATATATGCTTCCATCTATTGTGTGAATTTGAGTTCATTGGTGGACTATTATTCTTGCACATAATTGATTAAATGGTGTGTGTGTGTGTGTGTGTGTGTGTGTGTGTGTGTGTGTGTGTGTGTGTGTGTGTGTGTGTGTGTGTGTGTAGGGTGTCCTCGGCCTTTATAAAGGTATGGGGGCTCCTCTGGCGGGCGTCGCTCCAATGATGGCCATCAGTTTCTTCGGGTTCGGTCTGGGTAAACAGCTCCAGCAGCCAGACCCTAACAAACCCCTGACGTAAGTACACACACACACACACACACACACACACACACACACACACACACACACACACACACACACACACACCCACACACACACCCACACACACACACACACACCACACACCACACACACACACACACACCCACACACACACCCACACACACACACACACACACACACACACACACACACATTATAAGTGTATTTTTAATGGTGTGTTTGCAATACTTGGAATACGAGCTCTATATTTAACTATTCCACTATTGCCCTCCCCTCTGCTATCATTTGCCAACTTTAGGACACTCCTCCATGTTCCTTTCCTCTCACACACACTCTCACACCCCAATGTGCACATGTGTCCTGTGGAGTTTTAGGGATAGCTAGGCCTCTGGAAAGTGATTCCATTTGACTTAGAAGAACGTTTCTTCTGTAAAGTATTCCAACAGAGGACTGGTGGCTCTAAGGCAGCACAGAATACACACAGGGCGTTGTAGGGTCCTTGCAGGTTACAGAGCGTAACCTACGCAGCTGATTGGTTCCTCCTGGTGTCTGAATGTGATTGTGTTCTGCTCTAATCAGGCACACTCAAATATTCCTGTCCGGCTGTTTGGGAGGGGTCTTCACTACGGTGATCGTGGCTCCAGGAGAGAGGATCAAATGTTTACTGCAGGTAAATACTTAATAACGGATTAATCTGCTTATTATTTTCTCCTTTGATACATTATTACTTAGTGAACATGCTGTTATAATTAACCAGGGCGCAGAGACACACCTTGGCAATGAAAATTATGTCTAACCCTAAAGTCATTATCTCAAAACCATTCAAACTAAATCCAATTTCTGATCATTTAAATCACCGAATGTTCACATGTGAGAATCTGGAAATTCAAATGAAACTTAAAGGCTTATCAGAAAATGTAATATGGACTTGTATTCTGTTACTTAGTTTTACTTATAACTATGTTTTATAAGCTCAATTAAGTTTGTGTATCTCTAAAAAAATCTCTAAACTTTAGGGTTGTAAAAGCAAGTGAAGTACAAGTACCTCATTTGTAGTGCAGTACTTAGTAAAATCCCTTTCTAAAATACTAATAGAAGGCTTGCAAATGTTGCAGTCAGAAAGTCAAGTCATCGGCATCGTCGACTCTCTCAACCCTTTTTAAATAATGAAAGCACTAAATGTGTGTTGCAGGTGCAGGCCAGCGGGGGAAGCTCCAGGTACGCTGGTCCTGTGGACTGTGCGATCCGCCTCTATAAGACTCAGGGGATCCGCAGCGTGTACAAAGGGACGGTGCTAACTCTCATCAGAGGTAAACATCACGGTGTATTCTTAACTTAACTAAAACTAGTCTTACAATTACAATGTTACTTAAGACTCATCCCATCCGACCTTGGTCTGACCTCAGAGGTGTCCTTGTTGTCATCCTTAAACATTCTAAGTATCAGTATTCTGTATCAACTCGTGCATTTAAAAATACCAAGGTATTGGGGTCAAAGGAATAGCCAGTGAAAAGCAGAACCTGTACACTTTTAATATGTCAAATAGAATAGATGGACACAATGTTTGCCATGTGTCCTAATTCCTTTCGAATAAAATACTTTCACTCAATCAGTCATTTTGAAAAAGACAGAAAAAGATGCAACAGATTTTCTTGTGTCTATCTTGGTTTTACACAATATGCAATTAAATGTAGAAGTACATTTTATATTGTTATCAATATTAAAATGATTTATAAGAGTATTGAGTTAGATTGTATTTTTTATGATGGATATGATTTATTATATTGGTCCTATAGGGAAATTGCTTTCGACACAAATGCTGCACATATCACATCACATCTACATAAAGCACTATGAAGCACATCACAACCACATATTACTCATATGAGGATTGGCTTTAAGGATTTAAGGATCCTTACAATCAGTAACAAGAGAAAGCAACATTCCCTCCGTATTTAATACATCTTTAAGGCATTGTTGTAGAGCAGTGTTTCTCAAACTTTTTCATACCAAGGACCACTTAACCAATAAAAAAACACTCGCGGACCACCTAACTCCACAAATATCGAAAATCACATCGTTTATCTAGAACAGATTACAAATCGCCTGAAAATGGTACAAACGAGTGCCAACATGTGTGACGAAGGTGTTGCCCTGGGCTATATCATGCAATTGAAAGTGAAACTTAAGCTCGCTCCATTGCGGAGATATTTCTGCAAAACTCAAATGTATTTATTTATTTCAAACGTGAAATGTTACCAATATACTCACGGACCACTAGAGGGCGCTCACGGACCACCAGTGGACCACACTTTAAGAAGCACTGTTGTAGAGCAGTGTACTTGACAGAAGTTTTCAAAACCGTTTATGGCCTCCGGTACTTCCAGTCCAACGCCTACTGCATGCACAGCGTTAGAAAATTGGGCCTTCAAAATAAACATTTGACTTTAACAAAAAAAAATAATTATTATTGTTTCTATTTTTTTGTCTTCTCTCACACATCTGCGACCCACTCTAAACGGGTCCGCGACCCACTTTTGGGTCGCGGACCCACCAGTTGAGAACCACTGTTGTAGAGGATGATAAAATTTTTTATGAGCGTGTTGATGAATCCAAAGGTCACATGTTCTCTGTCTCTCTCTCAGACGTGCCTTCAAACGGTCTGTACTTCCTGACTTATGAAGTCCTCAAAAACTTCCTGACACCTGAGGGTCAAAGGTGAGTCGTGCAGAGCTCTTATAGATATGACTCCAGCGGGGCCTGTTGTGGATGACTTTGTACAAGATCAATTATTCAGCTCAATACCACAAAACCTAGACATGTTTATCGTCTGAAGTCGATCCACAGACCCCCCTCTCAGGCCTTTGTTTGAGGTCAGAGTGTAGAGAAAGTTGAGAGCTTGAAGCATCTGGAGAAAAAAAAACGTCATGCACTTTGACTCTGCTAACACTTTATCTGATCAAACTCTAGAGAATACAGATTTTTAATTAATTTCTGAATATGTTTTTATGATTTGCTGCAGGTCAAATTCCCCCTTTGGGACAGAGACCATTCAAAGTCCTTGTAATCGTTCCTTAACTTGAATGTGTGTCTTTGTGTGTCAGTGTGTCTCAGCTCAGCACTCCAAAGATCCTCCTGGCTGGAGGCATCGCCGGGATTTTAAACTGGACGATCGCTCTCCCTCCAGATGTCCTCAAGTCCAACTTCCAGACAGGTGAGAGAGGAGGTGAAGCTCCACACTCGGAACACAACCAGATGCACAGGAAATGAAAAGAGAGGGGCCTCTGAGTTCAAACCGTCTCTGCTTAAGCTCTGTGCTGGAGTCTGATCTTAGAATTTCACTTCAGAATTTCTGCTCGACTCCAGAGGTAACCTTGCTTTCTCTTGAACTGCCTTCATGCGACAGCTGCAGGGAGCTTTCAAACCAACCGCTTATTTTTAAATTAACAATGAGATTTTCAAATATGTTTAAGTTGAAGAACAATAAGTAAAAACGGTCAGAAGAATGTAAAAGGGATATGTGTATTGTTGTTTTCTTCTTCTCTCCTCGCCCATTAATCACCTCACGACCCCTCAGATTGATTTATTCATGATCAATTTGCTAAATTCAATGGATATAAATAAAAACGTGTGTGTGTCTGTGTGTGTAGCTCCAGATGGGAAGTACAGAGGTGTGGTGGACGTCCTGAGAATGCTGCTCCGAGAGGAAGGACCTAAATCGCTCTACAAAGGGTTCAATGCTGTCTTTCTACGAGCCTTTCCTGCCAACGCGGTAAACACATATTCTTATTTTACTCTCATATATCTATTCCTATATATGTTCACCCTCTGTCTGAAACCAGAGCCCAGTCTTGGTTAGCTGGACCGGCTCTGTTGTGATTGGTCAACCGCTTAGAGATGTCCCGCCCCTTAGCCTATCACGTGCAATGTGCTAACCATTGAAGCACAAGTTGTACATAGTGATGTCATTATGTTCCAACAAAGGAGTCCAGGCGTTTCAGGCCTCATAACATAATTAGTTATTTTTGTCACAGAAATACAATATTTTACAAAAAAGAAGATGCTTTCCCCTGATTTAGCTACTAGCTGTTTTCTATTTGAAGTCCTTTTTTATAATTATTTGTATTTTTTTTGATTTACTTACTGATTTTCTTCGTTCTCCCTCCTTCAGGCCTGTTTCCTGGGGTTCGAGATGGCGTTGAAGGGACTGAATGCATTCGTGCCGAGCTTGTGAAATAAGTCACTGTGGACCAGTATTTTATGAAGCTGAATTTTCATCAGTTCTTGTATTATTATTAAATGTAATTTTATATTACAATTAATTATCTTTGATATTCATTCTTTGTAATGAAGATTTGACACTCACTTTTTGTGAGTATTGATACAACATACGCACACTTAGGAATGTATGACAATAATAATGACATAAAAACGTAACTATAACATATATTGCTTTGACGGGAGGCTTTTCTCACTTTTTGAGATGATTGTAAAATGTAATATATTTAATTTTATACCATTCAGTTCAGAATGGGTTTGAATGTGTTTGATCTACAAGCTCTGCCAAAAGTCAGAATTAATGTTATGCTGGGCGATGAAGTTTGTTGGAGCTGTGTTCAGGGTTCTCTAAGCTTTGTGATTAAAGTGTTTGAATAAAGGGGTTTTGAACTTGCCATAATTCATTGTATAGCTTTTCTCTGTGTGGCGCTGCGTCCAGTAATGGTTGTTAATGTTGGAGCTTTTATCCAATCATATTTAAGTCTGAATGTGTTGCTGGGTCAAACAAATCTGCCCTGGACTTTCAGAACATGGATGTATACAAAGATTAAAACAAATGGCAATGAAGGTGTTGCATTGACCAATCAGATTTGGCGACACCGGGGCCATCAAGCAGGCGTACGACGACGTCGACGTTTGAACGCCCTTTGATTGGATTGACTATTCTTTTATACATGACACAGTGTTTCAATGGCGTCTGAATTCAAAGGATCACGACCAACATTCAGTGCTGTCTTGTTTTTATTCTTCATGACAAAAGTGGTTCACAGGTCAAGGAAAGGACATTGCATTCACATAAAAGGTAGAGGACCATGAAATGTGTTGTGGGGAGTGTGTGCATGTCGTCCCTTCAGAACAATTTACACAGAACGCAGACCACATAAATACAGCTTAAAATATTATACAACAATGGTAATTAAATTATACACACAACTGCACAGAGTGAATTAAATAGATCAAGAAATCCATTTACGACCTTGGAAGCAACAGGACACAATGTTACAACGTTCCCACTTTTTAGCGACCTTTAATCTATAATGCTCTTCATACATTATGCTCTTGATTGGACTGCCATCGCTAGGTAACACGAACAAGTTCATAGGAGGGCTAAAAAGGGGAAGCATTTCAACAAAATGAGATATCGCTTTGATTCAGTGCCAACACTGCTTCATGAGTTTCCTCAAAAGTAAATAAAACAATCCTTCCAAAAGAATCACAACCACAGTGTTGAATAGTAACCTCTATTTAGAAAGTGTGATGAAGTCTAAAAACAACGACAAGATCAAAACCAAGGCACTAAGAAAAGAAATCAGCAGGATGTGGCCTCGTCTACGGAACCACAGGACAGTTGTGCTTTAAAAGAAAATGGGTGTCAACGTGTTTTCCTTTTTTAAACATCTGTTCTCAAATGTGTTCTTTAGCATCATGATTCAACTCGAATTCAACTGCATTCAATGAGCCAGATGTTGTGACCGGTGTTACCGCGCTGTCCTCAAGTCACAGCTCAAATCAAACTACTCTATGAGCGACCCGTGTCGGGGTGTCGTCAGAAACAAGCGCTTTAAGTGGTTCCTATTCGCGTATTTTCTTTGCTCTTCAGACTTGTGGAAAGCAAAGCAATGTACGGTTCTCTTTTTAGACATATTTTGGTTTGTATTCATTATTCTTTCTTTAACCTCATACGTTAAGGGTTCGTATTAATATGTAGTTTCTCTACAAGCAGCAACTCTAACAGCAGCCTGCTAGCACGAGGAGCTAGCGGTAGCCACATGGGGAGAACGCTAGCTTTGCTGAGGGTGATGTTAGCTCATGACAACATGCTAACTTTGGTAGCAGACAAAGCGTGGCGACATTAAACGATGGAATACAAACGCATGAGTATTGTTGAAGGAGTGAGACAATTGTAACTATGATTATGCAACCAAGAGAAATGTGCATGGCCCAACAAGCAGGAAGTCACAGCCAATGGGATGCCTGCAACTGTGCCACCAGATGACTTCCAAAAGGAGCTCATTGTCAGAGATGCTAACCGGTTGAACAGCAGTATACACGAGGCAGGATTGACACAGGCACTGTCCTCACTTGGTCTGCATGATGTGCAAAGTAAGACGTCCCAAACCATGTAACTGATTACTCAATTTGACCTCAGTGGGGCATCTAATGGCTGTTATATTTCCATCAGTGAAAAAGCGTGTTTACTGACCTCTAGTCAAAGGGTGTGGCTCATGGGCAAAAGCAAAATAGTTTAAAAGGACTTTCAGGGGGATATTACTGCACCGCCGGTGAAAGGGAGCCACCTAAACATGATAGCAGCTACTTCTTAAGGGAGAGCAAGTATTTTAGTAAGGCTGCATTGTTCTACATAAACAACTACCTGGGACTCATCACGAGGATCTACTGGCTTACAGACACTAAAGGACGGACGGACGGACCTGGACAGGACGCCAGACTAAAAGGCATGAGTGTAAAGACGGCGGACAGCCTTAGACTGAATCAAGGGCTGCAGGACGACAGGGAGTACCGCACAGGAACAGTCTCTGGAATAAATACTGCCAATGGTTTTCCACGACACACAACAAGACCAGATGGGATCCGCTTGGGACGAGCATCGTTCTGCAGACTGCATGCAGGTCCCTCCGCTCCGAGCAGAGGAGACCAAGAGAGCAGGGTGAGAGATTTTATTTTGTAACTTAAATCCATGGGGAATGTTCTGGCATCGAATCTGGGGTGGACAGGAGGAGGGAGCCGGGGGTCGGCATGGTCCTTATGGAGAAGAGGGGGGTTGGAGTAATGGGAGGAGCGTCTCAGCGCTACAGAGACAGGGTGAGACAAGACAGAAAACATATTTAGTTCAAATAATAAAACGAGTGAGATTAATGAGGGTGATTTTAAAAAAGGTAAATGGATCAATGGAGGGCTGCACAATTCACTGAAAAACAATATTTGAATTGTTTTTCTTTTGTGTCATACTTATCGGTTAACTGAAGCACGTGGCTCAGAATACAAAATAATACAAAATATATGGTTTTAAAAATATATATAAATAATTGAGGAGTCCTGTCCAATAAACTGAAGTAAAAAAATATGTTGTATCTGAACTTGGAGAAGATTAAATATCTCTTCAGAAATGTTTGAATCTGTCTGATAGCTGAACTTAAGCTTGTTTTGTATATACATGTATGTATGTAAATGTGTGTGTGTAGGTATGTACATATATATGTGTATGTGTATGTGGGTATACATGTGAGTATATGGGTACATGTATTGTTGTCTATTATCTATTGATTTTATTTTAATATCTTTTACATTACTTTATTTGTACCTATATATGTCTTTATTTACTTTACTAGCTAGGACTGGGAGGGGGAGGGGAAAGGAAAAATATAGACCGTATAAATGTAACTCATTGTGCCTGACTCAATAAATAAAATAAAATAACAACTATGATCTTTTTAATATAATATTTATGAATAATATTTTAAATAATGTTTTAAAAAACTGCCATCCCCTCAAAAATCAAATCATATCGCCGTTGCAATATGGGTAAAACAAGTAATCTAATATGTATTTATTTTCCACTCGTGCAGCCCTAGATCCATACATACAGACATAACATGGAGGGTCATCAAATGAGGGTCTTTAAAGTATATATACACATTAATTATGAGATGTGTAAAAGCTAAAATGTTTAACTTCAATAGCTCTGAATAAAATCTGTGCAAATTATTCAGATTGCTTATTTATTATCTTATGGGTAAAGAATGGCTTATTTTGTAAAACCGTAACTCGTGGCTGTCGATCAAGCAGTTTAGTGTAAATCAGAGCCAAGGATTTAACCGCAACTTATTTATGATATTCTTTATTATTCGTCTGTATATGTTTGTTATTGACATTCTCCATCTTGTGCTGTTACCCTTGTGTGAACTCTTACCTGTCCCATCCTGAGTTTCAACATGATACCAGTTGCTGCGTTAACGTGAGCACTCCCCTAAGGCGGTCTCTTATTTCCTCTCAAGGCCTGCGAGTGGATCTGGAGTGGGAGCTGCGGGGCCTCGAAGGCGTCCCTTGAACTTTATTTCCAGAGCTCCTGCTAACATTAGTGAGCGGCGGCTCCTCATTGGCTCTGCTCGATGAGGCTAACCTACGCCGGGACTCCCTGCAGATGCCGCTCATCCTGGTCTTACCGACCGGCTCGAGGACAGCGGGAGATCTGACCGCGTCGGACTGAAAGGTGTCGGCAGCTGCTGCCTGCACAGAATTAGACCTGTAACCCGACGGTTTTCTTCTAACAGAAGTATCGGAGTTTGGTTTGAGATCAGGCTTCTGTTTACTTTCGCCCGCTGCATTAGATGTGTTAGGATTCACACGCAAGGCTTTAGAAGAGGTTAGAGGATCTGGAGAATACATGGAGGTCTTCCTCCTGGCGGAAGAGGCGGCTACAACACGAGATGTGATGAAGGTGTCCTGACGTACAGGGACCGAAGACCGCCTCCCCGAATGACCTTTTCTCGAATGACTTACTTGTGTTAGCGTTAGCTCGCTCTGCACAGAACTGATGGAGCTTTTACGCGACTGGGAGTAGTCGGAACTCAACTCTGCGTTAGAAACGTCGCTGACGCTATGACTCCTAATGAAGGTGGCGTCCCGCGGGAGAGCTTTCCCTCTGCGAGAGCGGGGACAGAGAGAGAGGGCGGGGCTTACGCGGCTGCTTGTGTCGGGACAGAGAGAGAGAGTGCTTACGGGGCTGGTGTGGAGGCTCCGGGTTAACCCTCTCAGGTGGTGCGTGGCCAGGCCGGAGACGCTGCCTCCGAGCACAGGACTCGCCCGGGGGCTGCTCCTCAGCGGGGGGCGAGCGGGACTGCTTCGGGGGCTTCGTGCAGCCCGACCCGACTTGGTGGCCAGCTCTTTGGCCCGGGAGCGGCGGGGGCTGCTGTTGAGGCTGTGAGGAGACAGAGGGGTCTCCAGGTCCTCCAGGCGCTGCGTGAGAGCCAGCTTCTGCTGAATGGCCATCCGCAGCAGGGAGTTCAGGGTCTTCTTCTCGTCCTCGGCCGCCGCCAGCTGCCTCTGCATCTCGTCCAGCTGCGTGACGTACTGGTCACACCTGAGAGGTGTCACACAGGGGGAGATGCAACGTGCACAAGCAGGCAAACACCAGTTAATGCACAGAGTGAGAGAGAGACACACAGAGCACATGCCAAACATCACGTCAAGCTTCAAACACCAGCTGTGGACAGACACTCGGTCACAATCTGTTTCATCACAAAACGTATATAATGTTTTATAAAATCATATTATTTTTGTAACAGCTCCATGAAAAAAGGCATTGCATATAAATAAAATTAACTATGCACAGTGTGTCCACGTCGGCTTGCCATAGTTGCCTATGGAGCACATGGGTTGTCTCCTCTGTCCATGAACTCTCCCGAGTACTCATTCATTGTCTGGTGAGATGCTCGCCTACATACTTGATACAAACAGCTCGAGGCTCTAAAACAATGATTAATACTAATCTTGTAGCATGTAAATTAAAATGTAAATGTTTGGTGAGCATCAATAGCCGCTTTCACACCAAGTAGTTTGCCGTACTTAGTGTCCAGCAAGTGCTCAGCACTTAGTGCCCCCATGGAACTAAAGAGCAGATCGCGTTCACACCGGAATAAGTCGCTGGGAGAAGATTAGGCTGACGTCACTTCTTCTTCTTCTGCTTTGGGTTTACTGGCAGGCCGCAAACCACTTCACGGCGTATACTGCCGCCCGAAGTCCCCGGCCGGAAGTCCCCGGAGTTGGGGACTGGCTTCAGTCGAAGCTGCTGGGACTCCCATGGTTGAAAGGGTGCACATGCAGTAACTACAGCTGTCCACAAGATGGCAGCCCAACCCCCCCCGTTATAAACAAGAGGCTCTTTTAATCTTCAGCCTGAAGTCTTCCTTCACCTCACTGCCTTCTCCATCCTTCCTAAAGATAATCATATTCCAGCTCTCAGCCGTCTGGAGAGGGCTCAGAGAGGTAATGCACGTCTAAAGAGCGTCTCTGTCCATTACTAAGAAAATAAACATTAGATCACTCGACACAAACACACTCCAAACGTTAATCCATGCCAACAGATTCTCTCAAGAGGTTAGTGGTGAAGTTTAACCGTGCCCCTTCCCACGCCATTCATCGTCTTCTCCCACTGACATTAAACTCCTTCCCCCAGGTGATCCGGCTCGATGGGACAAATCGGTCCTCCCCTCCCCCCCCTCCTCCCCCATCGGCACAGGGCAGAGCACGTGGCTGATAATCTTCACGTGAACCAGTGGATTGTCCACAGACGTAATAAGCACGGTAAGCTTATTACGCGAGTGGCAGGAGAAGCTGTGCCACTGCGAGAGTATCATCACTAAGCATGAACAGAACGAGCACAGAGGCACGCATCAGACGACTGAACCCATTAGCACGTTTTAGCTCAAACACATTTAGCAGCAATTCAAAAAGTACTGTCTCAGAGCATAACATAAATACAGGTTTGTTTTACTCAGGTGAGTATATTCCTCATGCATACAAACAACAACTTACCGGCTGGCAAACATGACTCGCAGGGAAGAGAAGGTGGCAGCGTCTTCCTTCAGGGCCTTTAGCTCGTTGCGCAGTTTCATCATGGTCTCTGACACCATGCTCTTCTCCGTCTCGTACTTCATTTTCAGATTGGACAGGGCCAACTCTGCCGTCTGCACATAATCAAGACATATTATGCCACTGCAGCAGCAACATTCTACTTCCTGTGTGGGCTCTTAACATGTATAAGAAATAAACCACGTATGCTAATATTGCAGTCATTTCAAACTGACTTATCACATTTGCTGAGATTGCAATATGATTATTATAGGGAGAGATAATTTGTGAACCGTTGTCATGTGTTCGCTGATCGTGCTGTCACTTTTTAAAGAGGATCTGTACCAAACAAGGGTTTAACAATTAAGTCTGTTGAATATCGCTTGTCGGCCTGGACACAATACTTCATTCGGTTATTTTCACATTTTTTGCTTTTCGGTAGGGATGCTCCGATCGTTATCGTCCGATATTCACTCTCTGCCGATCGATCGGTGCTTAAAGGCCGACGTAAAACACATGACACTTTTCTCTAAGCTCGCCAAAATGGCTTCACCGGTCTGGCAGTATTTTAAGATGTCCGAAAAAGACAATAAAATAGCGGTGTGCAACGT
This sequence comes from Champsocephalus esox, assembly GCA_036324585.1. Taxonomy (NCBI): domain Eukaryota; kingdom Metazoa; phylum Chordata; class Actinopteri; order Perciformes; family Channichthyidae; genus Champsocephalus; species Champsocephalus esox. The sequence continues at coordinate 37,589,004 of CM070476.1, read as the reverse complement.
GTGTGTGTGAAGCGGGAGCAGCTCCACCCGCTGTGACGGACCGGTGAGCGGAGCAACACACACACTGAGAGTTAGACCTAACACACCTAGCTACTTTATCTACCTCTGGAACTAAACTAGTTATACATGTGTTTATTCTTCACTGTCGGGTCACTCATTACTGGATCAGTGAGCTGCATGAGACGATACTGTCAGGGGAGGGAGGGAGCGAGAGAGAGGGAGAGAGAGAGGCTCCCGTTATTTCTCCCGTGTCATTCTCCAAAGTGAATGTAAACTTGAATAATGTACTTCCGTTGAATGTAATAATTATGTTGGTTGTTGTTGTTTGTGGAAGCGCCAGTGACTGAGCCCATTAACTGAGTTTAAACATCACTTTCAATGGAAGATCCCCATAGGCCCCGCCCACTCGATCGGATCGGCCGATACTGATTCCGGCGATTGGCCCCAAAATTGGCGATCAGCGCATCCCTACTTTGGATACTTCACAAGTTCAAGTTATTCTGAAGCCGTAGAATAAAGATATCACAATAAAGAATTCCACATATTGGAAATGATTACATTAAGTTCAAGGTTCAAGGCTTTTATTGTCATCGTCATAGCTACAGTGTAGTTATGACGATGACAATCTTAGGTCACAGGCTCCTCCAACAGTGCAACACAATACACAGATAATAGTGCGTCCCCTGAGAGCAAGTGACGTTGATTCAGAGCCTAACGTGTGATGCCAGCCTTTAACACGACTAACATGGTTTCCAAATCATTCAAGGAGTTTAAAGTGTCGCTAGGTTTATCTGCGACCGACCTGTTTGTTGGCCTTCAGCACGGTCCTGAGCGTAGCGATCTGTTCTCTCTTGGTGCTCAGGAGAGACTTGAGTTTCAGGACTTCCTCCATGAGGCTCTCAGCGTCTCGCTCCGACTCTCCGCTGTCGCTGAACCCCGAGTACGGCATCGCGCCCCTCTGGCGGCACAGGTCCACCGCCACCTACAGAACACACAAGTGGAGTTATTATTGAAAACAAAAACCTTAATCTAAGGGTTTACTTTTGTGTCTAATAGCATCGGAGTGTTTTATTATACTGCATATCAAATATCACTTTTAAAAAAAGTTGCAGCTTCAAATTTCTTCGCCATCGTTGCGTACTTATTTGCCTTTATTTTATTACTGTGTGAGTTTCTTCTGTACCTGCTATGCGCCTTTTGTGATAACACTGTACATTTAACACACACACACACACACACACACACACACACACACACCACACACACACACACACACACACACACACACACACACACACACACACACACACACACACACACACACACACACACACACACACACACACACACACACACACACACACACAGCTGTTTCCTGAAGGTATGTTCTCTCTAGAAGCAGACACATCTCCTCGTTGACCCTTGTAATCCAGTGAAACCCAAGCGCACACATGAGCTACTACTCAACTGCGTCTGAGCTGGGCATTAGGTGAGGGAAGATGTCTGAAGAAGGGAAGACCTTCATCGGAACAGAAGCCTGACTTCAAGTGATCAAACCAACATCAGATAGTTCCAATGGTAACAGTTGTCAGGGTACCATTGGACACTAGGAGGACTGCTGATTCGCTCCCTGACAACACCTCACCTCTGACTAGCAGAAAGCGCCCCGCTGCATCGTGTCTGTATTTAACCAGATTGCACTTTTTCCCCTTTTAATAACTTATTTTACTTCAACTCTACCTCATTGCATTTAAATAAATACTAACATCTTGCACTCTTGCAAAAATGTTTAGTTTTAGTAGTAAGTTGGTCTGTAAGAGTGAATTCAACTTCTTGTATATTTTACATTTTGAATTCTATTAATACTCTCCAGATATTCATATTATTTCTACTGTTGATTTGTATACATTTACTCATGTACACATTTATTTTTAACTCATTTTCAAAGCCATGTCAACATGCTGCTGCGACAAAACCATTTCCTGATTTTGTTTTCAAAGAAGTATATATACCCTAAACCCGACATGCTGTACATGTGATTATCAGAGCTTCTTACCCGGAGGTGTTTGATCTGGCACCGGATGACAGCTACCAAGTTGCAGACATTTGAAGGGTCCCTGAAGTCCAGGGTCGGGGATCCAGGACATGCGGGAGAGTCTGTGCTGGTTCCCGCGCTGTCCACCTCGCCCATGAACTGCAGCACCGAGGCTTTGGAGTTGAACATGTCGTTCGCTCGCGGCTTCTTCTGGCCGCCGTGCTGGGGGTAGATGAGGTGAGCTCTCCGTGCTTCCCGGTAAAAATCCAGCGTGACTCGTTTGGGCGTCAGGTTGTTGCACACGCAGATGTGGTGGTAGAGGTTGGACAGCTCCTCGGAGAAAGCCAGCAGCTCCTCCTGGGCGACGCTCAGGTGCCCTTCTGAATCGATGGCCACTTTCCGCGTGGCTCCGATCTCCGTTTGCAGCTCACTGATGCGGTCCTCATCCTGCTTGCTGGATTTGATGCAAAGGCGGATCTTGTCGGCCAGGTCCTGAGCCTCGGCCCTCCAGCGGTCCTTCTCCTGCTTGTATCGGTGCTCCAGGGTGTTGTAACGCGTCCCCGCCTGAGACAGTTCATCTCTCAGCTTCAGGAGGTCGTCGCTGGCGGAGCGCATGCGGGACTCCAGCACCTCCTTGCTCTTGGTGTCCACCTCATAGTCAAACTGTGCTTCGTCTCCGTGTCCTTTGTCTTCTCCTCCGCCGTTGGGCCGCTGGCTGCTCTGCACCTCCTCCAGCTGCTGGGTGAGAGATCCCACTTTGTCCGCCTGCTGACTGAGAGCCTGTTTGGACATCACCAGCTGGAGCTGCAGGTCCTCCACCTTGCTGGCCAGACTGGACTTGTCTCGTTCTGCCTGGATACGAGCAAAACGAAACATTGTTATGTTGGCGGCGTGAATGGCGGACATGTCTCAAGCCCCTCTCCAACTTTGCCTTTTAATCGTTTTGTTTTGACGTTTCTTTTTTATTTTACAGTCTACATATTTATTTATATATTAAGGGGTATTCAATGTTACTCCACTGTAGAGTATTCAATTTTACATTTAAATTTTTATTGATTCTATTTGACACGTTAATAGTTATTTTACCTATTCTCTCACTTTCCCCATTTTATTGCGTCATTTTATTTTATTTTGTTGGGTGTAAAGTAAATGGTATGTTGCATTGACGGAGGAGTCTGGGCCTTAAGGGTTTGTATTGTTTAAGCCTTTGTGCACATGACAATAAAACCGTTGTTTGTGCTCAAATGGCTGCTGTCATTAGTTCAATAATCATCCATTTTAGTTTGAATACATGCCATTAAAAAAATATTGATTGTTGACTTGATTCAATAAAACAAAAGATTACTAAACATTTCTTGCCCCTCCACCCTTCCTCTTAATCCATTATGTATAACACTGGCTGACCCCTTTGGCTCCACACCCAACATCTGGTGGGTAGTAGCCCCATAACCCAACCCCCAATTGTAAGTGCATCATGAATAATATATTTCCTTCAGAGGAATGACAGCTCAAGACATTCTTCATTTTCTTGAGTACCCTTATTTGAGAGGCATGAGTGTGTCAGGTGAGAGTTAACTGAATCGCTGGGTGAAGTAGATGATGCAATGTGGTGCCAGGTGGCAGAAAGGCTCAATCGTGTACAAACATACAGGGGATGTGGTTTCAAGCAGGAAGCACACATCCACGTCACAAGACACACAAGCAACCTGTATGACAGCCTCACTGCTCAGCCTGATGAGAACAGATACTTTCATGTCAATTTATATATACATGGTCTCCTGTGTGTGCATGCCTGGTGTTCGCAGTAGCATGAAGGCGACTATTAAAAAGGGCCTGTGTTCACATGGCGCCCTTTCGAATTTGAAAACATTTCAACTCTTAACAAAGTGCCGGTGACGTCGCTGTAGGAATTGTAGGAGAGGCTTGTCTTGCAGAGGAAACCTTCCAAAGCAAAGACCAACATTTGTTTGGTGATTCTTGTGATTGCAAGTATTAGGGATGCTCCGATCGATCGGCCGATACTCGCTCTCTACCGATCGATCGGTGCTCTCTAAACATGCCGATCGCATGACGCAAAATACATGACACTTTTCTCTGTGTGCGGCAAAACAAGCTCTCCGAAATGGCTTCACCGGTCTGGCAGTATTTTAAGGTGTCCGAAAAAGACAGTAAAATAGCGGAATGCAACGTGAAGCAGAAATCCTGCAGCTCCGCCCCGCCGGACCGGTAAGCGGAGCGAAATACACAAGAGTTAGACCTAACACACTTAGCTATTGTATCTACCTCTGGAACTGGCTAAACTAGTTATACATATATGTATTCTTCACTGTCGGGTCACTCATTACTGGATCAGTGAGCTGCATGAGATACTGACAGGCTGTCAGGAGAGAGAGGGAGGGGGAGAAAGAGAGGGAGAGGCTTCCGCTGATTTCTCCCGTGTTATTATCCAAAGTGAATGTAAACTTGAATAATGTACATAATTTGAATGTAATAATTAAGTTGATTGTTGTTTGTGGAAGCTCCAGTGAATGAGCATTAACTGAGTTTAAAACATCACTTTAAATGGAAGATTTAAAGTGATGTTTAAGTCCCTGAACCTGTCCTAGTAGATCGCGTTCACACCAGAAAAAGTCCCTGGGGGTGGATTAGGCAAATGAAGCCGCTGACATCACTTCTTCTTCTTCTGCTTTGGGTTTACTGGCAGGCCGCAAACCACTTCACGGCGTATACTGCCGCCCAAAGTCCCCGGCCAGAAGTCCCCGGAGTTGGGGATTGGCTTCAGTAGAAGCTGCTGGGACTCCCAGCAGCTTCTACTGAAGTCGCCAGAACGCCGACACCTCCTCATCTCCCATGTTTCCTTTTGTGTTGCCATAAGTGAGTCTCTCTCTGTTGAATCTCTTTCCACACATGGTGATGTAGAAGACATGAAAAGGTGGATTTTGCATAATCGGTCCCCTTTAATACATTTTTAAAAGTGAGACAAGTTCACCTACCTGCAGGAGTTGCTGTTTTAGTTTCTGACTGTCTGAGAAGTGTAGCTCACTCAGCAGGTCGGACACCAGCCCCGAGGCCGGAGCGCGGGGGAACGCCATGCTGCTGCGCGGAGTGGAGTAGCGTCGGATATGGCCGTTATTTTTGGAGCCCCCCAAGTGAGGAGGGTGAGCAGAATTGGGAGCAGAGCCAGGACCATTGTTAATGGCGCTGTCCTGGTCCACTCCCCCCTCACCCCCCTGGCCCTCCTCCTGGCTGTCATCCAGCTGATCCAGGTGGAGCTCCAGGTTCCCCATGGACTCAAAGGGGTTGAGGGTCAGGGAGGAGAGCTCCCGCCGCAGACAGTTCTTCTGCTCCCTCTCCTCCTTCAGGGAGTCCAGGGCCTCGTCCAGCTGCCTCTCCAGGATCTCCCTCAGCCGCTCCGTCTCCTCCATCTGAGCTCGCAGCTCCTCCTGCTCCTCGTTCTTATGGGTCATCTCGAGCTTAATCGATTCAAACTCCACCTGAAACGTTATCGCCACAAGAGGCAAGTTTATTTATATAGCACATTTCAACACAAGGCAATTCAAAGTGCTTTACAAAAATGAAAGACATGAAGAAACATATAATAAAAGGGCATTTAAAAACACTCAATTAAAAGCAAAGATAATAAAACATGAATAACAAAAGGTACGTTTGATGCAACAGATATGGGGAAGGAAACAAATCAATTGATTATTTAGACCGATATTTGAGGGATTGATTGTATTTAATTCATAATGCTCGTTGTCATTAAAACATTTTATGTTATGTACCAAACATATGCTTTGTTAAGTTGGTAGGATCCTGTTTGTAGGCCAGGATATTTCTGCAGCTCCATAAAAAAAGTATTTGTGTACTCTAACACATATTTAGTGTTGATCAAATATCTGTACAATAGCATTAAACACCCCTTTCGGCTTGGGTGGACAATTCAGGTCTATTCTTTTTATATACAAATTAGTACTCATGCACTTTTAAACATGCGGCTGTATGGATGAGCTTCTTTGTTGGTTTACATAGAACCCTTCAATTATCCCGACAGCAGGCTGTCGAGGGAAGGCTGGGTGTTGCACAAAATAACAGGCCTTGGCTGCACTTAGTCACGGACACTTTGTCTTGGCAGAGCGGCAATAAACACAGAGAAGGTACATCTGCGTACGGAAACAGTTGCCTCTCTCCCTTTAGAATCCAAGCAACATCACTATTTAATATCAACACCCAACAGTATTTACTATTCAGAGTAAGTTACCAAATGTTCGAGCGACGTCAGAAAATGTAAAATGCATTTGGAAGGAATGCAGGTCGGAGGGCGGATTACATGGTGCCACTAACAACTATAAGTGCAAAAGTCCCGGGAGGCTGAGCCACATATTATCATTAATGCAGTCTAGACAACATCGCAAATCGTGAAGTTATATCCGCAACATGTGACGAAGATTATACATGTGTTGCAGTCAAGGCAGTTTTTCCCTTATATAGTATTCTATAACAATGAACCCTATGATTAAGTGTTGACATCCACTTCCAAGAACTTCACAAACACAAAGTATAGAAAGTAAAAAAGCTAATTCAGTAAAAAACAACAGTATGGCACATCAACATTGTTCTCCCTTGATTGCATATTTCTACGGATAGTTTTAATATCAACTTTCTGGATAGCGACAGTTTCATTAATTAATATTTTTTCAACAATCGATCCATAGAATTACGGGCAGTGTGAGAAACGGTAAAGTTGTAGCTTGAATGACGAATGAAAGACAACTGACCTGGTTCTCCTTGAGCACGGACACCTGTTTTTGCAGAGAGGTGTTCTCTTCCTCTAGCTCACTATTGTCCTGCAACTGGCGCTGCTCACGTACTTTGTATTCCTTCATCTCGTCCCTCTGATGGCCCTTTTCGGCATCGAGACACTCGCACTCCTGTAGAACACAACTCAAGGTCAAATCAATCCAAAGCAAAACATTTGAACTGCACAATGAATGTAATAAACTTCAAGTCATGCACATTACATTTCACTTTGGGACCGAGGCTACACAGCGATGCATCCTCCAGCGGTTCATGCTTCAATGGCACGCACCAGGACGTGACAGGTTGCACAGTTTCACAACATAATAATCGATACAGCATAGTATCGCAATACTTTGCCTGGCGATATTGTAGGGCTGCTCAATTATGGCAAAAATCATAATCACGATTATTTTTGGTCAATATTGATATCACGATTATTAAAAACGATTATTCATTTACTTTGAAAACATCCATTTATTGAACTTTTAAAAAATAAATAAAATGTGAACGGTATGATTTTAACAGTTGATTACCCTGAACGTATAATTCAACTGAAAAACCAATACAAAAAGATAATACATTTATATCTACATTTAAATAAATAATGTAAAAATAATAAATACCAATAAAGAAGATCTACAAATATTTTGGAGCGCACTTCCACAACCTACTAAACATATATAAATATGATACCCAAGGTCACTCACAACCTGTCATGTTTAATCTGCTACACGCAGTACTCTTATTTTGCTCACCCCTTATCTGGAACTGGAAGTAGCCAAGAGGCTCCGGCTTGACGAGGTTAGTACAAGTTAACTGTATGCTAGAGACCGGAGATTCTCCGGCAGAGGGAAATGCGAAAGGGAATGCAGCAAAATAATCGTTTTATTTCGATAACGTTGTTTTCGTAATAGTTGCTAGCCAAAATCGTAATCGAGATTAAAATACGATTAATTGCACAGCCCTACAATATTGTATCGATACACGGATGCCAAGTATCGATATTTTATTATATCAATTATTCATATTGCATATCCAACTGAGCTCGGCAAAGGTACCATCAAATTCTGAGCGAGCTAAGAAAATAACTCAATCACCTATTTCATGTGCAAAGACCTGCGTCCATACGGCGTCGTGGAGAACGAAGGCTTTTGCCACATGTTAAAGACACTGGAACCCAATATATCATGCAATCACATACAGTGGGGCAAAAAAGTATTTAGTCAGCCACCAATTGTGAAAGTTCTCCCACTTAAAAAGATGAGAGGCCTGTAGTTTTCATCCTAGGTATACCTCAACTATGAGAGACGGAATGAGAAAAAAAATCCAGAAAATCATATGTCTGATTTTTAAAGAATTTATTTGCAAATTATGGAGGAAAATAAGTATTTGGTCAATAACAAAAGTTCATATCAATACTTTGTTATATACCCTTTGTTGGCAATGACAGAGGTCAAACGTTTTCTGTAAGTCTTCACAAGGTTTTCCCACACTGTTGCTGGTATTTTGGCCCATTCCTCCATGCAGATCTCCTCTAGAGCAGTGATGTTTTGGGGCTGTCGCTGGGCAACACAGACTTTCAACTCCATTTTACCGAGGAATTTACCAATTAATTCATTAAAAATCCTACAATGTGATTTCCTGGATTCTTTCCCCCCATTCTGTCTCTCATAGTTGAAGTGTACCTAGGATGAAAATTACGGGCCTCTCATCTTTTTAAGTGGGAGAACTTGCACAATTGGTGGCTGACTAAATACTTTTTTGCCCCACTGTATATCCTCCTGGGACCCGAGGAAAAAAAGTGTCTTAATATTTCCTTTTTTTGTGATTTCCTACCTATTCCTATTTAGGGTTAAAAAAACATCTTGCAATTTAGACTTTTTTTTTAAACTTTAAAAAATTTTTTTTTACAGTATAACCACTGTAGAGGACGTTGGGACCATATTAGTTTGAAAAGACAGCCAAAATGAACAGATGGACTATGTAACGTATAATGGTTATCGTGATATTAATACAATAACACATTCACCTTTATTTAAAACATGAATAAGTAACTGATCTGAACATTGCTGTTTATTTGGTCAATTCAAAACTAGCTTGTTTTTTGGTGAATCTTTCCAGATCTTCAAAGACTGTAGTCAATGTAGTGGGAAAGTACCTCATTGACTCCAGTCAGCACGGGCTGTCGGGTCATCTTGACTAGTTATATGGATATGGTCTCCATTTGACCTGCTCATAGAAACAAAGCTTGCATTCCTGAGGCAACTCTCATTTTTCATGGCTCTACTTAAAATAAAAACAACAATAAGACATACGTGCTACTCTTGGCCCACAGGGGGCCATGTCTTTCCAGCTCGTCCCTATCTGTCTCCATGTATCCATCTGTGCGCTCATGGAGCATCCTGCATCTTCCCCCCCCTTCTTCTCTTTTATCCCAGGTGTGAAAGCCTCATCTCTCTCATCATCTGAGAGCTCTATCTTAATCTCCCTGAACTTTCTGGTACAGAAAATGTCTGCTTCAGTTCCGTCTCCTGCAACAATATTGAGTCATAAAGTCCATGAAGACGGTCCTGACGTCCACTAGGATGGACATTTATAAAAGAGCTGTTATTTGAAAACTTGAATTATTTAATTGCTTTCAGAACTAATTATATAGTTCCTCACATGTTAATAAACTAGAATATATATGATTTCCATGGTAAAGATGACAATTATTCAACAATATTTGACTTCTCCTCCCGCTTCTATACCATTTTGTTTTTCGTGTGCCAGCCATTTTGGATGAAAAGAAAGAGGAACTTCCCAGCATGCAATTTTAACCAATGACATTTCACTGGAAAGACCAGGATGTCCTCTGTACAGCACATCAGGGATTGATAGAGTAGCTCAAAAGAGTAAAAGGAGATGCATGTTAACATGGGCTGGGTCCCAGGAGGATAAATGCGCAATATATCGCAATACTATCGCATATCGTAGAATCGCAATACTATCGCATCGAGGCTTAAGTATCGCGATAGTATCGTATCGTGGGGAGCCTGATGATTCCCACCCCTAAACAACACCTTCTTTAGATTTGGCCTTACCTTCTTTAGCTGGGTGGAGACCACCCCCAGTCTTTCGATCTCTGCATGTGCATTGCTCAGAGCAAGGCGTGCTTGCTTGAGCTCTGCCTGGACTTCATCCATGCGAGTTGTCAAGGCGGCCTCCATAGTGGCCGTCTCCTGCATCAGGTTCTCCTCCCGACACTCTCCATCAGCAGCTGCACGCTTCTGGCTGCTCACAGAATCTGAAAATGCCTTTACACAAAAATAATATGGTTTAGGAACGGGCAAACCCTGCGGTATCTGTCAGGCTGCATTATGTTACATATAGGATCAACGTTTCAGTGCTTAAGGACAACAGAGTGGTGCAGTGATGATGTGTTTTTATAGGCTGACCCGGACGTTGGATTTGCGAAGGGTTCCCTCGACAAAAAGCAATAGGACTTTGCCATTGGACTTTGGAAAAGTGTCGGAAAAAAGATCTGCGGTAAACAAACGTTTGTGACATTTACACGTATTGTACATAAGGGTTATCTCCAAATGTTAATTTATGATTATTGAAGAAAGATGCAATTGACAAAAGTAAAACGCTAACAAGGCTATCACATTCACATGGCAATGGCTACCAAGCTAAAGGCGGATCCCGGGATGACGCTTCTCATTATATCCTTCAGACAAGGACACAGGAAGAGGGGGAGAAGCACACTCACTTCCAAGTGTTGTAACCTATTCCTGCACCACTCTTTTGCATTCATGCTGTACTTCTGATATAAGGCAAGAAATGTAGACATCTTAAACAAATGGAATCAGCCCTTCCCTGACACCCTTCAGGTTTAAACTGACTACATCGAGGAAATGGCTGTTATGGCTTTGTAACAAGACACCTCGGGCCTCAAGAGCAGCTTCCACGCTCGATTTGTAGATGATGATCCGAAAGCATTGCACTTAGCTTGTAATAATAATTCTCCAGTCTGCCATTTTCAGCCACCATGACACATTTTGCATCAATGACCGCACATGAAAGAATGATCAAATAGGTGTTAGATAAACATGCTACTGAACACGCTCAACTGCTCGTTCTGGTTATATAATGATGCTGATTCACAACACATGAGTCCGCGCTGCTTTGTTTAAACCCTGCCAAAGCCTGGGTAGGTACACAGCCCAGACATGAGGGTTATGCAGATTATAGAAATAGCTGTACCACTGCGTCCCTAAAGCCATTAAGAGCTTTGCTTCCTATTTAGTTATGAAACATCAGGATGGACCCGTTTTGACGTGGTTCTGGCACATATGTACTGCTTAATACTCCACTGCTTGTCAACAGGATGTGAAGCATCTCACTGTCAAACAGGTGGGTGAAACAATGACAGCTATAAATCTGCTCACTTGACGGCATTACATTTGATGCGATTCATATGAACCCATTTAGAAGCCTATTACAGCAATACTAAATACATTCATTACCCACCTGGTGCTTCCGTGACAAAGTTAACAATCAGGAAACAAATGAACCCCCAACACATGTCCAGTGCTGGCATGAGCGTAACTTTAATAATGACTTAAAACAGAGAAAGGATTACTGTCAGCTACAGCAGAGCGCTACAAACGACACTTCACTTTACTGGGCAATGACTCAACTCGTAAAAGCATAACACTGGGAAGCACGATGCAATGCATACGGCAATTTGAATAGATCCGTGAAACACATGGATTACATTGTTGTCTGACATATTCGGCTAATCTTTTTGGATTGGATTTCCCTAATGAACCCAAATCCATATTAAATGACTTTCAGTTAAGCAGTTTAGGATGAACCGAGAAAATGTCCTGCTCTAAAGGCACTAATTGGCTGTTTGAGTTGTCCTAATTAATAAACAGTGTTCTCCCTTTGAGGCCATCACCATCAAATGGCATACGAGACAGAACTGACTCGGTATGCAATCACAAGCCTCTGCAATGTGCTCATTCCATGAGGTCACAGCTGGTACAGACCTGGTGTTGTGATGGCAGAAGGACAGGGTGGCCAACATGCAATAAAGGGATGAGGAAGCAAATTCAAGTCAGGGCTCACTAGTATGTAAAAATTAGGGCTGTCAGTCGATTAAAATATTTAATCGCGATTAATCGCAAATTAATCACACATTTTTTATCTGTTCTAAATGTTCCTTAGAGGAATATTTTTCAAGTTTTTAAACCTCTCATACAATATAATGTTTGTGTGTGTTAGTGTGTGTGTGTGTGTGTGATGGATCGTTGGAGCTATCCTATGTGCAGCTTAAGGCATATGCTCGAACGGGAGCTGCGTGGACGCTGCAATCATGTTGCACTATCCGTGCTGAGTGTGCTGACTTCTCCTACAATGTCCCGCTGTCTGCTTCCTGCATCAAGTCAAGTGCTCGGCGCAGTTGTGTGGATAGAGCGCTCCTCTGTTTTCATTTAAACAGCTCCTTATATCCGTTAGCGCAGCTAGCTAGCACCAGATGCTAACAACAACAATGCACGTAAGGTCTCTCTTGCTCGCTCGGACCACACGCACCCTCCCGGTCCTCCAGATGGCCAGTAGGTGCCTGCCGGTGAGTGTGGAAGTGTGGTCTGCTACAAGCGGGCGGCAGGAGCGGGGCTGTCAGCATTAGCTTGTAGATGGTATTTTAAAGTCGATGCGCTCTGAAACTACGGGGCGGCCGAGGGAAGAAAATACACATGCGTTAATCGCGGTAAAATAATTAGTGACGTAATTTTTTTTTCCGTTAACGCGTTAATACAACAATGGTGTCTTTATAGGACTACTAGGTACACTGCAAGGAATAGGGATCGACTGTTGAGTTAAAAGGAGCAGCATCAATAGATAGCCAGCATTTACATTTTGCCGACAGTGTCACAACAGCAGGGAATTCTACACAACGTTTTTGTACAATGCTATTGCAGGCTAACGATAAAAAAGCTGTGATAATACTGGTACAATGCATCATGTTTCATACATCCTTCCGTATTGCAATAGTTTATTACAATTTCCGACAAATATCTCACATAAAAAAAGATTGCAGCTTTTGTAGAAGAATATTCTGTGTAATGTAATGTGAATTATACACGCAGGACAGAGGTTTTAAATAGTCCTCATCAGATAGGTATTATGACATTTGAATTCAGGAAATGTTTGTGTTCATCAACAACCAAATCAATTTGATGCAAAGACAAACTTGGTTATTTATAAAAAGGGGAGATTTCTACTTTTGCTGTGTGAACGATAAATGTAGAAAATATAAAGCAGTAGTTCATTGACAGACAATAACACTTGCCATGCTGAAAGAATTGGTCTTTACAGCCTAATGTTGTCTAGATATAACTGTGTGCCTTGGGTGCTCTTACGGCTTTGAGTTGCAGCAGCTCCCCTTTGAGGACTTCGTGCTCCTCTTCCAGCTGCCTGTGCTTCATCTTCAGAGCAGAGTTTTCCTCCAGCACCTCCAGGCCATAGCGCGCTGCCTGGAGCTTCTCCTCCGTGGCCTCCTGGAGCTCCAGATTCAGCCGCCTCATCTCAGACATATAGTCTCCGCTCCCCATCTCGGCCTCCTCTCTCTCTTCTGCTGCACCTGCTGCGTCTGCATCCGCCTCCAGCATCTTTGCTTGGCCTTCAACTTTGCTGCCAATGTTCTACTGGGAGTCCTGCCTCCTTCTCTCCCCCACTCTCATTACTCCACACTACAAAAGGCAAAACACAAAGATGGTGATTATGAAAAGGCCTTTTCAAAAAAAGCCAACAATGGAAAGAGGTTTTGTATAAATCACATTGTGATGAAAATTCAGCAAACTACATAGGGCAGGATAATCTTTGGGATTGGTTGAATGGGAAAATGCGTACTTTTAGCCCAACATGGCAAAAATCCAAGCCATTAATTACTGTCGTTAGCATGTATAACTCACAAGGATTTACAACTAGCATATTGCTGCTATTGGCCTTCTTAAACAGGCACAACATCAGAACATGTAGAATCTTGTCCCGGAGCAGGGACATTTAAAGTGTTATAGCAAAGGGACAGGGCGGATACAAAGGCAGAAATAAAGCTAGTAGAATAACATGCTAAATACATAGGAAAGCACCTGCTCATAATAATACAACATCAAATAGGAACACGAAAGAAAAAAAGTAGCAGCATTATAAAAAGTGAACAGCAAGTGACAACATCAAAGGTGTATATTTTGCACATACTGTAGCACAGTCCTCTTTCAACCAGTCTGAGCATTGAAGAAGCAGCCAGTTATAAAATGAGTAAATAGTTTACATATATTTATATATTGCACATTGTAGTGTTATAACACAACCGTGGTGTTACAGACGATATTGTGTGGTGGTCATGGGGATTATTTGAATGGGTAACCTTGTACTTTGAACTCAGAAAGCCAAATGACTATACATCCAAGACATAAAGGACTGAAGTTAGTAAATATGTATCTGGACTAGAAAACTGTCACATTTCTGCTATTTGCCTTATTTAACAGGTGCCGATAAACCCATGGTATTTCAACACCGTCACTGGTGATTGCTGGCATGCACCATCCCACGCCTTCAACATCAGCAACGTTACATCTTTACAGAACAAGCTAGCCTTATAGCTGGGGTTAGCTACAAGGTTATGACAGCTGGTTAAAGTGTTGTATTAGTGTCTTCCACAGAGTAGCAGTAATTGGAAACAATATGGATTAACTTTGACGACCCTCATCGACTGGGGTGGGGCGGACATCCCCCATCTCCTCCTCGTGTCCTCTCCTTTGACCGAAGATGGAAACACCACACACACCCGAGTGATGCCAAATGATGCATCACATAAGCATCTGTTTCCCTTAACCCTCAAACTAGCATCAACTGAGATTAAAAGAAAGGAGGTCAATACTCTGACATTAAATAAATCCTCACTGATTTCAAAGTATGATCATTAGACGATGAATACTATTCTGACAGTGACACAACACGGACTATGAACAGGACACGGACGGCTAGCAAGTGTAGTTATAGCCTGGTGAAGACAACACAATGCTAACAATTACTACCTTGCAGCGTCGTATTAAAGCATTTAGCATGCTAGCTTCTTGACTTTATTTAGTTCGTTTATTTAAACAGACTTAACGGAATTTACGATATGACATGTGTTTCCACGCCTCAAAGGGTTGTTCTCCGTTGTCTCTAACGTCAGTCATGTCCTGTCAAAGGAGCTAATTTGCTACCGCTTAAACTGCGACCATTAGCACAAACTCACCCTCTCGGTTTCCTTCAAAGCTGGAGAACGCCAGTTGAGAATAAACGTCTCCTATTTACTTCCTTGGGGAAATGACAGCGGTAACGGTTTCTAATAACGATAGTAGTCAGGGGTACAACAGCCGCTTCCCTTCCTCCCACCGGCTCTCTGGTTTCAGGCATGGATGTATAAAGAGAACTGGAGGCGGGACTCCGTTCATTCCTATGAGAGATGCTCAGTGGCGCAGGAAGGCAAAATAGAGCAACTGTAGATTCAGAAAGTACCCGGATCACCCGCTTACTGAGCATGCGCAGTGGAGTTTTCTCGCATCCGATCCTGTGATCCGATCTCCCGATCTCGGCTCATTTTTTTACATTTTGAATCTTTGAGAGTTTGAGACCCTTTTGATTTTAAAGTGTTCGTGTTGGGTACTTTATTTAGCTCCAAAAATATATTTTCTATATACGCTGGCTGATCTACAGACGTCTGTTTCCCAATGTCAGTCCCAGAAGAAAAAGTCTTCTGGTGCCAAAATGACGTCGTGAAGGTTGTAGTACCACCGTTTGTCCACTACGGCCATTCATAAAATTGGCTTCAATGGCCTGATCCTGGTTTCAGGTCTGGGTGTCAAATGCGCGCCGAAATCATGAAAGCACTTTCACCCCCCCTAGCTAAGCAACTGCGCAATGCAATTACAACATGTCTTTATGTTCTGTATTTAATAGAAGAATAAAACACATTAACCTACACAATTATGCACATTAGACAGTTGCAACATTCCCTTGCACTATTTTATTGCTTCTTTAATTCGTTTTTTTGTTTATTTATTAGGGTAGGGGTTAGGGTTAGAGTAATTAAAAACCTTTGAGGCGCTTATCTTTCAGTCAATAACATTGAATGCCGCTTATGTTTTAGTCAATAACATTGAATGGTGCATATAAAGTATAGATAACATTTAAAAAATAGTTTTCATCTTAAAAATCTGTAAAAAAAAAGGCACATAAACATCAGTGTTCATTACATTAATTCAAAACTGAGGGAAGAAAACAGAAAAGAAAAAACAAACAACAACAAACACATGTGGTCCCCCAGGAATTAAGCATTATAAGTTAACCAACATAAGAGAAGTAATACAATAAATGTAAAAAATACACTTCCGGTCGTACTTTTTTTTCTTCCGTTCTACTTCCTGTATGTGCGTCTGGCTGCTGCAGCTCAATCTCTGTATACATCCATGCTGTCTGTCAAAAAACGGTAGATGTATTTAATGACTTACAATGAAGATCGTTACCTGGAACATAAATGGCATAAGGACTTTCAGAGGAGGCATTAAAAAGGCTCTTGATTCTCTGGACGCGGATATAATCTGTGTGCAAGAGACAAAAGTGACAAGTAAGTGGTGTTTGCTTGAAAACGTGGAGAGGCTATCATGTGGACATGAAGTTTGTTATGGGAGATATTAGAGGTGTAACCCCTTAATGTTTCCCCCACAGGAGACTTGCTTGATGAGAGGACTGCCATTGTTGACGGATACAACTCTTATTTCAGCTTCAGTCGAGGACGCAGCGGCTATTCAGGTTCATTACATTGTCTTATCCATTGATTGTTACGGCTTTGAATTGTTATGTACAGTTTTTTCTTCTACATCATATTTGATCGACCCAGACTCAATAGTGTAATGTAGCTAATTGCATATCAAGTATTTTAATTGTGTGCAAAATCGAGGTAGTATTACGTTTCTTTGAGTATAAATATTACACTTTTTTACTACATTACATACATTTTACAGCTGTAGTTACTTTACGAATTAAGATGTCTGCATAAAAACACAAGAGTTTATAAAGTACGATGTTTTATTATTAGATACAGCTTATACAAAAACAGCCTATTCGATTAATTAGCCAATTGAAAGATCAGTCATTCATTATATAATCATTTAATCAATAAACATGAGGTTCATTTTCTAATCTATTTTGCATATTAGCTGTGTTTTTTGGGGTGTATTTGCATTTAATATACCATTAACATGTACTGTGTATACTTACTTTGACTTAAGTAACCTTTCCAATGCAAGTGTTTTTACTGTTTGCTATTTGTACTTTGACTTACTTGAAGAATGTAAATACTTCTTCCACCAAAACCCCCACAATAGTCTAGATTAAGACACTTCTATTATTAACTTGTCACTAATCCAAACTGAAACCCTGTTAATGCCACTGCCCATTGTTACACATTCTTTACAGATACCTTACTATAACCATACAAACTAATTCCCGTCCCATTCCTCACATGCACAGGGGTTGCCACTTACTGTAAAGACAGTGCCACTCCATGTGCTGCTGGAGAGGGTCTCACCGGTCTGCTGACCCACCATGAAGGAGCTGTTGGGTGTTATGGAGACCAGTCTGAGTTCTGCAGCGAGGAACTGCAGCTTCTGGACAATGAAGGACGAACCGTTATCACACAGCACAGAGTCATGTAAGAGATATCCAGACATTCTTCTTGCAGGTTATGCAATGGAATAGCCCTCACAATCTTTACTAGCAGTCCAATTTTCTATTACAAGTCAAGTCTAGTCAATTTGATTGATATAGCCCAATATTACAAAAGACAAATGCACTACTGGAAGGTTTATATTCTGCACTGTATATGATACCCTCTTTCCTTTCAGACACTTGCTTTGGACTAGAAAGAAAACCCTTACCAATTTTGTTATTGGGGTAATATTTAAGAAAACCTCAGTTATAGCGATTAAGAAGGGATTACTCTTCCAGGACGGACCTACAATAGATGGCGTGTTTACAGAATAGACCAACATATAATTACAATATTGAATATCCATAAAACAAATTGGAAGAGAGACAGGAGAAGAGGCTGAATCACTTTAATGACATTGATCCAGGACACAGAAAGATACTTGAATTATGCAATTCAAGTGTCAGAAGAAATGTGTAGATCAAAACAGACACGTTGATAACGACCATATCAACGGTTATTCCGTTTTTTTTAATATAGTCGTAACGTTTTGTGTCCATGCCTCTTTCTGATTCTCTTTTTCCCCACAGGTGTCAGGACAAAGAACAAACTGTAACCGTGATCAACGTGTACTGTCCGCGGGCCGACCCTGAGAAGCCGGAGCGAAAGCAGTTCAAGCTTCAGTTCTACAAACTGCTTCAGAGTCGGGCTGAAGCTATACTGAAAGATGGCAGGTGAGAGTTTTTAAAGACTGAAAATAAAGATTTTAGTTTCAATCTTTACACAAATCCTGTACTTTTCGGACTATAAGCCGCGACTTTTCCCCCCATTTTTTTTGTACAGCTAACGGCCACTAGGGGACCTCCTAAATCTATGGATTTTACAGGTAACATTAACCACTTTAACGCTATGGGCTCTTGGACCGGTCCGCGCCCGCCACCTTTAAGCGGCGGGCTCCAGCAGGAAAATCTGGAGGCCGGAAGAGAGTGAGACAGGTAGCGCGCCAAAGTAAAAGTGGAACCGAGAGACAGAACGAGAGCAAGACAGACGGACAATGTAGCTGCTGCGGCTTATATGCAGGTGCACTTTATAGTCCGAAAAGTACGGTATTTCAACTTTCAATCTGTTGTTATTTTTAAATCTGCTACATTTGACCAGTTTACAGCTGTTGCACGTTTGAGCTTGAACATCACGCATGTTCCTTGCTGTCATGAGTGGATAAACACTTAAAGTAATTTACAATGTGGTAAAAGAAACAGCTAATGTATTTCAAACCGGAGAGACGTGATGTAAGGAATACATATTTATTGTTTACACGTCATATGAATGAAATGATTGTCATGATAATACAACAGGAGAATGGAATGGTGTTTGGCGATTAGGTCCCGGTTTGCAGGATAATCATTCAGGAGGGAAAGCACCGCTCCGATGAAATCCCCGGGGTCTAGACACTGGTGGTGGTGCTGAGTAGGTGAGACCGGTCTGAAGAAGGAAGTTTAGCTTTGTCCTGGAGGAGGCGGGAGGCGAGAGGGGTGGAGGCGGGTTGCGTGTAGTCACCTGAAATGACAACTGACAGGGAGGAAGAGCAGGTATTTAAGGAATTTAGCCTGTGCAGCTATTGGCTGCTGAGGGGTGACGCCCTCATATTTAATGAGGGGGGAAGGGAGCCATCGAGTGACGTGTTAGGTCTTCCTTATTGAACTTGCGCTAAAGCTTTCATGACTTATTTTGAAAACGTACCATGAGAGTTTTTACTCTGTTCTCCTCTCTCTGTTTTAAAACTTCCAAACTAATGTTTTTCCTGTTCTATTTTCAGACACGTGATCGTTTTAGGAGATGTAAACACGTCTCACCGGCAAATAGACCACTGTGACCCCAGCGATATTGTAAGTACATTTAAATACATTCACTTTTGCTCGTCTTTTAGGAAATGTGGTTTTCCAATATCTTGCCAAGAGTCAGAGAATAGGATTGATACCAATGTCATGTCTGCATATGAAGTTACAGCCAGCCGTTGGATTAGCTTATTTCTGACTAAAACAGCTGAGACACTAAACAGCTGATCAAATGTAAAGCAATCCGCCCACTGGCAGCTTTCAATCTCATATTTCATGTGTATAACCTGCACTGTCTGCTGCTCAGCTGTTTCCGGGGGTGTCATCTATCGCATCAAGGAAGCATGTGGTGGTGTTACTATATCAGGCTTATTTTGAACAAGAACAAAAGTCTACATTTCTCATTACTTAGGAGGATTTCGTTAAAAACCCTGGGAGGAAATGGCTGAATGGCTTCTTGCACGGCGGCAGACAAACAGAGGAAACGAATGAGGAGGAACCCGACGAAGAACCTGAGGTAACTTCCTCAGATCCCGTCCACGGTGGGACATTTGTGGATACATTTCGCCACTTCCATCCGACTCGCACCAGCGCCTTCACGTGCTGGTCCACCATGACTGGAGCGCGGCAGACCAACTACGGCACGCGCATTGACTACATCTTCGCCGACTGCCAGCTGGCCAAAGAGCAGTTTGTGGCGGTGGACATCATGCCGGAGGTGGAGGGGTCGGACCACTGCCCTGTGTGGGCGAAGCTGAGCTGCTCCCTCCTGCCCAGCTCCAAGCCCCCCCCCTTCTGCACATGCTACCTGCCAGAGTTTGCAGGCAAGCAACAGAAACTGTCCCGCTTCTTTGTTAAGGTGGACCAGAAATCGAGTCAGTCCGAGCACAGGGAGGGGTTACCTGGATCTCAGGAAGAGGAGGAATTGAGGGAGAATTTAAAGCCATCCGGGGCTGGAAACGCCTCTGGTAAAAAACGTTTTTTAACATCAGACTCCGTTGTCCCAAAGGGGAAAAAGGCTAAGACGTGTCCAAAGCCACAGGGCAGCCTCCTCTCCTTCTTCAAACCCAAACTTCCAACGGCTGCTCCCTCTACCGAAGGCCCTGAAAAGAAAACACTCGGCACGGACAAAGTAACCTCTTCGCAAAACTCCCAAAAAGCGTGCACGACCAACAAAGACACATCCTCAGTCGCAAGCAGCGAAACTGTCCCTGAGCTCCTCGATGATGCTTCACCAAAGCTCTGCACCTCAATGAAAAGTGACAAACCGATTCATCTAAAACCTTTAATCCCAGCGCCCGACGTAGGACAGTCCGGTGCCAAAAAAGGGGCTTCGTTGGGGTTCTGGAAGTCCGTGCTTCATGGTCCGCCTCCACCGCCCTCCTGTAAGGTCCATAGGGAACCCTGTGTGCTGCGTACTGTGAAGAAGGAGGGGCCGAACATGGGGAAACAGTTCTTTGTGTGCGCCCGTCCTCAGGGACACGCCTCCAACCCCGACGCTCGGTGTAGTTTCTTCGCGTGGGTGGAGAAGGGGAAGTAACATGTTCACTGTGCAAGGTGTTCTTCACAGATAGCTTCACAAGAACTGGAAGAAAACCACACAAATGTCTCAGCATTTCACACATTCAAATAGTTCACTGTATGTTTCGATGTTTTTTTTATTATAATAGTATTAAAAGATTGTTGTTTTTTTCTATTGAATGTAATTAATTAATTTGTTTTTGGAGCTGAAACAATTAGGCAAATAATACATGAATTGTCTATTAACGGGAAATGTATCTGCAACGAATGTAATAATCATTTCCCAAGAAAATAAAATCTTGTTCCAGCTTCTGAAATGTGAGGATTTGCAGCATTTCTCTCTCTCATGTACATCAAATATCTTTTTTTGTTACCAGTGGTTGCACAAATCAAGCAAATTAGAGATGTCACCTTGGAAACGATCCTCAAATAATGAATCTAGTATGACAACAAATAATTGCATAAAAAGACTTGTTGCAGTCCTGCTTGTTATCATACCAGAGAGTGTATCATGTATATTAAACTGTCATCTAGGACAGACTGAGCTCAAAGTAAATGGTCTGCAAAGGCTCAAACCCCCGTGTTCCCTCCAGTGAGTTTCTCTCCTCCTGCTTTTGTCTAATTTCCATCAGTGACTTTCGGTGGTAGCCAGTAGATGGCAATGATGGTAGACGCCGGACAAAATTGCAACTCCGAGAAGAAATTAAAAGTAACTTTCCACAGCAACTCTTTATGCTGACATCACCACTTGCAGAGCCAAATTACAACCACTGAAATGCAATGTAATTTAAGACAAGATTATTAAAGATAAGATGAACCTTTATTGATTCCCGTAAGAAAATCAGATGTTAAAGCAACAACAGGTATAAGATTCTAACACAGAAGTGAATAGGCAAGAGGTCACATAAGGACACATAAGAAGTATGTGGGCCAGTATCATAGATGGATTACTGAGCGAGCCTACTGGGCACAGACACAGGCCCCCAGGCATTCACCTACAAATGTCACTCGCAGAGATGCATAGTGGCCGGTAATAGACTCAAAATAAACACCGTGACATTAAACTACTAGAATGAGAAACCAAAAGACTAAAAACAGGCCTTAGCAACTACAAAGAGATGCAGAGAGACATATCATTAATATGAAAAGTTATAAAGTATGTTCCTATGAAGAGATATGGTGGGAGCTTCCCAGGGGCACATGGCCAGACAGAAGTGTATTTCATTTGTCGTTTTTTTATTTGCCAGTTTCAGGGCTACAGAAACAGGGAGTGGCTTGACTTGTGACATGGCAGGAAATGTCTTCAAGCGCGCAAATTACTACCTCTCTCCCATTTTTTTCTCTCCTCTCACAGCTGCATGCGTCTGAGAGAAAAGGCAGTTTTTCTGACGTGGATCAGGCCACACGTTTTCACTCTACTCTACGGAGGACATCCATCTGTCTGACTGCTACTGGAGAAGTGAGTACCTTCAAGGCCGGCAGACTACTCTAACAAAAGCCACGAGACAATTCCCATTCATACATGTGGAAAGCTACTCAAGATCAAATATGATGGTTACTCCAGTGTACTGTATATTGACAGTAGAGATAGAGATGCCATTATTTTCAACCTGTTTCTTTCATTTCTAAGCAAAGGATGTAGTGATACTGTCCTTTTGGTGACATGCTGGCAGTTGTTAAGCACATGGGATTTGAAGACACATATGAGACCATCATGAAAGCTAATGCTGGTAACACTGTTTGGTACAAAAATAACATTTGATAAATGTTTCCTTAAGCCATATTTTACATTAAAACTATGTAATTATATGTTAGATGCTTTGTCCTGTATCTTTACGAATCACTGGGTAATTTAAGGTGACGGAGGCAGCCATGATAAGTACAGACCTTGAACCTGATATGTTGCCAAATCTTTCAAACATGGACATTTACTTTCTCTTTTATTATGATGTCAAGCTTTCTAGAAATTAAACACCTTTTAAAAGGTATGACAAGAATCTGCCATGACTTCAGAGGAAACATTTCCCAGTAGAAGTATTTGTGTTATGCTGAGATAAAGAGCACGTGGGTGTAAAGGCAAAGCTCATATCTCTATGAAGTTGAACTCATCAACCAACTGAAAAATTGTTGGAATTGTATGACCTTTTAATCTTGAGGAAATGAGTAACAGGTTGAGGGTGTCGGTTTGTCGCTTCAATAAGAGATAAAATAGTCATAAAACCCCCTATTAAGCTCCTTTTCAGGTTCATATCAGTACGTGGTGTCTCTACTGGGACATGTCTCCATGCTTTAATGTTCACAAAGCTCTTTATTTCTCTCATACTGCCTGTTTTTTCACCCTCTGTCTGAAACCAGAGCCCAGTCTGCTCTGATTGGTTAGCTGGCTGGCTCTGTTGTGATTGGTCAAACGCTTAGAGATGTCCCGCCTCTTAGCCTATCATGTACAATGTGTTGGAGCATAAGTGTTACGTAGTGATATGCCCTGGTAGTAAAGTAGAGTCCAATGGATGCGTTTCAGGTCAACTTTGGGATTTTAGTCAGAGCTTTAGATGCAACAAAAACCTATATAACACACTACTTTTTAGCTGCGCCTGCTCTCACACCAAACTAATATCATCGACGCCATTGCGCCGGTGAAAGTTAAGAAAATCTTTGGTAAAACAAAAGCACCATGGAGAAATTCGCCATCTGTGAAATTTCAAAAAACAGAATGCCGGAAAGCTGAACGAATGGTGGCGGGAAACAAAACTCAAGATGCATCGTGATATTTGCAGAGAAAAACGATTCACCTACGGTCTTGAACTGAAGAAAGCTAGACAATCATTTTTCTCTGCTCTTATCAACAAAAATATCAATAGCTCTCGTTTATTATTTTCTACTGTCGATAAGTTAACTAACCCCAGAATGGAAATAGCCCCTGAACTCATCTCCACTCAGAAATGTAATGATTTAGCTTTGTTCTTCACAGAAAATATCTTAAAGATCAGGAAAAATATCAGTTCCTCAATTCCGAGTCTTGACCCTATGTTCTCGTTGCAAGGACACAGAATTAACCGAGCCAAAATGTCAAAGTTTGTTCCAGTCAGCCATAAAAAACAAGATCAAGTTACACTCCATCTAAAAACAACTACATCGTCTTGATAGTCTTCCGACAAACCTTTTTAAAAGTGTCTATTGTTATATGGCCTCAGATGTACTGCAGATTGTGAACATGTCACTCCATTCAGGTGACTTCCCTAAGGCTTAAAAACTGCAGTTATAGAGAACCGCAGTGACGCGTCCTAAAACCCAGATGTAAACTCCTTCCGGTTCCTTCGTCAAAAACGCAATGCAATTTCTCCATAGGGTTTTGGAAAATAACTCGAAATAAGGTCTGTGGTTGACACACATTTAAGAGACGGATCACGTTTTGTTCAGCCGGATAATCTCCACATGTATATAAATATATATAAAATAATGTATTATATTATTGCCTCTGCATTGGATTATCATTGGATAGGGTAATAACTTCATAATTAACTACGTCTGAAAGCAGAAGTCTTTTCAGTGCGTATGTCCCAAAATGATTTAAAAAGAAAAGCCAAATTCTGGAGAAAAAAGAAATAGAAGTGACATTTTGAAATAAAAATCTAATTCTGAGAAAAAGGAATTCTATGAAAAAATGCATATTTTGAAGAAAAAAAGGCAAATTGTGAGAAAAAATAAAAAATAAAAAATTATTATTATTAGTTCAATATGTCAAACTCATTTCCCTGACTACAATCTTTAGTTACATGATGAAACGTTATGCTGCTTGTACTAATTAGACTTATCATAGAAGCCACACAAGTTTTAATAGGATTTATTTATTATCTTTACTTATGTTGCGGTCTTTTCAGCAGAGCCATATCTAAAATGGCGATACAGTCACTATCCATCATTTGTTTTCACCGTGACATGGACAAAAATGTAACGTGAGCTTACCTCATGGCACGAATCCAGACTCTCCTTTGGAAAACATTGGCCGGGAAATGATAGAACGAGCACGTTTCATGCGAAGACCTGTGGCTGCAACCCGGAGCAAAGCAACAAAACATTGCGTAGCTAACTAGTAGCTCTAGCTTTAGCTAACGTTAGCCAACGTAACGAACTGCCGAGTAAAATTGGAAAACACTGGTAATTAATTGTTCTATAATTTGTAAAACTACGGTGTTAAAAACGACAATTTCAAAAATACAGATTCTAATGGTCAGATATAGATATACAGATACTAAAGATAGGCAGGTACTTGCTTTCACGGGGGAAAACAAACTTAGCGGGAGTGTTTACGTGTTCGGCGTAATGACGTACAACAGCCTCGACAATTTCTGTAGTCCTATTCAGCCACTCGGTAACAACCATCATTTTTCAGACACGTAAACTCTTCAAAAATCACCAGTGGGGTCACTGCTGATGTATCTAATGTCGTAGAACAAAACTTGATTTATCTCTTAAATTTGTGTCAATCACAGACCTTATTTCGAGCTATTTTCCAAAACCCTATGGAGAAAATGCATTGCTTTTTGACGAAGGAACCGGAAGTGCTAAAAATGCTAACTTACTTCCGGGTTTTAGGACGCGTCACTGCGGTTCTCTATTAAGCCACTGCTAAAAAAGAACACCCTCGATACGCTGACGATCAGTAATTACAGGCAAATCTCAAATTTACCATTTTTAAGCAAAATAATTAAAAAGGTTGTCTACCTACAACTTAACAATTTTTTTACTTCGAATAATATTTTAGACACCTTCCAATCTGGTTTTAGGTCTCGTCATAGCACAGAGACGATTTATTAAAGATTTTAAATGACATTCATTTTAATACCGACTGTGGGAAATCTACAGTTCTAGTTCTATTCTATACCTCAGTGCGGCGTTTGACACCATAGATCACAATATTTTAATAGAAAGACTAGAGAAATGTGTGGGTCTGTCTGGCACTGTCCTAAAATGGTTTAAATCCTATGTAGAAGACCGAGAGTATTTTGTTTCCATTGGTAGCTGTACATCGGACAGAACCAAAATGTGGAGTTCCCCAGGGGTCGATCCTCGGGCCTCTTCTATTCAATTTGTACATGCTGCCACTTTAATAATTATAAATACCAACATTTCACATCATAATTACGCGGATGACACCCAAATCTACATATCACTTTCTATAGATGAATACGGTCCTACTGATTTATTGATCACATGTCTAAAACAAATACATGACTGGATGTGCCGTAATTTCTTACAGCTCAATACAAAACAAAACAAAGTAATTGTTTTTGGAACCAAAGAAGAGAGAATTAAAGTCACTGCACACCTGGAATCACTGTCACTCGAACCCAAAAGTCAAGCAAGAAACCTAGGGATAATTTTAGACTCTGACCTCAATTTTCCCTGTCACATCAGGGCAATCAATAAATCATCTCCCATCTAAAAAATATCTCGCGTATTAAAGACCTTATGTCCAAGCAGGACCTTG
The DNA here is from genome assembly GCA_036324585.1 of Champsocephalus esox. Taxonomy (NCBI): domain Eukaryota; kingdom Metazoa; phylum Chordata; class Actinopteri; order Perciformes; family Channichthyidae; genus Champsocephalus; species Champsocephalus esox. The sequence continues at coordinate 37,562,578 of CM070476.1, read as the reverse complement.
AAAAACTTGTCCATGCATTTGTTTTTAGCAAGCTTGACTACTGCAACAGCATCTTCACAGGCCTCACAACAAAATTACTCCGTAAACTCCAACTAATTCAAAATGCTGCTGCCAGTGTTAACCCAGACAAAGAAAACAGATCACATCACTCCAGTGCTGAGATCGCTGCATTGGCTTCCAGTAACTGAGAGAATTGATTTTAAGATTTTATTGCACACATATAAAGCACTAAACGGGCTAGGACCCAAATATATCAAGGACCTCCTTCAGCGGTACGAACCCAGCAGACCCCTTAGGTCTTCAGCCCGGCTCACTGTTCCATTTGTGAGATCAAAGCGTGGGAAAGCAGCTTTCTGTATGCTCCTAATGCATGGAACAAACTCCCAGAACATCTGAGAATGGCTAACACTTTAGAAACATTTAAATCAGGTCTAAAAACATTTATTTTTAACATGGCTTTTTAATTGTCTAATTTCTGAACTGTTAAACATGGTTTTCTTTCTTTTAATTGTTTGTGTGTTTTTGTATTTCTTCTCACTATGACCATATTAAAATGTATTGTGTTTTTATCAGTTTGATCCTGTAAAGCACTTTGAATTGCATCACTGTATGAATTGTGCTATACAAATACATGAAAAGCGAACACCCAAACAAAGCATAATAACTTTGACTTTGACTTTGATAATAAGGCCCCTTTAAATGTCCCACGTCCAGTGTCACCTCAGGTCTTACACTATTTGTTTAGGAACAAGCTCCAGTAACTTTGTAAACATGCACAATGTTCCCACTCTTATCACATGTGGGCTATCTTAAAAAAGATCTCCTAAGCTAATTACCATCACTGAGACTTCCAGCAGGAGGCCAACTGTCACTGACTTTCCACCCACACCGTAACAAAGCCCCCCTCAGCTCACTCCCATTTTGCATGCTCTGTAACGACATGGTCATTGGTGTCCAGGATGAACCCTGTTGAATTAATGGGATTACCTGTAGCCTTGTATTTGCAAACCAACCCTCAAAACCACAGGCGATTCCTTTCCATTTGTTCAGACCCTTGTGTTGACACCTTTTCAGTGCAGACACCTGGTGAGCGGACCCCTTCAGTCTCTTTCTCCCTGCATCAGGTTAAACAAAGGGTTAAGTATGGGTGTTCCCATTTCCCGCTCACTCCTCCCTGCCTGTAATCTCTCTCACTCTCTCCTCTCTTCACTACCAAGGAGCTTTGGAGAGGAGCTCCTAGGAACACAAGGCCAAACATAAACATTGGAAGACACACACACACAGAAAATTGAGAGGGCTCGCACCAGGATTTATGCTGTCAATATTTAAAAGAAAAGTAGATGTGTTCTTGACCACCAGGGTAAGTTTCTAAGTGTGTGTATGTGTTGAGGAAGAGAAAGGAAGGGCTATCTGTCAATAGTGAGCTGCTGTTGCATCAGACGAAAGCCATGTGGTGTGTAGAGCCACAGAGTGAGGACACATTAATAACTACTGGGTTTAAATTAAGAAGTCATGGTAAATATTGTCATATTTAGCTTATTACTCTAATTGTGAGAGTTTGTCAAGGGCTTGAGATGGGTTGTTTGAAATAAAGCTTTTGTTAGATGGATGGAAAGTGCTTGTTTAGTTGTTTCATCTACTTTATTCCAACTATCACAATCAATCAATGTGTATTTATTTATATAGCCCAATATCACACATTTTACATTTGTCTCAGGGGAATTTACAGTTTGTATGTGACTGTTTCCAGGCTGCCTTTGTGAAGCAGTTTTATGGAAATGTTTCTAGTTAACCAGGTTTGTCTAGTATCCCATCTCTCTCACATGAAAATGCAAAGTATGGTACTCGTAAAAGCTGTAGGACTAACTAACTATTAAAAACTGGCTATTTGTGGAAGTTAAATGACTAAATATTCCTGACATTTACCCTTAACTCTGTCGGTTGTGTGTGTGTGTTGGCTGCAGGCCATGGGAAAGTCTTGGGGTATGTAGTGGAAGAAGGTTCCTGTTACCACACTTGACCTGAGGCAAGTATGCAGGGGAAAGGCTACTCTGTATTTAGACGAAATAGCACGTTTCACACAGCAACCCTTTGTCTATCTCTGTAGCAATATCAAACTGTGAGGATTATTGTGCGTCCACAGGCCAGCGCATTGATGAGCGTAGGACTATAAGAAACTCTGGTTTTGTGTGAAACTCTTAAAGAATGGCACAATGTAGTGTGAGTGTGTCCTTTAGGGGTCAAATGTGAAAATCCTGAGGGCAGTAGCAGTGAAGTATCCCATGACCCCGGGCAGCAGCAGACCTACGCTCGTTCCCATGCCAGCTTTCTGTGGGCCAACACAGATTAGAGCAATATAAATCCTCTGACAACATTTGTTATTTAAAGCCTTTCATGTCACACAAGCTCTAATAGGACTTAAGTGTCCCCTTTTGGATTTTGTGAACTACTTGTGTGAGGGTTTTAGTATCCTGATATCTGAGTTCAATGATTTCTGAAATCTATCACCCCCTGCAGGAAAGATTACAGTGGTTTGAGTCTCACGACTTTAGAAATAGGTCTGCCCTTTATACGCCACATTTTCCGTTTGTGTTACAACAATCTGACTCAGTGTTTCCTGTGTGCAGTGGCATCCGTCTGTTTAAGTACACACAGCAGGTATGTTTACATTTAAAAGGCTGAGTCTATTTAAAGACAGCTGACGTCTGCCCCTGTGACACACCTTTATATCAAATATGTGGTAGAACAGAGCCTTCTCCACATCTATCTCGTGGTACTTTGCTCTTTTATTTAGTCTTTCCCGGTCTTCTTTCTGATTCCTGAAAGGAAAAGTCACAAGCTACTTGCAGTCTTCACACATTAAACAAATGATGGAAAGTTGGCAAGATGGATGCATGAAGCGTGTTTGTTGTGGGAAAACAATCCAAGCTGAACTCTCTGAGCATCATGAATAGCAAACAAAGTTAAGGAGTTGAAGACGTGTATAACAAAAAATAAAAAACGTTTTCTTTTAACCTCTATCCAGGTGACACTTTGAAGGGGATTCTTCAGGCCAGCAGAAGTCAATCTAAACAAAATCACAACCTCTGCAATCAGCATGGAGCTTCAGAAGATAAACGGACACAGCAAGGACAATGGGTAAGTGTCACAACTTCAACTTAAAGGGGAATATTAAACTGATTCTCAGGTGTATATCAGTATGTAGTGTCTCTACATGTCTCCATACTTTAATGTTCAAAAAGCTCTTTATTTTTCTCATACTGTGCTGCAGCACCTCTTTTCACCCTCCGTCTGAAACCAGAGCCCAGTCTGCTCTGATTGGTTAGTTGGCCGGCTCTGTTGTGATTGGTCAACCGCTTGGAGATGTCCCGCCCCTTAGTCGATCACGTACAATGTGTTGGAGCGCTAGCCAATAGAACAATCCCCAACCCTCTGCAGGGAACTTTGGGATTGTAGTCTTTGCAGACCATTTACATGCACACAAACCTAATTGGAAACAACAAACTACAGGAAAGGGAAAACCCCAAAAAGCATAATAGGGCCTCTTTAAGTTATTAAGATTATGATTCAAAGGTGTCTTTAAAAGTGTATTTAAAAAAGCTGGAGTATTTCGGTGGCTCTCTTAAACCAATGACTTGTATTCCATTGAAGGTTCGACGGTCTGGATGGCTTGGCTGAACACGACGAGTTTCTCCCCCACAAAGCTGGAGTCAAGAAGGAAATCCACTTCACGGATGTGAGTGCTTCTGCTCAGCAGTATGTTAGAAAACATAGTGTTGGTTTCTGTTGTTGATTCAGATGAATGAAGACTTTTCAAACGGTATCTCTGTGTTTAATCCTCTCCTGCAGTTCAAGGGGAAGACTTCTTTTGGCATGTCCATCTTTAACCTCAGTAACGCTATAATGGGCAGCGGGATTCTGGGATTGGCTTTTGCGATGGCCAACACCGGAATTATTCTTTTTCTGTGAGTATGCAAGCCTAACACAATCCTCATTTTGGTTTAACACCGTGCCTGGCTGTTTTTCTCTGTGTGTTTGTGTATTTTTCCAGCCTTTTATTTGCTCAACGCTCAGTATTAAGTCGTAATATGATCCCCAATTGAGTAGTAGTATCTTGATTTCAGGTTTTTGTAAAGCCAATGTTCGCACAAGGCTGTTTGTCGTATGTGTTAGAGTTTGAGTTATGAGTTTTAGAAAATGATACAGTGGAGATTTTAAAGTAATTTTTGCTGCTCCTGACCTACTATATACGTTTTTCCAAGGCCTTATTTAAAAAAACAAATACTTTTATTCCTTTATATTTTTGGGGGAAAAAGAAGCTTTTATCAATCATTAAAGGTGGGGAAGGTAATTTTGGAGAAACCAGCTCGAGTGCGCTAGAATTTCAAAAATACACAGCGGGGAAAAATCTGCCACTTCCTCACAGAGCCCCTCCTCCAACACACACGAATGCGCACATGACCAATGAGGGCACGAGATAAGTGTGTGCCCCGATGGAAGGCTGACAGGCAGGTAGGTGATTGGTCGTGCTTTTTACAGCACCACGGCTTCCACAGATGACATTTTTTAATGGATTTTTTGTCAAAGCACTTCAGATATTCATTGCTATCGGGACGTTAAGAGCATTCCCTGGAATATAACAAAAAGTGTATCTCGAGCAGGTTTCTCAAACTTCCCTACCCCACCTTTAAATCAAAACTTTATAACAGACTTGAGGTCCAGATAGAACAGTACAATCGTAGAATAAATGACATACAGAAGTATAAAAACCCTTGGAAACTGCATTTACTATGTCTTCCTACACTGAGGCAACTCTACAGACGTCTCCACAGCTTTTACAGACCGTGTGTGTGCGTGTGCGTGTGCGTGTGTGTGTGTGTGTGTGTGTGTGTGTGTGTGTGTGTGTGTGTGTGTGTGTGTGTGTGTGTGTGTGTGTGTGTGTGTGTGTGTGTGTGTGTGTGTGTGTGTGTGTGTGTGTGTGTGTGTGTGTGTGTGTGTGTGTGTGTGTGTGTGTGTGTGTGTGTGTGTGTGTGTGTGCGTGCATCAGGGCTCACATGCAGCCTCCCTAAATCAGATTTAAGTGTTTAAAAATAGCCCGTAGTGATCAGATCCAAGAAACGCCTGCTGAATCAGTCCTGTGCTATGTGGCAGGGGGAGGAGAGGGAGGAAGGGGGGAGGAGAGGGAGGAAGGGGAGAGGAGAGGAAAGGAAAGGGAGGAGGAGGTCTGGACTGGATAGCCGCTCTCTCTGGAAGACAAACTAACTTGTGTGGGCGGGGAAGAAAAAACAACAATGACAAGAATGGCTTGTTCGGATTGAGCTTCTCGTTTCTAAAGAGAATGACATCGTTTTTCTCTCTTTCTTTCTGTCTGTATTTATTTTTAATTAATGAGCTCAGTTTTAACTCTATATTAATCTCCAGATTTGAAGGAGCTTTGATACAGATATTCTTCCTAACTTCCTCAGATCAGTTATGTTTTACCGTGACTTCCACATTTACTGTTTTTTTAAATTCCCATTATAATAGTCTTTTTTTATTTTGTGAATGTTTTTTTATGTTATAATGATGTGTTTTTATAATGATGGAGAGCCATAAAGTGTCTCTCATCAATACGGTGGATCTCAAGGGGGTTTCAATATGCTGACATTTTATTTACCATGAATTTAATTGATTAATATAGAAAATAATCTATAGGTGCAGCCTTAAAAAGTACGAAATATACTGTTTTTGTATATATATATAATATATATATATATATTGATGTATATATACTGTACACTGTAAAATATTTGACTGTAAAATTACAGTAAATTACTGGCTACTAGTTGCATGGATTTCACGGTATTTGACTGTGAATATTTCACAGTAATTGACTGTGAATATTTCACAGTAATTGAGTGTAGATATTTTACAGTAAATTTGAATAAAAGTACAACTAAATACTGTGACTTTACAGTTGCCATAACCATATACCATATACCAGGTCCTCCAGGCTAAACATAAACACACCTGCAAAAATATGGCCTACAGCTCAGAATGGCAAAGAGGTATTCTAAGGAGAGTGTCTCCCGGCGTTAGGACAGGCGAGACATCCTTCTCCTCCAGCTTCTCTTTATATATACACGGCTGAGTGGAATTTGGAACACCTGGGCAGAGGCGGAGCCAGGGGCAGACCAGGTGCACCTGCAGCAGGGAGACAGAAAGAAAACAAGGAGGGGAGCACGTAACACATGTCTACAGACATCCACTCGAAGTCAACAATTTTCTGAAGAATGTGCTGACATGGGGGTTTAAATTGCCATGCCTCTTTTTGGCTTTCGAGCCCGTCTTGGGGTAAATGCTCAGGAAGCACCTGCAAACAATAAGCCAAGACAATCATTTCAATTTTACATATATTTGTATGTTGGATCGTTCATTTTAAGGCACATGCAGTGGTACCCCTTTCAATTGAAGTAAAACCTGCACCAAAGAAAGAAATTAGTATTTAAATCCAAGCAAGAGCGATGAAAGCAAGAACATCCCTTAATGTGTTGTGTTATCACAGAGGATGGTCTGAATACAGTATTTTACTGTGGAATAATACAGTAACATGTTGTGAAATCCTGGTAATCATTGATACTGTACAATCACAGTAATTAACTGTGATTGTATTGATTTCACTGTGAAATTCAAAATGACAGTATTATATTGTGAACATTACAGGTAAAGACTGTAAAGTGGTAAAACAGTAATTTATTGTAAAATATTACAGCTAAATATTGTGAAATCATGGTAATATGTTACAGTGTATGCACAAAATATGTTGTGCCTTCGTAACCCCTTAAAAACTAAATGGTGCATCTCAAGGGTTTTATACTTATATTTAAATATGAAAACAAAGTATTCCACTGTACTTTACTTAAGTATTTAATTTAACATCCTGTTTTATCTTGTTCTAGTTCACATGTACATCGTTTACTGACTCCTGGACTTTTTATTGTGCCATTTTCTTACTTGCACCTTTTTCTTGCACTATTTATGTATTTTTTTTAAAACTTTTGTTTAAAGTATATTGTATGCTGCACTGTTTGAAGAGCGTCGGACTTTAGATGTTCCTTGCCGATAACTAAGCTCTATTGTGCAAATGACGATAAAGCCGTTACATCTTTCTAACTGAGAGACCTCTGCTCGTGTGTTTCAGGATGCTGCTGGTGTCCATCGCCCTCCTGTCTGCATATTCAATTCATCTCCTGTTGAAAAGTGCTGGAGTTGTCGGTAAGCCGGATTCAACACACACACAAGCAAACAAAGCCATTTAGTTGTATAACTCCTCACACTCATTCCTAATGTTCCTCAGGTATCCGTGCTTATGAACAGCTGGGAAATCGGGCTTTTGGCACCCCGGGGAAAATACTGGCAGGGTGCATCATTACAGTACACAACATTGGAGGTAATGTCTTGTTATTTCCTACCTTTAAAGATTATTTCTTAATATATTTAAGCAAATGCATTTCACAAGATATTACTGACTGATTTCATTTCCTTTTAGCGATGTCCAGCTACCTCTTCATCGTCAAATCTGAGCTCCCTTTGGTTATTCAAGCCTTCCTCAGTAAACAGGAAAACACAGGGTGAGTGTCAGTCATATTGAGATGTATTCACAGTTTCTGTTTGTTGACTTTTTCTGTAATGACTTTTGTCTTTTGTCACCTGTTTGTCTGGTTGTTTCTTAGAGAGTGGTTCTTGAATGGAAACTACTTGATCATAATAGTTAGTGTTGCCATCATCCTTCCTCTTGCACTCATGAAACAACTTGGTATGTTTTTCATTCGGTTGTCACATTTCTCTTTCATTTAACTTTTTATTCCTCATACTTTCCCATATCACATCATGTTTTCACTTCCTTGTTTACATGTACTGTACTTTGATGTGCTTTTCTGAAAAAGTACCATCACTTCTTAATACAGCTCTTAATATGGTGTCATCATTGCCCACAGGTTACCTGGGCTACACGAGTGGCTTCTCCCTCTGCTGCATGGTGTTCTTCGTCATTTCAGTGAGTGTACAAATATTCAGGAAAGATATACACAGTATTTCACAACAAAACCACCTGACCACATTCCCTGTGTTTTTTACACACTCCTGGGTATATCTTTAATATATTTATTATAAATATTTTCTTTTGAGTCAGTCAGTCTGTTAATTAGTAATTTAGTTAACTAGTAAGTTAGTGAGTTAGTTAGTCAGTTAGTTACTTTATTAGTCACTTAGTTATTTAGATATCTAGTAAGTTAGTCACTTAGTTTGGTAATGTGTTAGTTATTAAGTCAGTGAGTTAGTTAGTTAGTTAATTTGTTAGATAGTTAGTTAATTACTTAGCTAGGGTAAGGCAAGGCAAGTTTATTTATATAGCACTTTTCTGTACGCGACAATTCAAAGTGCTTTACAAAACAAAGGGTAGTTAGTATGTGAGTTATTTAGTTAGTTACTAAGCTAGCCAGTCCGTCATTAGTTAGTTAAAAAGTTGGAAAGTTTGTTTCTTTGTTACTTAGTTACTTATTGAGTCAGTCAGTCCGTCAGCTAGTTATTTAGTTACTAAGTTAGTTATTTTTTATAATAATCCACATTAAATTCCTTGTATGTTTAAACCTACTTTGCAAAACCCTGTTTCTGTTTCTGATTATGATGTTTTTCTAATCATTGTTTATCTTTGGTTTCCCCAGGTTATCTACAAGAAATTCAACATCCCGTGTCCCCTGGTTGATCAACATCAAAACTTTACCAGTGATATCAAACACGTGAATGTGACAGACGACTTCTGTGAGCCCAAAATGTTTACCACTAACTCACAGGTCAGAGGAAACGTTTGTACTATCCCTGCGCGGTTAGCATGCCAGATTCACTCTCATGTGTTAGTATGGCTAACAGTAGAGGTTGTTATGTCAACAGCAATAAAGTTTACAATGTCAACAGTAGTGTTTGGTTTAAAATATGGATGTGTTCTCGAATGTTTGTCCGGTGGGTTATTCACTGACCTTTGATATGACTTGCTTTTAGACAGTGTACACCATCCCAATTCTGGCCTTTGCTTTCGTCTGCCACCCCGAGGTGCTGCCAATCTACACCGAGCTACGAGAGTAAGTCAGAATGCCGTCATGCATTTCACAAAATCTCAAAAATAATTATCTTATTGGAACACAGAGAGATGTGCTAAAAGGTTAAGGGAAAAATTAACATCGTTTTTTCCTAACATTTAATTCAAATACATTTTCTGCTTTTCTTTACCACAGCGCCACCAAGAAACGAATGCAGAACATCGCTAACGTCTCCATCCTGGCCATGTTCTTCATGTACCTAATAACGGCTCTTTTTGGTTACCTCACTTTCTTTGGTAAGCAGTGGTAAAATAAGTCTTTTTACTTAAAGGTGGGGTAGGTAATTCACTTCAGAAACCCTTTTTGTTATATTCCGTGGAATGCTCTTAACATCCCGATAGCAATGAATATATGAAATGCTTTCACAATAAATACATAAAAAAACGTCATCTGTGGAAGCCGTGGCGCTGTAAAAAGCACGACCAATCATCTGAGCCGGCCCGGCTAAAGTAACTGGTTGGCCTACCTGCCTGTCAGCCTGCCATCGGGTCACAAACTTATCTCGTGCCCTCATTGGTCATGTGCGCGTTCATGTGTGTTGGAGGAGGGGCTCTGTGAGGAAGTCTGAAGGAAGGGGCAGATTTTTTCCGGTTGTGTACTTTCAAATTCTAGCGCACTCCAGCTGGTTTCTCCATTCTTACCTGCCCTACCTTTAAGTAAAAGCATCAATAATAAATGTAAAAATACTCTGCTACATGTAAAAGTACAAAAGTATTGGCACCAAATTTAACTGAAAGCACCAAAAGCGATTTTTGGTTGAGCCAAAGTGCTGTACATATAATAAAAACACATTACTACAATCACAATAAAAGACAATAATTAACTACAAAAATATAAAAAACAAAAACACAGGGAATAGCCAGGTGTCATACTCCTCTCTGACTAGAAGGCCAGAGAGAAGAAGTGAGTCTTTAGTGTACATTTAAAAATTATTAACAGTAACATTATTGTGTTAATAACTCCCACACTGTTACATGGGCGCTGCACACGGATGGGTTGTATTCACAGTCTAAATGTCCCTCTGTGTGCAGTTCTGTTTACATGTGCGTGACAATTAAGAGAATATTTAATTTAAATCTTTCATTTCTATTTCCATTTTCTAAAATGAGAGTAATGTTTTTTTTTCTCCATATGCGGACTCAAAGAGCTGGCTTTGTCGGTCAAAGATCACGTAGTTCAGAAGTTGTGAATGGGGATATTTTTAAATGAATGAGCCACTTGTATCCAGAGCCCATGTGTACTTTCCGATGTTGTGAATTAAGGGATAGACCGTGTGTGTGTGTGTGTGTGTGTGTGTGTGTGTGTGTGTGTGTGTGTGTGTGTGTGTGTGTGTGTGTGTGTGTGTGTGTGTGTGTGTGTGTGTGGTGTGTGTGTGTGTGTGTGTGTGTGTGTGTGTGTGTGTGTGTGTGTGTGTGTGTGTGTGTGTGTGTGTGTGTGTGTGTGTGTGTGTGTGTGTGTGTGTGTGCAGGTGATGTGGAGTCAGAGATGTTACACACCTACAGTCGGGTGAACGCCCTGGATGGCCTGATGCTTTGTGTACGTCTGGCCGTGCTGGTGGCCGTCACTCTGACCGTCCCCGTCGTTCTTTTCCCGGTAAGACATCTGTCAACATGAATAGTAACTATATTTAGGTTATGATTTCCTTACTCTTTCCACAAATTCAACACACTTTACTTTACATAATAACATAAGTAGATTGAGATCAAATAGATGAAAATAAGTGTCACGAAAGAGAGGTTAAAAGACTATGACACCATCTGCTGAATAGTTGATTTGCTTAAAATAATGTTTCTGCCAAAATGGTTTCATCTTCTGTTGTGTACATTTCAGTTTTTCTTTGTTGCTTTTGGACCACAATCAAACATTCAATTTGCTGGAATTTTATATCCCAAATAATACAAATATCAATTAGGAACAGTAATCCATAGTTGCAGCCTTATAGAACTTTATAAAAATGTATATAAAAATTGCCTTATACAAAATACTTGAATAGGATTTTCTATACAGTATAACATTTATTATTTATTTAAAATGTGATATGATATTATTACATTGTATTGCATGTAGCTGACGCTTTTATCCAAAGCGACTTACAATACGTGCATTCGACCAACAAGATACAAACTTGAAGAAAACAGAATCATAAAGTACATCAGGTTTCATAGAGCCAAAACATTTCAAGTGCTACTCACCTGGCTTTAGATAAGCCAGCCCTTTATCAGTATATAAGTTCTTTGTTAGTAATTCTATCGCTCGAAGTGGAGTCGAAAGAGATGAGTTTTCATTCTCCCTCGGAAGGTGTGTAAGCTTTCTGCTGTCCTGATGTCAATGGGGAGCTCATTCCACCATCTTGGAGCCAGGATAGCAAACCCACGTGTTTCTGCTGATGGGAACTTGGGTCCCCCTCGCAGTGCGGGTGCAGCGAGCCGTTTGGCCGATGCAGAGCGGAGTGCACGAGCTGGGGTGTATGGTTTATTATATTTATTATTTGTATTTCTATGTATACAAAATACTTCTAAAATGCTGTAGATAAAGAACCTTGCAACAAAGCAAAAACCTTCATACAACAAAAGAATCAGTTTCTCAATGTGTTTCTCAATTGTTTCCAATGCGAATGTCATCATGGAAATATGTGCCACAATTATATGAAATGACAATGACCCCTAGTGGTAGTAAGTTGTAGAGACGTAACAGTTCTACCCAGAATAAACTTGAAAAAATGTTGATGTGGCATCTTAAACCACATCCTGCCGAAAAATGATGACTGACTCAAAGAACATGATTAGTTTTATAAATAAATACTGTACTGTTTCAGTTCTGTGTCTTCAGTGTGTGAATTATGAACACAGCTATGTATACTTCAATGGTGTGTTGACTGTATGGACTTAACACAACTTAACATAACTTCTGAATATACAGTAGTTGATAAATATGACCATTCAAAATGTAAGCAGGTTTTTAAATGGGTGGAAAACGTCCAAATAAAAAATGAATGGTAAAGATACAGAGCAGATCAGCAAACACAAACTGTAGTCACAAACCTTTAAATGTCAGATAGACAGTGTTTGACATTTTGGGAAGTATCACCTAGTTTATGTCCATCTTTTCAGTGTAAAACTGGTGCCAATAGACAGGGGTCATCCCTATGTTCCCACAGCCCAATGGTCCCACATTTCTATATTTAAAAAAAAACATTAGGCCCTATGTTCCCACAGCCCTAGGGATTAGGTTAGATTACTTAGAAATGTGGGACCAACATAGACATGCTCCCAATAGACAGATAGCATAGCTAAGAATGCTAGCTGTGGAATGGCTCCAAAAGTCAAAATATGTTATACACATTGCATCTCATTTTTAAACCCTCATAGATATGTTTGAAGGTGTCACGTTTGGGTTTTACAACAGGGTAATCAATGTTGTATTCTCTCCACTGTCTGCTGTAAGCTTTTATAACAAAGCCAGACAAGCTATGTCTAAGCTAATCGCTAAGCTAACCTGCAGGTATAGTTCCAGCTTCATATTGAACTGATGAATTTGATTTATATCTATCTTCTCATCCCACTCTATCCAAGAAAGCAAATAAGCACACACCCTAAGTATTTTTCAAGTGTGTTGCACTTCAGGGTTGCCAACTCTCACGCATCTAGCGTGTGACACACGCTGTCACTCTCAATCTCACTCTCACGCTCTCACGCTGCCCAAACTATTCTGACGCCAAAACAAGAATAACGAAGACTAGAAACGGTTTTGAAAACTGTTGTCACGTAGTGATCGTCTTCCCAATAGAACATCTTTGATAATGTATTCTGGCCAATCAGAATCAAGATAACGGCGTGGTGTTGTTGCAGGAAGTCCCGATGGAGAATACTTTAGCTGTAGATTGATACAACCATGAAATAAGACCCCACGGTGTGATGATTGATTGATGTGTGGGCTGTCTTTCATTTTGACACACAGAACAATGGGGGCTATCCACCCTTATCCACAATGTAAGTAATTCACAGCCTCTTCCCTCTTCTCTCTGTGAGGAGCAGCAGGTTCAGCTTTCAGAACAAAGTAACACAAAACTAAAATGGCATTAATTTTTTTAAATATGTCGTGGAGTAATAGATTTATTTATTTTTCTTCTCAAGAGAGGACCAGAATGTGTGCAGGTGTTGGGTTTTCAGCATGTCAACTCTTTCACCTGTGGGGAAGTTGCAGGATTGGCTCCAGGTCGCCCTTTTTATTTACTACAAGACAAATGTGCCTTTTTGTTTCATACAGTTCAATTTGGATTGAGACAGGGAAATAATCTAAACCTCACGCGTGGCGTTTCACTGTCAAGGGGTGCGATATAGCGTGAATGTAATTACATTACAAATACTGACTTGAGCTCCACCACTGTATGGGTTAGCCCTACCATAGATTACCCAACACAAATACTCCGGAGCCGATAAGTCAATGAATTGCTTATCATGACAGGCACACAATAAAACAGTGGAAACAAACATGTGTTTGACTTTCATTAGTGAAGGAAACTGTGTGCCCTTTATAGTCTGTGTCCAATATTATGTATTTGTATATATTGTACATATCCTATATATATGCTAAGGTCCCGCTACTGACACGATAGCAGTCATTTCGTGCGCATATGTGTAATTAAACCCATGATATCAAAATCTCACTCCAGCCAGGTACCCAAAGTTGGCAACCCTGGTCTTAACTAATATACAATAAGCAGGCATTTTAATGGAAAATGCTAACCTGCTGGGAGGGGATGTAGTCAAGTTGCTGCCTGTATTGAGTTTATCTTCCACATGGCTTTATGAAACAGATTTTATATAGTTTTATTTATTAATCCTGATACATCTTGTTGTAAAGTAAAGAAAGTCATGTCCCTCTTTTCCAACCTTCCCCCTGTAGATCCGCAGGGCCTTGCTGCAGATGTTCTTCCCTGACAAGCCTTTCAACTGGCCGGTGCACATCGGCATTACATTTTGTCTCCTGTTTGTGGTCAACCTGCTGGTTATCTTTGTGCCCTCCATCCGCGACATCTTTGGATTCATTGGTATGTTGTATGCGGGAAAGAGTGGCTGCCCGGTCTGGGCTTCCATTATTATCATCATGCCTAAACTGTGTTATCATGCACTGTGTTTGGCTTTAAGAAAACTCACTTCTTCTCCTCCTTTAACTTCAGGAGCCACAACTGCCCCCAGCCTCATCTTCATCCTTCCTGCAATCTTCTACATCCGTATCATCCCTGAAGACCAGGAACCTTTGAAGTCCAGACCTAAGATTCAGGTACAACTCGGCTCCTTTAGCTATTTCAAATACCTTAGATATAGTAACAGATCGCATTTATTTACCAGATCTTTCCATTTTTCCATTTATCAAGATACCATTTTTTTTTACCAGTTTCTTGTAATTAATAATGGCTACTCTTATCACAATAAGTAAGAATTGTTTCCTTTCATTTCTTCTGGTGTTTTTCCAGGTAATAGTATATGTGGTATTGTATTTAGAGAAATACCAAAGGTAGCTGACATTTCTCTCCTAGCCATTTCCCAGAAACCTCTAAGCCTGAGATGACCAAAATATATGACTATGGTTTGACCTCTGCCCTAACCATCCTCTCATTTTGAAGTAAAAGAAATGTTTTACTAACTTCAAATATGGGGTGTCTCAAAATAGTGAATAAGAATCTTCTACATGTATCATTCCCAGTCATTAGATTTAGTTGCAAAAAATGCATACATTATTTTTACGTTAACAAAGACTTAGTTAATGGTTGTTCTTTTAACCATTTTAATTAGCAATTGTGTGTCCACCCAGGATACGCTATACTAAACGTACATTTTAATTAGTTTAAGTGTGTTGTTGATACCAATGTCCATTTATTCCTTTCCCCTCCTGCAGGCTGCATGCTTTGCTGCGTTGGGAGTCGTCTTCATGGTCATGAGTTTGTCGTTTATCATCATGAACTGGGTGACCGGGGAGTCTCGGAGCGGAGGCGGACACTAACTGTCTCAACAGAGAAACGAAACGAACACAATGCCATCCCAAACTCTCCCTGTTCTTAAACCCCTCCTCTCTTTTAAAGCCAAACAGGAAAACAAACGTTTGGCAGCACAAGATGAAGGATATGTGAAGTTCTCCGATACAACAGAAAAAGTAATAATGGAGATAAATGAGAATAAAAAGAAATGTGTTCTGACTGAATACAAAGTCATGCCTCGCTATAAGGATGTTTGGAGGCATGTGTAGAAATGCAGCCAAAGGATGAACGGGAACAACATGACTCAAATAGAAATCCCATTTAGAGTATGGACGTGTAAAGTTCCTTTCCACACACTTCCCCTCGCAGAAATTTGTGTCATATTTTGTCACTTGCTTTTCCCGGGAGTTTTCATACATAAATGAAAATGTCAGATGTCCATCCGTCAGTCGCTGTTTCAAAATACATTTAGGACTGTAAAAAATGCTGCTGCTTTGTTTCCAAATTACCCCAAACTTTCAAAGAAGCTGCAAAATACGAGCAGTGAGGCTGAGGCCAGACTAACCTAAACACACTTTTCAATGACTTGTACATGGAGTTTAACATTTTCTTAATGTGACTTTTTTAATCTACACTGACACTTAACATGACTCCTGTACAAGTGATCATCTCCAAAGCTCAGCCTGAGGTGGTCTTTTATAAATAATACAACAGAAATGGTGCAATGTGTGGTGTTCAGCTGCTACCAATGAAGGTCAAACACACAGTTAAAGACAAGTGGTGGTTTGTACAGTTTTGTATGTATTCCTGAAAGAAAAAAAACCGTTAAAACCAGGAGATTATACTTTTGTGTCATATTGAAAGAGGGTCCATCACACTTTTAAAAAAATTAATTAAGGGGGGGGGAAATCCATTTAAAAAGTGTACATGAAATAATGTCAGTGTTAATGAAGACGTGTCTGTTATAGCCGCCCCAGAAACGGTTCAGTATGGTGAATAATGACCTATGGGTTTTTAAGTTTCAACTTGTGTTTAAAATTTGACTTACAAACATGTTTTGACTTTGTTATTCATCCTGTACCTTTTTTTAGTTAATTTGAATGTTGATATCTGTCAATAAAATGTGTCTTTCATTTGTACAAAGTATCTTTTTAATCCACAGCTTAATCTCAGGTTCAGGATTCTTTATTTGGACCCGTAGGTAGATTTGGTTTGCAGATAAAAGACAAAAGGATCTTGCACGTCTCTTCAGTGAGAATGTCACAAAATGATGAAAAGAAAAGCTAGTCAAAATCAAAAAAAAGAAATGACTTTTTTAAAGGGGAAGTGACGCATCCTAAGAAAAAAGGCATATTTAGAATACCTTTATTCGTCCCACAGAGGGGAAATGTACATTGTTACAGCAAGTAAAGAAAAAAGATAACTTAGTATTAATTCAGAAGCATGCATGAACATTTTAAAGATAAAAGTAAACAAATATTACTATTTAGAATTTACAAAATACACATCCGGTACCGTAACAGTTTTGACAACACTGCTACTGTGACAAAATTATTTAAATAAAGTCTTTATCTGTCTATTTATCTATCTATCAAAAAACATTTAAAACCCACAAATACAAACATGAGCAATCCACAAAGGTAATATATAAATAGGCATTACAACTGTGTGACACTACTACAACTACTTTGTGTAATAATTCACCAAAGTGGTTGTAAAATGAATGCAGTCACAGCATTAGGAGCCATAGTGCACTGCCTCTCTCTGAAAATGGAAGTCACACATTCATTCGTGCTTCTGCGTCTGAGAGAAAGAAGAAAAGTGGGGGTTAGAGAAGTGCGGTTGTCCGTTTCCTGCTTTCAGTTGATGTGTGCGCAGAACAGAGAAGAGAAACTTCCTTGACTTTAGAGCTCAGTATTCTGAACAGAGGACGTCTGTCTTTTTGTTTGTTTCTTTAAATGCTGTACACATTCACTTGAGACAAGCTGGGAGATTTACCATCATGAGCCGTGGATCTAAAACTAAATCGGAGGGTGCCAGGAGCTCTCTGCTGAGCCAACAGGAGAATGAGAAGTGTGAGGAGCTAATGGGCAGAAGATGTGCTGTAAGTTAAAGCAAACTGAGGAAGGGGGGGGGTCCCCCACCTGCTGTATTTATCTTGACTTGTGTACTACCTGATACAGAATTTGTCGTGCAAGTGGAAAGGAGTGACCGTCCAATATAATACAGGTTATTCTGGTTGTTCCATATAGTAATGTTGTCTCAGCCCTTAAGGCTCTTGGATATCCTGGGTTTGAATGTGCGCTGTGGATGTATTTAATGAAGTTGATTTGAATTCCAGTCGATTTATTTAATGATATTTATTTGACTTCCAGTGTTACTTTGACATATGTTTCCGTCACAAGACTGTGTACATGCAGTTTAAAATGTATTGCTGACATTAGGTCATCAGAAAAGAGGAGGTAGCTGTAGCAGGAAATGGTGGCTGAAGCATTTCCTCCTCTGGTGTCAGAATTAGACTCTAGTGTTGTTTAGTCTTACAGTAGAGCAGAAGTTGGCTTTGTTCCTGACTTTGTTTAAGCCACTGAAGTAAGCACTGTCAGTGAGCCGCAACACATTGACTAGCTGCGTATTTCTCTCGTATGCTATCTGTGCATGCAAATTAAGAGCAGCACAGCACTTTAAAACAGTTGTTGTTTGAACAAGAGAATGCACGGAAGTAGATCCTCACCACACATTTACATGAGCGGCAATAAAAGTGTCCTATCAGATCTTACGTGTTTTGTAATGCATGTTTTATCTCTTTTGTGTGTTCAGTCCATGGCCACTGCAGTCGCCCAGCTGTTCATGGCTCTGCCTCACAGCCCCTCGGTGTGGAGCCTGCAGCACACTGGAGTCGTGTGCTTCGTCAAAGACAACCCTCAGCGGTCCTACTTCATACGGATGTTTGATATGAAGGTAACCTCACTGACACAGGTGTCATTTAAGCTGGGGAGACACTTTTTTAAATGGCCAATATAGTCCCAAACACTTTTCTAAAGTACATCTTGTTGAAAAGGTTCTGAATTTCTTTTATTCAAGAAAGTATAAATGATCATCATGCATTATAATACACACCAAATATTGACATTGGTGTACACTTACAGATGCAAATAAATATAAATAAAATAGTAAGGAAGTAAACAAAAGTGAATGATTAGGCGAAATATTTATCAAATTCAATATTTCTAATCGTTGTTGTAATTCTAAGTAAAGATGTGTAAACATGTGGTTAAGAGTCTTTCTTCACGGGAAATGTATACATTTAGTTGTATTAACATTTCTCTATCAAATCCATCACCTTAAGGGTTTCTAAAAAAGTCCTCATCCTGAAGTTGTATCGTTTGTCCCGTTTTTCTTTTTAGAAAATATTCAAAAACAGACATTGTTTCTACTGTTCAAGCTTGTTGGTGTATTTCCGGAGACCCAAGTGTGACACAGTTAACATCAGTGAACTTTTTAAAGAAAGAGCTTCCGCTTTGCAGCACCAGGGCCCAGGCGCTAAACTAGTTGCCAACAAAATTAAATAATGTAACAAATGATTATTTTAGTCTAAGGTTAACATTATGCTTGTATTTGTTTATGCTGTACGCTGTTGAGTTGGGTTTACAGCATTGCAAATCAAAGCCATGTCTGCAGACGTCTGTAGGTGTTAGAAACATAGCCTACATGATACTGCACGTGGGGGACTCACTATAATTAGTTTTGTTTATATGAAAAGTGTCCCCATCCTTTCTCAGACTTCACTGCCATTGTACCAAGAGCTTGTTGTATGATTGCACTAAAGTATTTTGGCCCCTTTCAAACGAATTTAAGTCAAATCAAATTACATTTTATTTATATAAACCCAATGTCACAAAACACATTTGTGATTGCTGGGATCCCCGCTCAATGGCATAACATCAACGTAAACGTATAGCCCTAGCTTGCCTTTCAACTAAACGCCTCGTTCTTATGAACTGGAAAGCCAGAAAGCCCAACTGCTTGCATTTCAATAGATGGCTGGAGGACTTGCTAAACATCTTAAGTCTGGAAGAAGCTGCTTTCTCCCTGTGATATTTGGTTAAGCCAGACAACAGGCTTTGGGGTAAGATAAGGGCTTTCCTGGACTCAAACCATCTCGGCTGTCAACAATAAATATAATAATATATATTAATAAATAAATATAAATAAAGAGAAATGAGCTATGAAGAAACGGTAATAATAATGAAAGAAATTAAATTGGAAATAGATGAATTAATCATAAGAGAAAGAGATGTGTGTGTACATATGTGTGCATATATATTTATGTATCTATTTATTTACCTATTAAACAATGAAGCAAATCATGTATAAATGCATACATCAAATGTAACTGACACTGTAATCCCCCTGCCCCCTACCCTTCATGTTATGTCCTGTCCTACTTGTGATGTGTGAGAGCCATGTCCTTGTCCGTGTGTTTTTGTCTTTTGAAAATGTTTAATAAAATATAAATATATATATTTTTTATATACATTACATTTGTGTCAGTGGGCTTTACAGATAACAAAAACATGACTGACAATAAAAAAAAATGAAATAATAAAACACATAATAATAAATAAAATGAAACAAATTAAAAGGCATAAAAAAACCCAATAAATATACAAAAAAATAACAAATAAATAAAATACCATAAAATGTTGGACCGAGGCGGACGCTCTGTATGGAGAAGCCTGAAACCAGCCTCGCTAAAGGCTTTATTAAAAGAAGAACTATGGCACCACATCGCTCGCATCTGGACTATTATTATTGAAGGACTTAAACATGTTTTTTTCCGCAGATGGGGAGGATGGTTTGGGAGCAGGAGATCTACAACCAGATAGTTTACTCCTCACCACAACCGTTCTTTCACACCTTCGAAGCGGATGTAAGCACACCCTCATTTTCCACCAGGTGCATCAGTACCGTCACGATTATATAACATATTTGTTGTTTGTTCCTTGCGCGACGCAGGACTGTCAAGTGGGACTAAACTTTTCGATGCAACAGGAAGCAGAAGACTTCCGACACGCTGTGGAAGACAAAATCACCCAGAGAAACACTCGTCAAGGTCAGTGAGGTCACGGAGACCTCTTTCATGTGTATTTTAAGCATGAAATGAACACAACAATTCAATATGCAATGTGTGTTTATTCGTTGTTGTATTTGTATGATCCTGGAAAATAGAAGCTTTAATCAATTTTAATGAGGCTATGTTTTACAATCAAGAAGCCTCCTGCAGAGACTTAAATTAAACAGAAATTGTTAAATGTTCTCATATTATTATGGAAAATGTAGGAAATGCTAATGAGTCGATATATAATTAATAAACATTCTTATTGAACAAACGTCTTTTAGGGTGTTTTAGAAGAATGAAAAACATTGTTCTGTTGTTTGTAATGTGTGCCAGCATGGTTTCTCTCACCTGCTTGTTATTGACAGTTAAGAAACAGCGTCCCCCGCCACCCAGTGGTAAGACAACACTACATTTCACATCAATTTCATTTACATATGTGGCAAACAACAAACGGTTTCCTTCCTGTTTCCTGTCTCTGCAGATCGAGGTAACCTGCCTCGAGTCCCCACTGAAAAAGGTGCGTTCAACTTATCTGTAACTGTTACTCCCACCAACAATCAGTGGTGGAGAGTAACTAAGTACATTTACTAAATGTTGAGATACTTATGTACTTTATGTTCATAGTATGCTACTTTATACTTTTACTCCATGTTAAAAAATAAAGACCTTTTTGAACATTAAAGCAGGTAAACATGTCACAGTAGAGACATCACATACAAATATTAACCTGAAAATGAGCATAATGCAGGAGGGCCGCTTCAAGTGAAACATCTTTAAAATAATGGTCACCTATTGTGCAAAATCCACTTTATCATGTCTTTTATAGATGAGATAGATACATAAACACGTGTCCCCTCTTCTTCATGTCTCTTCTACATCAACACGTGTCCCCTCTTCTCCATGTCTCTTCTACATCAACATGTGTCCTCTCTTCTCCATGTCTCTTCTACATCAACATGTGTCCTCTCTTCTCCATGTCTCTTCTACATCAACATGTGTCCCCTCTTCTTCATGTCTCTTCTACATCAACATGTGTCCTCTCTTCTCCATGTCTCTTCTACATCAACATGTGTCCCCTCTTCTTCATGTCTCTTCTACATCAACATGTGTCCTCTCTTCTCCATGTCTCTTCTACATCAACATGTGTCCCCTCTTCTCCATGTCTCTTCTACATCAACATGTGTCCCCTCTTCTTCGTGTCTCTTCTACATCAACATGTGTCCTCTCTTCTCCATGTCTCTTCTACATCAACATGTGTCCCCTCTTCTTCATGTCTCTTCTACATCAACATGTGTCCCCTCTTCTTCATGTCTCTTCTACATCAACATGTGTCCCCTCTTCTCCATGTCTCTTCTACATCAACATGTGTCCCCTCTTCTTCATGTCTCTTCTACATCAACATGTGTCCCCTCTTCTTCATGTCTCTTCTACATCAACATGTGTCCCCTCTTCTCCATGTCTCTTCTACATCAACATGTGTCCCCTCTTCTCCATGTCTCTTCTACATCAACATGTGTCCCCTCTTCTTCGTGTCTCTTCGACATCAACATGTGTCCCCTCTTCTCCATGTCTCTTCTACATCAACATGTGTCCCCTCTTCTTCACGTCTCTTCTACATCAACATGTGTCCCCTCTGTGGAAAGAGACTCTGAAAGTTTCAGGAACAAAGATTCTCTCTCTTTTTGATCCATTTCTATAAAAACCTGTCTGAAAATGAGCTGATCAGATTTTGGCCACTTTATGATGTCATAACGATGTGTTGTCTTGTGTAACCATTAGCCAATCAGCAACCAAGGTACACCTTATCACCTGAATCTCCTCCTAGAGCACCATTAGGCGCTTTCACATCGGATTACTTTTCCCCGCACTTCTCCCTTTTAGTTCCGATAGTTCCTGGGATTTTGTGTTCACACCAAAAAGAGAACTTAGTTCATGAGAACTTTTCCCCCCATCCCCAGGTGCTTTCCTCGGGAGAAAAAAGTTCCAATTTCTGATTGGCTGGGCGAATTGAAAACCACGCCCTGTAAAACTCTGAAAAGTTTTGTGAAGCCGCCATTTTATTTGCTTGCATTAGCATTATTAGCATTAGCATTAGCCCCGCGCAGAAACGCAGAGAGACTAACTTATGGCAACACAAAATAAAACGTGGGAGCGGTGGAGAACCGTATAATAGGGGACCTTTAAAGTAAAACATCTAAAGAATAATAAGCCTTCATCCTTAACGTCTGTCTCTCCTCCTGAAGCGTCCCCAGGCGGCCATGGTGCTCTCCACATGGCCACCGTGGACATCCAGAACCCGGACATCCATTCCTCTCGGTACCGCGCGATGCCTCCTGCTATATCCTTAGGCCTAAAGAAGAACAACAACAAGAAGAATGGAAAGAAGGGCCCCAAACTCTCCAAAGCAGACATCGGGGCCCCCAGTGGATTTAAGTGAGTGTTTTAGCAGATGGATGTGTTGCCTTAATGTCGAAAGGGACTAAGTGTGTTTACTCGTGTGCTGAACTTGAGAAAAATGTTATGGTGTTTGTAATTTACATTAATATTTCCATTCCCTGCTTCTCTACATTTCTACTCCACTACAACCCCAGGGCAAACGTTTTTGTTTTTACTCTACTTAATGCAGTGTTTCTCAAACTTTTTCATACCAAGGACCCTTAACCAATAAAAAAACACTCGCGGACCACCTAACTCCACAAATATCGAAAATCACATCGTTTTTCTAGAACAGATTACAAATCGCCTGAAAATGGTACAAACGAGTGCCAACATGTGTGACGAAGGAGTTGCGCTGGGCTATATGCCATGCAATGCAACTGATCCCTTGGGGAAATTCACAAGCTACCCAGTAATAGCTTTTAAATAAATACAATTAATAAGCTAAGGTTCTTCTTTAACGGGTGCAACATTGAAGTGATGACCACTTAAATGCATCAATAATCAAGCTTATTATAATAAAAGCCATTTGTTATTTTCATGGGCTGTTATTTTAATTTTTTTATTTAACCTTTATTTAACCAGATAAAAGCATTGAGGTCAAATCTCAATTTCAATGCTGACCTGGCCAAGAAGGCAGCAACGTTACGCATAACACAAACATATAAAATACAGAGAACATAACTAAGAAAACAAAAGACGAAAAGCAGTCACTACATGGAGCACATTAGGACAGTAAGAAAGGCACTACTTATTACTGCAAGAGCAGCTGGTGGTAAGGACCTCAGACAACTTCAAATTAAAACATGCTATTGAGACAAGTGCTGTCAGTTTGAGGCGTGATTGAAGGTCATTCCAAGACCAAGGAACATAATGAAAAAGACTCCTTTTTCCAGCCTCAGTCCGCACGGCGTACCTGGACCCGTATCCAGGCTCTGGGTCTGAGGTTGTGAGAGTCACAAACTGGAGCACATCTGGCACATATGTAGAGTGGAAGCTTTCCTAAAATGGCTTTATACATTCACACTTTGGAAATACACATTGTATTCAAGAGAAAGCACCTCATCTTCCACCGGGTGTCAGGCAGGGAAGTTTGGTAAATATCTAGAGAGGAGCTCATTTTACAATATGTGTAAAATGGTGTCTCTTCACGGTGTGTTCCCCTCCTGTCAGGCATGTCGGTCATGTGGGCTGGGATCCGAACAACATCGACCCTGATATGTGGAAGCTGCTCTCTCAGGCCGGGATCAGTGCGGACGCGATGAACGACGAACAGACGTCGCAGATGGTTCTCAACGTCATCGAGCAGTCCGGAGGCATGGAGGCCGTCAAAAGGGAGATGAACAGAGGTAAGACTCCCTCTCTATCAGTTTGAGACTCACTCAGATTACACTTAAACTTCTAGAGATGTCAGACTGCAAAGGAATTCATTGAGTATATAAAAAACGTTCTGTCTGTTGTAAAAACTTGTTGGCGGTAAAATCTGTTAAAGGTGACATGTCATGCTTTTCCGGTTATTGCCCGTCCCCTTGTGTGTTATGAAGGTTTTTATGCATGTAAACGGTGTGCAGTCAAAACCCTCAAAGTACACCATGTAGGGAGTAAAACTCTAAAACAGAAAATACCTCCCCAAAACGCCTCGTTGGAGATACGTCACTGTCCATTTGATTCTTCCGGGTACGCATGATGTCATGTCGTCCCCGGAACGAAATGGACCAATCCGTGGAGCCGTTATGTTAAGCCCCAGCTGATTGGTCCAAATTGACCAATCCACGGACTTCGTCACACACTCAGTGCAGGCAGCTCTGCTGATCTCTCCTCCCTGGCTGCAGGCTGATAACAGACATTCTCTCTGCAGACCCATTCTCACAGCGTCTATCAACCTTTTTCTTACTCGATCTCAAGCCACACTTATTGTTTTTACTTCGGCTGTGACTTTGTGTGTGCTCAGGGTGAGTTTGGCTGTGTATCGCTAAACATGGAAACAACACCTCCACGGAGCTCAGCGCGATTCACAACGTCCCGACTGGTCCCGACCAATCGGAGCACACTGGGCTCACAGGGAGGGGGGGGGCAAGAGCTGCAGCGAGCCGTTTAGTGGAGAGAGTGAATACTGCTGAATACACATACTTTACAGAGATGCTGTATGCGAAACCAATGTGAGTTTAGGAAATTGCACAGTATAAATATATTCTAGTAGACCTCAACAATGGAATTATGATCAGTGGAAATGGCCATGACACGGGACCTTTAATGGTGAAAACTGTAAGGGTCCATCAGAATCAGAAACACGTTTATTTCCAAGTAAGTTTAAACCAAACAGGAATTTGCCTTGGTGAAAATGGTGCACATATAAAGACAGTCTGTGGATCACTAATTCATCCTGTGGAAAAAGCAAAGGTGAAAAGGAGTTATGTTGAGAGTAATGTGTAGGCTTGGAAGTGCGTCCAACACATGACTTATATTTATAGGTTATTGAAAGATCTCCCTCAGGAATTTTGCAAAAAGTAAGATCTTTCATGAACACACGTTTTTGAAACTTACATGTTTTTCTCAGCAAGATAATCTCCACACATCACCACTACCTTCATTCACTTCTGAAGTAAAAACACTAGGCGATAAAGGAACATCACAGTCACACGACGACTTCATGTCACCGCCGGCTAATGTTCGGCGTGATGGCGTTTATTTAGTGACTGGTTGGAGATTCGCCAGTAGATCATTTTCTGACCTATGTTATGTCGTAGAACAAAATGTGAACATATCTTGTGTTAAACATAGATTTTATTTCAGGCGTCTAACCAAGAACACGTAGAAAAGAAACGTTGACTTTAAGAATGGGGAACCAGAAGTGGTAAATGTCTAACTTTAACTTTTCGATGTTGTTTAACTCGACAAGCGGAAATGTAATGTTCCTCATTATTAATCTTACTGTCACCACTTGCTAATATCATTTATTTTCTAAACTAAACAGTGACACATATCTTGTTGCCCTCCAGGTGGACCTCCGCCTGGCAGGCAGGGGCCCCTCCCTCCGGTCCCTGGCCTCGGGGCCCCGGCGCCTCCACCTGCTCGGAGCCGCTCCGGCGCCCTGCCTCCTGTCCCAGGACACTCACCCCACTCTTCTCCTGGACGTGGAGCCCTACCACCCCCCCCTCCTTCATCAAACAGAGGCGGACCTCCACCTCCTCCACCCTCACACTCTGCTCCCTCTCACTTCCCCTCACCTCCTCCCTCTCACGGCCCCCCATCAATCCCCTCTCACAGCCTGCCTCCTCCTCCTCCACCATCCGGCTCACATCGCTCCATGCCACCTCCTCCTGTCCCATCTACACCGAACAGAGGGGGAGGTGGAGGGCCTCCTCCTCCTCCTCCTCCACCACCTCCACCTCCTTCTTCAAATGCCCCTCCTCCTCCTCTTTCCAGTGCGAAACCATCAACACCAGCTTCTGCAGCCGGAGGAGGAGGAGAAGAGCCCAGAGGAGCTTTGCTGGATCAGATCCGACTGGGGAAGAAGCTCAAAAATGTAAAACAAACTTATTTCTCTCAAAATATGTTTGCTATAATACACAATTCTTGAATTGAATGAGGCATATTTAAAGGGGCCCTATTCTGCTCATTTCCAGGTCCATATCAGTATGTAGTGTCTCTACATGTCTCCATGCTTTAATGTTCAAAAAGCTCTTTATTTTTCTCATACTGCCTGTGCTGCAGCACCTCTTTTCACCCTCTATCTGAAACCAGAGCCCAGTCTGCTCTGATTGGTTAGCTGGCCGGCTCTGTTGTGATTGGTCAACTGCTTAGAGATTTCCCGTCCCTTTAGTCTATCACAATGTGTTGGAGGGATAGCCAATAGAAGCGTGAGTGTAACATAGTGATGTCCCTAGGTTCCTGTCAACAAAGGAGTCCAATGGAGCCTTTCAGGCAGTGGGGGGGGATGGGATGAACAAACGGATTTTAGCCTTTGCAAACCATTTACTTGCACAACAACCTATATAACCCCTTATATAGGGCCCCTTTAAAACTGTGCTTGGTAGGGCTGCACGACAAAGCATGTAACAACTAATCGTAATCACTTAAAGGTGGGGTTGGTAAGTTTGAGAAACCGGCTCGAGATCGCTAGAATTTGAAAATACACAACCGGAGAAAATCTCCCACTTCCTTACAGAGCCCCTCCTCCAACACACACGAACGCGCACATGACCAATGAGGGCACGAGATAAGTTTGTGCCCCGATGGAAGGCTGACAGGCAGGTAGGCCAACCAGTTACTTTAGCCGGGCCGGCTCAGATGATTGGATGGCCTACCTGCCTGTCAGCTGTACTTTTTACAGTACCACGGCTTCTACAGATTACATTTTTTATGGATTTCTTGTCAAAGCACTTCAGATATGAATTGCTATCTGGGTTTGTTAAGAGCATTCCATGGAATATAACAAAAAGTGTATCTCGAGCCGGTTTCTGAAACTTACCTACCCCACCTTTAAGGCACCAATATTTGGATTTGTACTTAGTTTCAATGAATTGTTCCGCCCTAGTGCCTCTACATGTGTAGCAGATGTTCGAACGCTGTCCTCGTGTCTTGTTGCAGGTGATAGACAGTCCTGACGCAGCTCCAGCGGACTCCAATGAGGGCATTGTTGGTGCTCTCATGATGGTCATGCAGAAGAGGAGTAAAGCCATCCATTCCTCTGGTAAATATCACAATATCATCACGACATGGAGCCAAGAGGGCCATAACAACGGTCTCATATATATTATTAACACATGTCCTTTTTTTCAGATGAAAGTGAAGATGAGGGAGGAGATGAAGACGAGGATGACGATGAGTGGGATGACTAGTTCCAGGATTTTGAACTTATGTAAACATTTGAATTACAATACCGGTACATGTTTGTTGTTAAGTTATGATTGGTTAAAGGTATAATATGCAGCATTTTCATATTAAAAGAAAACACGTATAGTCTAAAAATAAAAATGAGCCCTCTCAATCCTCTCTTATGTCAAACTAGCAGTTTGTGGCAGTGTTTGACCCTGCTGCCCTCTGCCTGTATTATCTCCGTTCTTTTTTGTTGTTGGGATATTTCTAGGTAAAAAAAAAGTGTGCGGCTTTTTCTCATTCCCAGGTTTTCAAATCCAGATACTGGGACAACAGAGAGCCTTTTGCCGGTATATAAAGTGGTGGCGAACAAGTCGTTACATCCCTGTT
The DNA here is from genome assembly GCA_036324585.1 of Champsocephalus esox. Taxonomy (NCBI): domain Eukaryota; kingdom Metazoa; phylum Chordata; class Actinopteri; order Perciformes; family Channichthyidae; genus Champsocephalus; species Champsocephalus esox. The sequence continues at coordinate 37,534,704 of CM070476.1, read as the reverse complement.
CGTTTTCAAGTACGCAAGCGTTTACCATGTCTTTCTGTCCTCTGTTGTGTTCTAGTTTGATTCAACATACACACACACACACACACGCACACACACACACACACACACACACACAGAAAAATAACTTGGCACGAAGAGAGGAGTTGGTACAGCAGGAATTTAAAAGAGTGCTTCAGAGCTGTCAACTTGATATGTCGACCTGCATCATCATTGTATTTTATCATGCTCTGTTAGATGAGCATAACAGTATTCATGACGAACATAATATTTGTACTTCATTTAATTCCCAACGGGGCGTTAAGACTCAAGAATGTGTCACGCTGAAAAGATATTCCGACAAGGGACAATCTTGAGAAAACAAATAATCATTTAAAATGGATTAAAGAAAACTTGAAAGAAACGTCTTTATTATGGTATTTCATTCGAGATGACACTTATTATGAAGCTTATGGTATTTTGTTGTTGTTGACGTGTTACGCAAAGTGAGTGCTAAACTATCAACATTTTATTAACAAGCTCTAATGGCATGGACCGGAAGCTTTTTCACATCCTCCTGCATTGATCCAACTATTTACTATATCATTTTTGTCATATGGATTTTGTCATTTTACGATGTTTTTTCATTTGGAAAAAACTAAATCCATTGCAAATCTGTCCGTTCTGGGAGAGGGACCCCTCCTCTTTTTCTTTTTCTGAAATCTCTTCCATTTCTCTGCCGTTATTGTGGGTTTCCTTTTGAGGAGTTTTTTATTTTGCATTGCAAGGGTCTAAGGACGGAGGGTGCTGTATGCTGTACGGTCTGTAAAGACCCCTGAGACAAATGTGTAATTTGTGATCCATAAATAAAAACTGTATTACTGTAAAACAATATTTTATTCTGCCTAAAGTTTTCATCATTCAATAAATACAAGCTTTGTTGGTTCCAGATAGATTGGATTTGCCAATAAAATTGCAATTGAGAGCCAATTATGATAATAACTTTGCATATGTGTTAAGTGTTCTGCCAGCTTCAATTATGACATTTGTTCGGGAAATAATTGTCCTAGACTCCTAGATATGACGTACAGGACCAACCCTGACGTCTGTTTATCTCCTTTCAGGACACAGGCTGCTTGAGCCATAATGTTATTGTTCCCATTCTGTGACCGGTCAACACTCGGTCACAGATGGTCTTTGTTGTGGGTGCACTGGGACACTTCCTTCTTTGTTGTTTATGGACTCCAAGGTATGACATCTTCGAGGCCACAAGTGACGGACGCAAGTGACTCAGTGTGCCCAACTGGTTAAACTATCTTATCAAGATATGTTGATTACTCTCTTTGAAACCAGTTAAATGGGCTAACAAGAGAGAGGTTCTCCAGAATTGACGTGGCTACCACCCGTGCAGTCAGACCGTGACTGTGTGACTTGTGATGTGAATTCTCCGGCCGTAACTCCAAATAAACCTCCAGTGTTTGACATCGAAGCTCCTGCTCTACCCTGTCTCCTTCCTGAGTCGGTGACTCCCACTGCATTGCTCCACAGAAGTTTACATAACAACATTCATTTAATTTAATTTCAAACCTTTATTTCACCAGATTGGTCCCATTGAGATCATAGATCTCTTTTTCAAGGGAGACCTGCAGCATATAGATTAGGTTCCACATGAAACATAAAACAAAAAAGGACATTATACATTATATTTACAGGATATAGTTATAGACATTTACAAGTGCCCATTGTATCAGCAAGCATTCATAAGCCATTCAAAATAAAGATTTGCAACAACTGTAAGTTTCAAACGTGTCTTTTTTTCAGTCTATGTGTAAGTATCAGACCGTTTATCACTAAAGGAATCTCTGAAACCAGAAACCAAACAGAACTACATTTAATAGAGATTGGAGAGAATATAGAGGGGTTCAGGAAGTAACGTATTTAGGTTTTTAAAAAGGACAAGGACTATTTTTAGATGTTAGGTTGCTGATCCACACTGACTCCATTCCAGAAGGTGGCGCTAAATCCACCTAAAAGCTGTTTGCCAACCGCCATCACGAGAAGAAGAAAACAAAAAAGAAGAACTTAATATTAGCAGTCAGCTTTTTAAATGTCCTAAATAACTAACAACGAGCTAATTATTTGAGGGAATATATTCTGTAACAAGGCAGAAAAAGGTTTACAGGATGTGACTATATTACCCTTGATTTCACAAATCGTATTTTTCTCATTTAGCTTCTAACGTTTAACAGACGTTAGCTTCGTTGTGTTGCTGTTGTTGTTGTGTTGTCATTGCGCTAACGGTTGAGTTCGAGTTCGTCACAAAAGCCGTTTAAAATTCCTCCACCGAAACTATTTTGTCCCGCAATATTGTAAAACATGGATGATTCCTCCGTGATAAACAGAGCCGGTGGAGCAGATAAATGCTATATCTGCCTCAGCCCCTTTGGAAAGCAAACAGTGGCGTCTCTGGAGAAATGCCAGCATGTATTTTGCCTTAAATGTATTCTGCAATGGTCCCAGGTAAACACACACTTCACCTGTCACCCCTGTCCTGCTAAATGTGTCAGGCATCATACTATAGTATCAGTATAAAATGTATAATACTCCAAGGTGCAACAATCCAAAATTGGCAAGATATACAACTATTGACACAAGTTGTGTTTGAAAAGTAGTGTCAGTAGACATGTTTATCCTTTAATAATTCTGTATATTTGATGGTGTCTATTCATAGATACTCTTCCTATCTATCTTATCTACATATCTCATTGTGGAATAGCCTCTCAACTGAGATACGGGATTGTCCCACTCCCAATAGCTTTAAAGGTCAACTCAAAGAATGGTTGAGAAACAAACAGACGTGCAATCACCGCTAAATGCACTTTAACACAGGGGCATCTCCTCTTGCACTTTATGTAGCTCTTGTATCTCCTCCTGCACTTTATATGTCGTAGCTGAAACATTGTAGGCCTACTACCTTGTGGTAAATGATTGTATGCTGCTCATGCTCTTTCTTCATATTCATGTATTTCTGTTTGCCATATAAATGTTATGTTCATAAATGTTGTATGTGACGGGACTACGGATGGAAATGAGCTCAAAGCTAAAATCCGGCTCATTTACATTTGAAAGCATTATTTTTGTTTAAAATGTTCATTAACGTGCATTGTCCCGGTTCAAATAAACGATTAAATAAAAAATAAAATCTATCTGTCTATGTATATTGGGAAATTAGGGTTGCAGTGTTATAAGCTTTTTGCAGCACAATACCATCGAATTATTTAAAAAATGTCACCAGGGGCTCTGACATGATGTTTGATGGATTGCCTCTGTACACGATGTAAAACACTATAAGCTAAGTTTCGTGTGTTTTTGCTTCGTCTCAAATCTCAGACAGCCAACACCTGCCCCGTGGATCGGATCAGTTTTGGTTTTATCTACCAGAGACGGTGTCCTGGAGGGGACATTCAAGAGAAGGTGAGTATTTACAGTGTCCTGAAGTATTTGGAAATACATGGAAATATTTTGGAGCTAAACTGTTTTGTGGTGCCGCTTCTGCAGATAAAAGTGAGGACAAAGAAAAGGAGAGAAGAAGAAGATGAGGATGAGGAGGAGAGCCCTGCTGCTATCTGTGAGGAATGTGGACGCAGCGACCGCAGGCACCGGCTGCTGGTGTGCGTTCACTGTGACTCAGGGTATGGCTTTGAGTGCTTGGGAGCTTAACACAGCTTTATCGAGTGTTATTTTGATCTTTATGTGTTGGTACATATCAGTGGTTTTGTCAAAGCAGAAGCATTATAGTGAGTTGCACTTGAATTTTGTTGTAGTTGAAGTTTTACCATCAAAACACCCACAAACTTTAAATACATGTTGTAAGAGCCAACATGCTAATTTAGCACCAGTTTATTCTTTTACTCTTATCAATATTTGTTAATATTTCACACATTTGTTTTGGGCACTTTCAGCAATTGTCACTTGGGCATGGTTACATGGTATTTAGTTCGCCAGGCGCTAGAGGGCAAATGGTGGTAGCCTACAGAGAGAGATTTTTTATTTTCTTTATTAAATATCACAGACCTCCATTTTAGCATGGACTCTTTTATCTGAAATGAGTCAAAGTAATGAGGCTTAGCGACTTCAGTTATTCAAAGCTTTGTTGCTACACAAGATGCTAATCCAGTCCTCTGTGGTTGTACTTATTGTTCCAGGTATCATATGGACTGCTTGACGCCACGTTTAAACACAGTTCATGCAGGCGACTGGATTTGTGCTGAGTGTGCGGTCACTCCTCAACATACAGGTACAAGCTGTGAATTCAATTCGCATATGATTTTACGGGGCGAAAGTTCCAGGAGATTGAAATGTTCAGACAAAGCTGAAATATGTGTAAATACTGAAATAATGATACAATCAAAGCCAGTGTTGTCTTTACACCAAGCATTTAGGGTGTTATAAATAATAATAGTGGTAGTGGTGGATTAGTGAATCCACATGACATAAGAAAAGATCCACATAAAAGTGCTAAAGAAAAGTAAGCTTTACGGGAAGTATTGTATTTCACAGATTTGCACAATACATTCAGTTTTGTCTTTTGTGAAATTGTCCCTGTGCAGAGGGCTCCGTGGTGGAGGGGGAGGTCAGTGATGGAGAGCTAACAGACCTCCTAGCTGAAGCCGATGAATCGACCAGCAGTCGTCTTCGGCCGTCCACCACAAATCGCCCCAGCAGCTCCACTGAACGACGACACAGCAACAGGATCCAGAGCAGAGCCGATCCTCTTCCTCTGCAACAACCCTCCTGGGTCAGCACAACCTTACACAGGGAGCAAGAGAGACACATCTGTATACCTATCAGACAGCATGAGCTCAAAACACAGAGGTCCACTCTGAATATCTCGAGAGCCTTTTCTCTTAGTGGTGTTTCAGTGATTTACTTACAGGCAGTCGTATGATTCTGAAAAGACGGAGGGCTTGGTGAAAAAAAAGTGCAACCATAAAAGTTGGGATACAATGCTAAGAGGCCTGAAATACTAACTACTAAAATACAATTCAGTTGATAAAATAGGGGTTGATTTATACATTTGCTTTTCATCTGTCATAGGCAACATTACATAAGGCAAGGCAAGGCAAGTTTATTTATAGAGCACTTTTCAACGCAAGGCAATTCAAAGTGCTTCACATTGAAAGACATTAAACATTAAAAAAGAAAAGCTAATCAAATAAACATTAATAAACAAATACATGGATAAAAGTTACAGTGCAGTCTAAAATATAAATAGTTCAATTAAACTTTAATGACACATTCTATCTTTTTTCTCAGCATGTACCTAAATATCTGTTACGGGCTTCAAAGGTCACAACAGAGGAAGAAGCTGCTCTTCACAGTGAAACCAGCAGTGCTGCACTCAGTAAGTCATCAACTTTTAGTTTCATGACCCATTGATTTAAGAGTCGATGAATTCTTTAATAGCTGAAATATCTGCTCTATTTTACAGAGTTAAACACAAGAACAAGAAAGAAGCGTGCAACTTGAGCTCCTGACATCAAGAAGGGTTGACTTGGACTGTCAGAAATGACCACATGATGGCAGCATTGCGTCCCAAACACAAACTGACCAAAACCTCACGTCTCGTGCTTTTTTTTGTTTCTTATATCAGGGATGATGTTTGCTTTGGTTTTTAAGGGAATGTTTTTTTGCATAGAAAATCACTGTTCACAGCAGCTTTGTTGCATATGACATGGTGTGGGTGGAGACACAGTAGTAGACAGTAGGTGAACCTCGACCAAATAAAGTATTTGAGGCAACACAGATGTCTGAGACTCCTTTAAGTTCCGCCTCCCACAGCCGTCGCCTAGCAACAGCGTCCTCCGTCTCATTTCTCTCAGGATCTCGTCCGGCCGAACTCGAGAGAGGAGCTTCAGTCAGACACTCACATCTGATGGTTCTGGTCATCTAAATCCATCCTTTCATGTTCAAAATCAATCATGTGTTGGATTGGACGTCTTTTAATCATAACTAGATTCTAAGAGATGCAAGAGAAGTGAGAAAATGCAACACAAACTACGATATATTCATGTGATCCCTGATAATACAGTAAATAAAGCAACATTTGTTTCTCTGCTTATCAATTTGGGTTTGATTGTAATATTATCAGCCTGTGTGATGATTCAGTGGGCGGGTACTTGACAAGCCTCCAGCTCATCTTGCCCTACTTCCCCCCCTTAACAATGCACAGGATACAAACAATGTTCACCTTCATCTGCCAGAACATTTCTGAAATGAACAAAAATAACACTGTAGAACCAAGTGGACACAATAAAGCACTCACAGGTCCTTGTTTGCTGCTGGTTGATCTTTACTTAGACTACCACAACTTAGGAGTTATTTGCACTATTAAAAACTGCTAAATTGTTAAAAATCTGTGATGCTACGACGACACAGTTTAAAAGACAAAGGGTGGAGGCTAGCTGCTTAGCTTAGCTTGTTCCTCTGTTTACTTAACATCCAGATGATCGAAACGCTTGGTTTGATTTAGTCATCAATATATAAAGCATGATTTTGGTGTGAATATTTAACGGGGTGAGAGATACTTTTATATTTGAAGAAGGGGGATTGTTAGCCTAGCTTAGCCACTACACATAAACCTTTGAACAGCGTAGAGCGAAAGTCCAGTCATTATTCTGCTAAACTAAGCTTATTGTCTCCTGGCTGTGGTTTTATATTACATGACAGACATGAGAGTGGCATCGATCTTCTTGTAGCCTATAATTCAAAAGTAAATCAGCACAATAAAGCAACACTTTTTATAAAAGGCAATTTTCTGGCCACATTATTCTTTTGTGATATTTTCAACCAAATAATTACATGTTTGAGTAGGTCAAACTGCCTTACTTTTACTACATTACATTGCATTTAGCTGACGCTTTTATCCAAAGCGACTTACAATAAGTGCGTTCGACCAACAAAATACAAACTTGAAGAAAACAGAATCATAAAAGTACATCAGGCTTCATAGAGCAAACATTTCAAGTGCTACTCAACTGGCTTTAGGTAAGCCAGTCCTTTACTACACCTGGTGGCAAGGATTCAGACTGCCTTTGGGCATCTGAATATTTGATACTAGCTGACACAGGGAAACAGACTTCCTCAAAATGAAGTTCCCATGTCTCTGTTCCAGCTTTGACCCAGGACTCACCCCATCCACTCTGAATGGGATCCTGTCACAGTTTCCTCAAAGGAATCACTGGCAGGAACATCATGCTGCAGCAAAGTGGATATGGAGCTGGGCCAACGCTGACAGGCTCTGGGCTGTACATCCTGCAATTCCTTAAGCAATTAAGCTTACCCTAACACCATTAACACACAACGGAGACAAGGTCAAAACTCCTAATGACTGGCTGCTCAAGAGACTGTTTAGCACAGTGTGTTTTTAAAGATTGACATGCTAAGTGACCTGACGAGTGGTTCAGAAAAACACAATTAGTTTTGTATTAATTCCACATGTGAAGGCTTTCAATGTATTACCTGTACTTATTTAAAACCATACTTTAAAGAGGTATTTTTCCTTTTTGGGAAACACCGGAAGAAGACGTACCACTCGTATCTGTATGCTAAATGTGATGCTAGCTGCTTAGCCACTTAGCTTAGCTGTAATCAAACGGGACAACTTAGCTTACTTTTAAATTACTTTTAAATGATTTAATTGAAATTCTACTTTCTTTTGTTGTGTTTAACAGATTTGTTCTGTTGGCAATACAAGCATCATCTACTTATTAGAGAACCTTGGAAACATATAGCTGTATTAAAAGCAAGAAACCCTCTCCTTCCACCATCAAGTTATTTAGCTGATGCTGAAGTTGTTTTAGCACCAGGAGCGATGCTTAGAGCGGCACCGAAGCACTTTGCCGAGACATTAGCAACACGGGCTAATGTGCATTGGCGGGGATGCTAAATAAGTCAGCAGTGATGTAAGCATGACGGCAAACAGCTTCTGCTAACGGGGGTTTCAAACTCATGAAGGGCATGTGTCAGTGGCTTTTGAATATGACCCAGTATGCAAATTGAGAATATTATTTATTAAAATGAGCTCTATTTTCACTTTCATGCAGTATCCTTTGCTGGAACATGTCTACTGGTAACCCCTGTCACTGGTTGCAATAGTCCTCCAGGTATGAGCAGGTACCAGGCCTTGTTTTACTTTTATTCTCATTGTACAATAACACACATAAAAAAAGGATGTGAAGAAAACCCTGCAAATAATTAGCACAGAATACTTATTCTCTGCTTTCCTTTTTACTCATCATCTCGTGACCTTCTGTGTTGGGTCCCTGGTCCTCAAACTGGGAAACACTAAGGCAACATTATACACATTATATCTCTCTAGTCTAATACGTACTAAAGCCAAAGTGTAAAATGTCAATTTTGCAGTTTTTATGTGCGGGACTATTACTTTGGGTCGAGTAACTTTCTAGAGGCTCCTCTGATTGTCTGTTAATATGTACGAGCCAATATATATAATTCAGCATAACCCCTCCAAAAAAGTGAAAATTGTTGTGTGAACAAAATTATTTGTGAGATTTAGAGGGACCAGTAGGTGTACTATCACATTTGGAGAGCGCCTGACTCTTTTCCACCTGTTTCCAGTTGTGTATGCTAAGCTAACCAGCTGCTGATGATAGTTTCATAAATACTGCAGATATTGTGGTGTCAAGCCTCTCATCTAACTCTCAGCAAGAAAGCAAATAAGCACGTTTCTTTGTCAGCCAATTCCTTTAAAAATCTTAAGAATTGTCAAACGCATACAAATGATTATATAAATACTACTATAACAATGCCATAATGTCTTCTTAGTACATATGGCACACACACACACACACACACACACACACACACACACACACACACACACACACACACACACACACACACACACACACACATACCATGTATACATCACTTCAGGGGACATTACATTGACTTACATGCATTTCCTGGAGACTTATCCTAACCTTAACCACAACCAACACATGCTTAACCCTTACCCTTAACCTAACCAAATCTTCACCCTAAAATTAATGATACCTCCATTTTGTCCCCATAAGGGAAGCCAGTCTCCACACGTGACTATGTAAACAGATTTAGGTCCCCACAAGTATAGTAATGCTAGAAACCACACACCACACACACACTACACACACACACACACACCACACACACACACACACACACACACGCACACACACACACACACACACACACACACACACACACACACACACACACACACACACACAGTGCAGCAGTCCTGCAAAGACATGGGAATACATAACACTTGGAATAGGTCGCTGCTGAGAAGACTTATGCTTGCATAAAATAGGACATTCATGCAGCATCTGTGCATGCCTCATCGGTGGTGTCTTGGTGAGCCGTGCACCTGCAGTCAGAAGGGATAACATTACAAGCTGTGTGCTCAGCAGTGCGACTCGCAGCTCTCTCTCCAGCAGACCAAAGAGGGGAGGAAAAGTAGGTCACCCTCCCAGAGACCCACACATCTCTCCCAGTGATTTCACACTGCAGCAGTGCATGTGTCTGCCATCAGAGGGCCTCAAAAATGAGAGTTGACAGCTCCAGTCCACTCTTTTTCCTGCACAAAGGCAGAAGAGAATCATCCCTGCTCCTATTACACAAAAGCAGCAGGAGTTGAACGGCCCATTACTAATATGATCGGCGGTCTCCTGTAAATCCTCTTGCTGTCAAGTACCTTAAATCTGTTCATAATACGATGAAGAATCTGCCTCAAAAACCCCAGATTCCCTTAAAGAAATCTTGAGATATGCACTTGTGTCTGTCTGCCTGATATTCAGCCCCGTAAGTTGATACCACAATATCTGACTATTTTTAGCAACAGGCTAGTTTAGCTTAGCAAAAAGACTGGACACCAGAAGCCTGACCGTCTGCCAGGAACACAATCAGTGTTGGTTTCCCTTTTATTCGATTTTGGTGTCGTTTTCTATCAAAAAACTCCCGAATATTGTTTTCTCTTCAGTTGTTTATTCATTCACACCAAATGTCTGTTTACATCCTGTTTCGTGCCAGTTGCATGGAAATGTAATCAACATACTCGCTAGATGAATACAGGTACCATTTTATATCTGTATATGTTCATGGGCTGCTGCTCCTGCTTTAATAACATGCACAACCATATAGATTATATTGACTCCACTAAGTTTCACTTGTGTGCATTTCAGATCATCCAACTGCTGACTCAACACCTTCACAAAGAAGCAGTGGGTGCTTTGATCTCAGATTGGTGAAAGGAGCTGGGAGTGAGGCAATGAGGAAAGGGGGGGGATGGTTAGTGGAGTCTAAAAACGGGCCTAGTGGTGTGTCCCAAATGCAGGGAAGAGAAATTGAGCTGCTGTATTGGAGCACCGTGTTTTTTTTTGTGTGCCTTAAGTGCAAGCATGTTCTGCAGGTTGAAAATGTGAGGTGCACATCACTGCCTTTTTTTGTTGAAGATGTCTGGATCGTCGATCGGATCATAAATGATTAGGATTCATCCGGAAGGCATACGAAATGTCTCTACCAATTTCATGGCAATCTGTTAAATATGTGTTGTTACATTTTTCAAAACTACAAATGTCCACAAAATAAAAGGATCACCAAAGTCGATATATCCTCTGGGAACTCTGTATATCTTTTACATGTTATGGCAACCCATCCAATAGACGGTGAAAGTGGTAGACCAACCATCTGTTGGCAACCCATCCAATAGACGGTGAAAGTGGTAGACCAACCATCTGTTGCATGGCTGAACATGTATTTCCTCTGAGATTTAATTGTCTCATTGTCCGATGGTGATTACAAGTCAAGACACCTCCACTGAAAAAGAGTGAACTCATTTCTGTTCCTGACCCGCAGCCTATTTAAAGGCAGGATCTGAAGGAACAATGGTGCTCTCTGAAAACATGCAGTGAAATCCCAAGCAGGCGTATTACTCGATGCTTTCCCATTTCCTGTAAATTAATAATAGCCTTGCTGGGGAAGTGGATGCACTTAAGATACCCTCATGCCGCAGCATGGGAAAGTAGATAGAGCAACACTCGGATGTGTTCGAGGTCTCTTTTAAGTGTTTCAGAAAACCAAGCACTTAGTTTCACTGAGTCAGATATTGACATTAAATAGATTTTCACAGCTTGCAAAGCAGTACAAACAAGCAGATCTGACACCATGTATTAGAGGTGTGAATCTGACTGTAGGGAGCATCTCTGAAAAGAAGAAACTGAAGCCATTGTGGGTGTTTGCTTATTTATTGCTTAAGATAACAACACACCAGAGAGTGTAACATATACAAATGCAAATATATTGCCTAAAAAATGCACATTATTTTGTGTCTTTTGTGATCAATATTGCAAACAATTACAGAATAAAAGTGACCTGAATATCTGCACAACAAAAAAAACGGACCATGAGGTTTACTTTCTGCTTTCACCTGTACATTTAAAGGGTTATCTGATGGTGTTACAATACAAAGACAAAGGACTGAATGTCATAACAGGCTCAAAAGATATGAGATTATTGAACACGTTGTATTCATTCAAATGAGACAAAACGTGACGTCAGCGTTCTACTCATTCTCATGCAGAGGGTTGAGCATCTGGTGCGTTCAAGTACTGTCGGAAATATTACAACTTCAACGAATTTAATGCAAAACAGCACGATTTTTGCTATGATCAATGGTGAAAAGTAACAAAGACATACAATCGTGAGCTACTTCTACTCTATTTAATTGAAAACATGTTGCTTTATATCTACTTTATACCACTAAATGTTTGATTTCTCGACTAAATGTATTTGACATCTGTACTTCAAAGATTATATAATGAAATGTTGTCAAACTAGGTAAATTACCCTTTTACCTCAATCTTCTACAACATAAAATGCTGTTTACATCATAACATTAGCAAAAATCATATCAAAGTATATGTATAAAGGAAGTTAATCGAGCCGTATTGTTTCCAGCTATAAAATGACATTGATGCATGAATGCGTCGTTATATATAATACAATAACGTAATAAACATCATTGTGAAATGCATGTATTTCCAAATAGTGTATTTCCAAATAGTGAAGGCCTGCTTTTATTGTGTTATATTATGTATCAGTGGTGAAGTGCTAAGATATTTTTAGTATGCTTTCAAGTAAAAGTGCAGTACTCCCTCAGGTAAAAGCATTATTTTACATCCGAACATAAAGTCAACGTATGCAAATGTATTATAGTTTAATTATGTTTGTCGATGCATCAATGCGTTCATAAGTTTAATGTTGTAGCTGGAGCACCTTGTGAATTTAAGCCATGGATCAAAACAGTTTTATTATGAATAATACATAATAAATAATATTTGAAATTGTAAAAGTGGCTTATAAAGTAGCATGACATACTCAGGTAAAGTACAAGTACCTTCCAATTATACTTAGGAATTGACTTGAGTATGTGTAACATTTCGCCTTTAGTTGGAACCCACTTTAAAGGAGCCCTATTAAGCTCCTTTTCAGGTTCACATTTGAAGGGAAATTTGAGATTTTAGTCATAAGAATTATTTATATTTTATAGAAATAAACTCAAGTGTGTGGTAGAGAAACTCCGTCTGGAGGGAACGCAGGGGTGTTTGCCTTTGCAGACCATTTACATTCACAAAAACCTATAACACACGACAGGAAAGGCTTTATAAGTCCCCTTTAATTACTTAACAGTAAAGTAGTTTTATGTATTAGTCGAGACCCCAAGGTGAGGGGTCATGAGATGATTCATTGGGAAGGAAAGAAGAAAAGCACAGTACTCAAACATATGTAATCAGATGTTGAACTAGTGTCCAATATGTCTAAATATTTAAGTAAGTAAGTTAACATTTAAGACTTTGCCGACCGTTTACATGCACACAAACCTGTATAACATACTACAGGACAGGGACAACGACACAAAGCATAATAGTGCCCTTATAAACAATAAATAAAAGCAAAAATATACATATATATGTCAATAATCCAATTACTTGTATATAGATTATTCTGCACAATTTCTATTATATTCTATTTTATTTAATTTAATTGCACGAGTATCTGTTTTATTGTGTTGCACTGTTGGAGGAGCCTGTGATCTAAGATGTTCATTATCTACACACTGTAGCTTTGCACAACTGACAATAAAAGTCTTGAACCTCCTTGAACCTCCTTGAACCTTGAAATGTCATGTTACAGGCAACAACTACAACTCGGACGTGGCAGCTTATAAATCCGAGGTTAGCAGGAGTCCATGAAGGCCGCACAGGGTCCAGTGCTGGTGCTCCAGCACTGGCTCTTCAGAGAGAGACTGATCCGCAACAGGAGCACTAACAGGCGGGAGGATCGCATCGCTGTATCGGATACTAAACATCTCTACTTTCCTCAACACCCGGGACATGAAACCCACATTTTAACCGTGTTAAAACCTCACCATCCAGCCCAAGATGACGGTAGATTTTGAAGAATGCATTAAGGATTCCCCCCGGTTTAGGTAAGGGCAAAACTCTGAATCCACATTTTAACTGTTGGACGCAACCAGTGATTCCCATGCAAGACTGTGGTGCGATTTTCTAGTATATTCACATTATTTATCCGAGACATTTGAAGCAAGTGCATTTTCTTTGTTTTGCATTCGTCTTCTCTCTTATGTTGCATTTTGGATTTGAATCTCAGTGGGATTTGTATACATTGATCCGATACATGGTGTCCGGATCACAATTTTGGAACAGTCGGAAGGATTCGCGAGTTATTTCTCAGCCTCCATGTCAGTCATTGCTTGCATGATGATGAGCAATGCTTGTCACATGGGGACAGCGTGAAATCAGAATCTGTTCAGTCTCACATTGTGTTGAGTTTTCTTTGCTTTTCCTCTTGTGTTGCTATAGCTTTTTTTTTATCCCTGTGCATTTGACAGTTAAAATAGTGTCAAGTAGGTTATATCATTGCAGCCTACTTAAAAAAACATAGTCCCAATCCAGAATAATTAAAACTATGGATGGAGATGATTCCGTGAATTGTTTTCTCCTTATAAAAGATCTCCTGACCAAAGGATGCAGTTCAAACTACGAGAGCTGCAAGTAATGCTTTTTGTTCCGTTATTGATTAATCAGGTAATTATCTTGTCTATTAAATACCGTTTTAACCCTCCAAAATATCCTGTTTAATTGCACATAAAACAAGAAAAGCATCAATGTAGGAGCTGGAACTAGGATTTGTGTCTATGAGATCACCTAAACGATGAATTGGGAATCACTTTTCTGTCATCGACTAATGAATTGATGTATCAGCTCTGGTTTAAACGGTGTCACTAATCATTGCATCAGAGGGAAGTGAAGGTTATCCCACACAGCCTGCACCAAAGCCCCGACCGCTGTGCAGCAAATGTTACATAAATAAGGCAGGCATTTTCTACACCCACATCTAAACCCGGTCCTCTGCTCCCACCGAGTCAAGGGGAAGACCTGAGGACTCGGGAGTCTGAAGAAGTGACTTTACTGAAGTATAAAGTGAGCGGGAATACCACGATGTAAACATATTAGCTTTATTTATATGAGAACCAGTAGAAAGTCCTTAGAGATGTGCCGCCCCTTATCACTTACTATGTCACTATATATATTGGAAGTAAAGGAGGAGGACACAAAGGAGTCCAATGGAGGTGTTTCAAGCGGGGAGTGCGCGGGATGTAACACGGAGATTTTAGACCATTTACATGCACTAAAACCGAACACACTACAGGAAAGGGAAAACCCCCAAAAGCATAATAGGGGTCCTTCAAGCTAGTTGAGCCAGAGCAACTACTTTATAGAATCGGTAGTTTTGTGTAGTTGAGCCCCAAATAAAGGGTCATCAGGTTGGTCGCAGGGGTCATGAGATGATACATGGGGAATGAAAGAAGAGACAACAGTACTCTCATGTGACATTGGGTTTTGAGTTAACAAAGGAAACCAACAACTCATCTGAAACATGACAAGCAGCCTCCTCTAGACCATGTTTTATAGTAAGGGGCTTACGATACATTCAACTATGCGTTCTATTTTATAACCTCATGCTACGTCTTTATCGTAACTCTGGAAAGTAACTACACCTGTCAAATGAAAACAGTTCAACATGTGCGCCAGACATTTTGAAGAGTAGAAGTATGGCATAAAATAGAGTAAGTATACCCAAAGTGTGTGTGTGTGTGTGTGTGTGTGTGTGTGTGTGTGTGTGTGTGTGTGTGTGTGTGTGTGTGTGTGTGTGTGTGTGTGTGTGTGTGTGTGTGTGTGTGTGTGTGTGTGTGTGTGTGTGTGTGTGTGTGTGTGTGTGTGTGTGTGTGTGTGTGTGTGTGTGTGTGTGTGTGTGTGTGTGTGTGTGTGTGTGTGTGTGTGTGTGTGTGTGTGTGTGTGTGTGTGTGTGTGTGTGTGTGTGTGTGTGTGTGTGTGTGTGTGTGTGTGTGTGTGTGAGATCAAATCTCTGCTCCCAAATAAATCAAAGACTTCCAGACTTGGCAGCAGCTCCTTAATGACGGCCATCTGGGCTGCAGAAAGGCCCTTCTCAGGAAGTGCTGAGTGCACTAACCTTCTCCTCCTGTGTTTCATATGCTAAGCAGCGAGGCTACAGGCTGCAGAATAACCCACCTCATTATATAAAGCTCTGAGGCGCCTCACTGTTTCCTTTTCCCCCTGAATGGGTCGATAAAGTTATCTCTTATCACTCTGAAGCTGTGCATGTGGAATGAAACGACTGTACACTTCCTCCCTGGCGTTACAGATGCATTTCATACGCTCCGTGTTCGGCACTTTACGTTTCTTTTATCTGCTGTCCAGGCTGTTTAAATGACTAGAAGAGGCGCTGAAAGAGATTAAGTACACGCATGTTCTTGCAGCCAGTGAAGCCTGTAACTGTGTTTTTCATGGAGCATTCAAATGCTTTCCTTTGTGTGGCTAAAAGCAGCGCTGTGTTGCGTTATGTAATGTCCCTGGAGGTGGATGACTGGAAGGAAGCGGCAGGCCCAGATTACAGGAAACATGTTGCCTTTCTCTATGACATGACACTCTGCTTCCCACACGTGTGAAATCATACAGGAACTGATTTCCTGCACATTTGTGTACTATTATCTCATTTTCAGGCGTATCCATTCGTTGGCTCCAGTTTCAATGATTTAGCAGTTACTCTGACCAGCTAAAAGGTTGACAGTAAGGTTCTTCTTCGCTCCCTTTCATTCGGATGTTTAAGCACTTGATAAATAACCAGTCATGTTCAGATCTCTTGACCAAACTGTGTGTATTCTGTGTTTACTCTCTATGGATACTACGTCCCAGACAGATGTGAGATTGCAGGCACTGATGCGCTCCACATCTGTTCTTGAGAAAGTGGTCTGTGATGATTACACGGCCGCAGGAACTCAAGTGTTTGTGTTTGCTCCGGCTCAACAGTGGCAACACGCAACGTTTGAGCTGTTTTCTCCCCACTGACATGTTAATTTGAGGTCGCACTCACACACTGCTGCAGGATAATGTTGAGGCATAGCAATTAGGGATATGCGCGATAAGTGGACTAGTTGTATAAACGTTGCTTCCCTCGCTGGGCAGTTCTAGAAATAATAAGTTGGCTAAACATAATGTACACATTTTTGTTTCATATTGACATTTTCTCCGTTGTTTCTGTGGAGATCTGAGCCAAACAGCCGGAGTCTCTACCACCCACCAAGTTCTCCCAGCCCTTTGTGTTTCTGAAATAAAGCAGCTGAGTTTAGTAGCCTAGTTCTCTCCTGATCGCCTGCATTACTGAAACTAGCTGCCTTGCTAGCCAACTGGCTAACACTTATGCTACAGCTAGCGATCTAGGCCTTCTAATGGCGCATTTCCACTGCAGCGCGGTTTAAGCGTGCCGTGCCCGTTTTTGGTTGCGTTTCCACGAGGCGTAGTTCCGGCTAGCGGGTACTTTTTCACAGTTTTTCTGGCTCTCCAAAATCGAGGTTCTTCCCGGGCCAACAACCGGGCTGATGCTAAACTAGAGAGAGAATCGCTGGCAACTACAACAAAATGAACATATTTGACCGTGATTTAATTGTTATACACGTTTCTAAATGATGCCGAAGTAACAACAAACTGATACCGGTTAGTAAAAACCATGAATTAATGCTTCGACAAGTCTGCAGACAGACGGCAGGTGAAGCACCTTTTAAAATGCGTGTTTTCTGAATGGAGATCGGCTAAGCTAACGCAGTATATGCTCCGACCGTCCACACTCACAACAACGGCCTACAGACATAAATAAACCAGCGACTGTATTCGACACAGGCAGTCTGTGGTTAGTACTTGTTTAACTTCTGTCTAGTTTCTGAACAGATATGAGGAGCTGTGAGCTCTGAGGGCTAACAGCTAACGGCTGTGTTGGTTTTGTGTTTCGCATTGAAGATGACGTTACGGCTCCGCCTACACTGCGTTACTATAGTTACTACCCCAGTTCTTAAACTGTAATGGAAACGCAGCATAAAGTGAGCCTGGCCTAACGAGGCCTAGCCATA
Source organism: Champsocephalus esox (assembly GCA_036324585.1). NCBI lineage: Eukaryota > Metazoa > Chordata > Actinopteri > Perciformes > Channichthyidae > Champsocephalus > Champsocephalus esox. Next base: position 37,517,162 of record CM070476.1, on the reverse strand, counting down.
CCGTACTAAGCCGTACGAGGCCCTGCAGTGGAAATACGCCATTACAGTCAAGTCAACTTCTATTATGCTTTTTGGGGTTTACACTGTCGTGTGTTGAACATTGGACTCCTTTGTTTACTTCAGTAAAAAAGTGACATCACTAAGTAAAGCGTGCGCTTCTATTGGCTAGCGCTCCAACACATTGTACGTGATCGTGGGACATCGTGGTTGACCAATCACAACAGAGCCGTCCAGCTAACCAATCAGAGCAGACTGGGCTCTGGTTTCAGACAGAGGGGGAAAAGAGGTGCTGCAGCACAGGCAGTGTGAGAAGAGTAAAGAGCTTTTTGAACATTAAAGCATGGAGACATGTAGAGACACTACATACTGATATACACCTGGACATCAGCAGGAGAGGACTCTTTAAAGTAGAGACACTACATACTGATATACACCTGAACATCAGCAGGAGAGGACTCTTTAAAGTAGAGACACTACATACTGATATACACCTGGACATCAGCAGGAGAGGACTCTTTAAAGTAGAGACACTACATACTGATATACACCTGAACATCAGCAGGAGAGGACTCTTTAAAGTAGAGACACTACATACTGATATACACCTGAACATCAGCAGGAGAGGACTCTTTAAAGTAGAGACACTACATACTGATATACACCTGAACATCAGCAGGAGAGGACTCTTTAAAGTAGAGACACTACATACTGATATACACCTGAACATCAGCAGGAGAGGACTCTTTAAAGTAGAGACACTACATACTGATATGAACCTGGAAATTTGCAGAATGGGAGAAAGAATTGATTTTCAGACATTTTTTAAAGACTTTTTAAGGTAAGAAAAAACATTTTTAACCAAACATTATAACGTGCTTGGAGGCAGAGCTTAGGAAATAGTATTACAGTATCAGCAAAATGTACTTAAAATATCATAAGCACTTACACACTCTTTAAAGTTAGGACTTTCATTACATAATTTTCTAATTGTCTCTGCTAGTTCAGGCATCACAAAGCAATGTTGGGCTTTAGGATGAGGCTGTTTTATGACCACGGATCCTGAACCACCATGAATGCTTCTTCTGTTTATGCTTAACTTGAGGGGATATTTCATTGCCGCCCTTTTTTTGCTATTTGGCGGGGTATTCAGCATCTCTGCCGGCCCTTCATGCGTCCACACAGTCCTCCAGCAGAATATAACTATTGTCCAGAGAGCTTCTCCTGCTTCCGCTGAGAGACAGACTCTTTTCTCTGGCTCTGAAAAGGCCTGGGGCGTCCATGATCCTTCCCTCTCCCTGTGAACAGCTGGGGGGGGAGGACCGAGGTTTGTCATTAAGTCACGGAGCAGAGTCTGGGAATCCAAGTTCAATGACCTGTCGGCAGCGGCTGTGAGAGAGTGACGGGATGGATGCATGGATTCATGACACAGAGTCAGATGACATGGTGAGGGAGGGGGTGTATGTCGAATTCCACGAGCTGTGAAGGAATGCAAAGTATCTTGGGGTCATTTCTAGCTCTGTGAGAGATGAATTAAATACGCCTGATTAGTCTGAATAGAAGACACGAATAATACCTTTTATTTAGAGTCGATTAATTGAATGTGAAGCATAAATGAATGTGAAGGATAACGACGTTAAGGTTGGATGATGTGTGGTAAAACAAAATGGGTTAGTTGAGCTTTATTACAGTACAAGTTTAGAGACAACAAAATGCAGATATTCTGATATTGGGATAGTCCGTAGTAACATGGATGTGTGAAATGGTGAAGTTGATATTAAATGCATGGGAGCTGAATCCATTTTAAATCACAAAAAAGTCCTTATAAATTCGGTTTTATTTTAAACAACACAATTCATCAATTGGTTAAGGAAACAAGTGGCATGTTAATCTATATGAAATAAGTCTTAAGTTGCATTTGCAGCTGTAAAAATGGATGATTCCACAAAATGTAAATAGACGATAACACTAGGTCTGCAACTAAATACTTTTCTTTTTTTATCGATTAAAGTTTTAATTGGTTGTTGGTTAACCGTTTGTTTTAAAAAAAGTGAAGAAGAAAAACAGAAAAGATAACTTCAATATCTTTCATTGTACAACAGACCGTCCAATACCCCACACATTCAGTTTATCAGCCAAACACATGCGGCTTGAATAAGTTCATTTCAGTACGTTATTTGCTACGTATTCTTACATTAAAAGACTTTGGAAGTAACAACATTTTAAACACTAAGACTATATTTTAGTTTTGTCATAAATGCTATTTCTTATCACTTAACAAGTTTCCATGTTCAGTATCCAAATGTAAAAAACAAAAGCTCTGATTGCTGTTTCACCCAATTTAATTTCATCCCACTGCTTGTAAGTTTGAGTTCATTTCTGCATCCTTGAGTATCCTTGAGTGACCTGAAAAGTAATTTTCCGATAGATTAGTTTAAATATATTTCACGATGCATTTCCGTCTGGTTCTCTCTCTGTGGGAAAAGGAAATTAATTTATAGAGGGATTACATTGGCTTCATGACTTCATATTTAATACATGTTACCGAGAGCAAGGCCCCGATTTCATATCGGAGTCGGTTGCTGTTCATAAATAAGAATCTATCACAACAACGAGGCATGTTGAATTCATCATGGCACCACAGCATCCAAAGTGGTGCAGATAAAGCTGGAGTTCAATTTCAAAGCGCCAGGTTCATCTCAGTTCAGGAGGGACGTTTGGGAGCAGGGGAACACAATTGCATCTGTTGTCAATAAACGCATCGGCAAAGAATGTTTTATTTGCGAGTTTAAAGAGTCATTACATAAACCGCCCTTCTTGATCTTGTTATTGGTGCCTTTTGTTTTCTGTTCAATTAAAGGATGTTGGAAACAACTTACTTCAACAATAATATTCGTTGTATTTGAGCAGTAAACTGAAAGCAGTTGAGGCTTAACGTCTAAATGTCTGTATGGTTATGGCAAGTAATCGCAATATTCAACATCTTCTGCTTTATTTCAGACTGATCTCCCTCAGTCAGTGGGCCTCTTTTCTTCAATACAAATCTAATATTCTTTGTTTTAATATATTGCTTTTTTGTGGTAGGGATGTCCCGATCACCTTTTTTTGCTCCCGATCCGATTCCGATTATTTGATTTTGACAATCTGCCGATACCGATTTTCCCGATCCGATCTTTATGCAATAAGAGTGAAAAAAGGCAACAGATAACGGCTGGCCATCCAGCGCGATGAATTCAGCTATCTTGGCTCTTATTCTTTTGGCCTTTTCACTGTTCTGGGGCAGTTTCTCTTTCCTTTGAAAGTCTCTGAAAGTGTCGGTTGTTTCAGTGCCGTTACCTGAGTGGCCGCTGTGTACTCGTCGTGTTGTTGTTGGTGTTTGTTTCTCAGGTGGCGTATTAGATTGGTCGTGTTGAACGTAGCTCTGTTCTTTCCACCACGCGGAACCTCCGCCTTGCAAACATTGCATCTGGCTGTTACACTGCCTTCGCTTTCAATTTTATAACACTTCCAAACTGCTGACATTTTCTCTGTCCCGACTCCCGAGTCACCAGCTGAACGTAGCCTCTCGTTAGCTTGCTGCTACGATTAGACACTGCGCCCACTCTGTTGCCAGATTTCAGAGAAATAAGGAGGTCTGAAAACAAGCCCAAAGAAAGCAACACATACATGATGTTGTGTAATTTTAAACCAAAACTAAGTCCTCAGGATGACTTTAAGACGTGAACATGGTCATTTTTGTTTTGTAACATTAAATAATAAAAATATTTTATAAAAAAATAAAATAATTCCCGATCCCCGATTTTTTTCTTCCGATCTTTTGAAAATCACGTGATCTGTTCCGATCCCCGATCACGTGATCGGATCGGGACATCTCTATTTTGTGGTATATATGCCTGTTTATAAAATACAGGATTGGACACCGGATGAAGCCAAAGTCACATCATCCTTTCTGGAGCTGACACATTTCCATCCAGTTTCATCCAATCCTCCTTTTCTTCGGTTTGTTGCTCATGTTCAGCTCATACTTGCCAACCCTCCCGATTTCCCTGCCCTCTCCCGGTTTCCTCCCGGTTTCCTCCCGGGGTCCCGTTTCTCCCAATTTCTGACAAAATCAGATTTACTCTGTTTCCACTCGGACTTTAATACAGCTACACCATTATTTGGTTTCCATGGGGGAGGCGTGTGGCGCAGTGGGTTGTGTGTTGGTGTTTGGATCAGGGGGTCACAGGTTCAAACCCCACCGCAGTCAGCATGTCGTTGTGTCCCTGAGACACTTCACCCCAAATTGCTCCTGTGGGGATTGTCCACAGTATTGAGTGTGTAAGTCGCTTTGGATAAAAGCGTCTAACAAGTGACATCATGTCATGTGATGTAATGGTAGCGTATCTCTTTAGTAGCGCGCCAACTGAAAGTCTGAGCGGGTGTTCAGCATGGTGAGGAGTGTCCAGGAATGGACAACTCGACCCTCTGCTCACTCGTCCAGCCCACACATATGCTCCATCAAGGATTGTGCTACAGGCAGCACGGCATTGCACTTACAACTACAAGCATGTGTAGATGTTCTTTTCATCTTTTAAAGTCAGTTGCCCCGCTGCGAGGCTCCGGCTAACAGTTCTAACAGCTCCGGCGATCCACTAGCACCCCCGGCGCGTGGTTTTTAATTTCTCCCGATTTCTGTGGCCTCAAGGTTGGCAAGTACGGTTCAGGTCGTGGTGGACGACTAGCTGTGCCTGCTTGAGTTACTTTATAAACACAACCCGAATGATTTTAAGTTCTGGTTTTCTGTGCATGAGGGATGTATCATCATGGCGATATTCAACACAGTGTTATCGCGTATTCCCCTCACATGGAGCGGCTCTAGCTGGAGGAGGTTTCTGGAAGATCTGCTTCTCCAGCTGCACGGAGCTGGAAGGGATTTATTCTGCGAGGTGTTGTTGCTTCTGCTCTATTTCAGACTGACCTCTTTCCATCTTGAATGTGTGTCAGTGGTCCTTCTGTTCAGCCAGAGGTGATCCTCACAACCAGGCTGTGACTCCGGCCAGTTATGGGTGAAGAGGGGACGCAGCCATATTATAATAAAACAACAATCTTCTCATGCAGCTGATATTTTAATTATTTATAGACAAGATTGTTCAGTTATATATCTGGCTGCACAATTTGGCTGACATGATTCATGATATTGGATAGATTTTAAATCATAATTCTCATTGTCATAGTTTTTTATAGAATTTAATTGGCAAGGATGAAACCATCTTTAATGGTCACAGAGCACACAGTGAAATGTGGTCTCTGATTTAACCCATCTTAGTACCAGGAGTCTAGTACTAGGAGCAGTGGGCAGCTAGTGTACAGCTCCCCGGAGAGCAATGGGGGAAGGGGGGTTTCCGGTGCCTTGCTTGAGGGCACCGGACACTCGGCAGGAGGTGAACTGGGACCTCTCCAAGTAGCAGTCCACACTCCATATTTAGGTCTGTTGGGGATTTGAACCAGCGACCCTACACCTCCCAGCCCCTACTGACTGAGCCACTGCCGGACATCTGTTCCAGACAAATATGGGTTTAATAAGTCTGTTCTGTTTGTAGGTCGGGATATCTCCACAATAGTTCATTCATAAATGGTATTTTCACACATATTTAACCTTTTTAACCTTCCTGCAGTCTGAACATTGTATTCGTCCATTTTGCGATTTGTATATCATTTATTATTGTGGAGGCCTAATATTTACACCCTAGACAAATGTGACCATTGGTTACTTCCAAAAATGGTGGCAACAAAGTGACACGTTATACAGTATAATTGAGTCTTAAGAAAAAAAAACTTGATTAAAAGATATTAAATAAATCGACTAAATAAAAAATAATGACATGTTAATGAAATCAACAGTTAAAATGGGTTGGACTTTCAACATATCTGCTGCAGTTTGATTTATAATTCTCTAGTTGAAATTGATTAACATCAACTGAATATCTGTGGGAAACGTTATTTAGATTGACTGAATATCTAGCTACAAATATTTTCGCTTAAGCCTACTTCCTGTTTCGACCTATTTAACTCTCCGACCCTCACCCCCACCCTTTAGTGTTTGTTCTGCTATTTTAATCTTCACCCATGTGCTTGATTTAATGAGCGAGAGCGGCTCAGTGGGCACTTCGACCTCTTCTATCTCGTTAGGGGCCGTCAGTGAGCGCTGTGCCCCGAGCTAGCGCCTGCAGGTAATGAAAGTGACAGGGATTAAATCCGCGGTGTGGAGTTTGACGGTCATGCGGCGCTTCTTTAATCGGGGATTGGCCCACATTCTCCCGCTCAATCCCTTTGGAAACGGCAAGGTGTCGCACCTGGAGGATTAACGTCCAGGTTTGATACCGATGTGACGGACTGCAAACGGATCCAATGATGCACACGGCATCTTCATCACGGAGCTGTTGCCCCCCCCACACCATTAGTTGGAAAGGCTTTCATCTTTTTATTTGAAATGAGACCAGATGAAGAGCTTTTGCCAGTTGAGGCCTCGAAGCTCACCAGGCTCCAAGCATGTACTGTGGAGAGCAGCGGCACATATATTATTAGTGTTTGAAGGATATATACTACTACTAGTTTATTAATACATGCTAATGCAGTCGAATGCAACAGTGCTGCAATAAACCCCCCTTTAAACTGCTGTTGATTCAACTTTATGATTATTTCAGGGGACGTTGCTTAAGGCGCCGTTGAATCTGTATCGCATTTTACACAGAGCTGTTTTCAGACTATCCTCATTGGTAAAAATGGGGTGGACAAAACACCGTTGGAGCAGCCTGTGACCTAAGATTGTCATCGTCATAACTACACTGTAGATGACTAATAAAAGCCTTGAACCTTGATAGAAACAGCTAGGGCTGCTCGATGAGGAAAACACAACTAATTGTGATTATTTTGGCTGATATAATGGTGATTGGACTCAAGATGTCGGATGGTTTTGATCTGTTTTTGCGTAATTGTTCTCATGCTTTTTTTTCTCCGATTGATTAGCTGGCCGGCTCTGTTGTGATTAGTCAATTGTCCCGCCCCTTAGCCTATCATGTACAATGTGTTGGTTAATAGAAGTGTTACAGAGTGATGTCACTAGACCATTTACATTACATTGCATTTAGCTGACGCTTTTATCCAAAGAGACTTACAATAAGTACATTCGACCAAGGAGACACAACCTTGAAGAAAACAGAATCTTATAAGTACATCAGGTTTCATAGAGCCAACATATCAAGTGCTACTCAACTGGCTTGTTAGTATATAAGTGCTTTGTTAGTAATTCTATCGCTCGAAGTGGAGTCGAAAGAGATGAGTTTTCAGTCTGCGCGGAAGGTGTGTAAGCTTTCTGCTGTCCTGATGCCAACGGGGAGCTCATTCCACCATTTTGGAGCCAGGATAGCAAACCCACGTGTTTTTGCTGATGGGAACTTGGGTCCTCCGTGCGCAGTACATGCACACAAACGTATTTAAGACACTACACAGGAAAGGGAAAACCCCCCAGAAGCATAACGGGGCCTCTTTAAGACGATCTGTACCAAAGAAAGTCCATAGAATATGATCTCTAGGCCAGGATATCTACATCACCATATTCCTTACCTCAGAATGAACATTTACACACTTTTTGCTGGTAATTTACATTATTATTTAATATGCATTATGCGATTTGAATATTGCATTAGCCCATATTTATTGTTTATTAGATTATGAATACATTTAGATGAACTGTGCCGCCTCAGAGACGGCAATGCAGAACGTTATAACCTTCACCAAGGTGAGACTTTTTGCATGACTTGTATCAGACTGTAGTACTTTTAGCCAGATATACCTGGTACACTATAGTGCAATGTGCAACAGACAGCATTTGTACATGTGGTGCAGATAATATATACTGTATGTTTTCCATGTTGAGCAGTACATCTGGCAGTTCTAGGACCCTCCATCAAAGTGAATTTGATCCCCTCCAGATTGTTATATTTGGAAATCAAATGTGTAAAGCTGCTCCAAGCAACCACATATGAAGGCTGAGTGAAAAGCTGGCACACTTTGCTGACAGTTTCTCCTGGAAACTCACTCATATTTGTGCACATGCAGAAAGTAGAGCCCCCCCCCGACCTACATTACTCCATTGTTAACTCCCTAAGTAATACACATTCAGTAGGGCTGCTCGATTATGGCAAAAATCATAATCTCGATTATTTGGATCAATAATTGATATCACGATTATTAATAACGATTATCCATTTACTTTGAAAACATCCATTTAGTGAAAAAATAAATTGAACCGTATGTTTTTAACAGTTTATTACCCTGAACTTTAAATATAATTCAACTGAAAAACCATCGTTTTATTTCGATTACGTTGTTTTCATAATCGTTGCAAGCCAAAATCGTAATTGCGATTAAAATACGATTAATTGAGCAGCCCTATTCAGTAGTTTACTCTTAATTGTTGAAAATACATCTTCGGTTAAAGACGTAGCAGAACACGAGGTCCCTGAACATTTGTATTAATGCGTGGTTTTGAATTGCGCCTTTTTATTCTACATCCAGGAAGTTAATAGATGATTTGTGTAAATGCAGATTATGTCCTGGTGAATTGCTTTGGGCTGCAGAGATGATGTCATCCCTGAGTCCTTTGTGCTGAAGGAGGAGAGGGGATCGCCACATGAGCCCTGGCTGTCCCTCTCATTTAATTTTTGTGAATAGCAAGACGTTTCACACACTGCACACACAAAGAGCTTTATAAAGCATGGAGCCGCATGCTGAACGCTGCTAATCTGCTTCTGTCGGACATCCTGAGAGCTGACAAAGACCTCCGTCAGTCAGCGAGCAACCGGCAAGTGTGTGAACAGTTTATTAAGTGGGATAAAAATCTCATAGCCAGACTTAGCTCAATTGCTTTCGTCTGTTTTTTTCCCAAATAAGCCATCCGGTGTTGCCACAGGTAGCAGACATTGAATCAGCACTATGGCAACATCCTGAGCCCCTGAAATGATGAACGTGTTGTACTGAATTTGCATTAGTATTCCCATCACAAACCACGTTGAATGAGCCCAGCGATGACTAATGCGAGGCAGGGGAGTCAGAAAAGGAGCCAGTCTCACACACACACTGGAAAAACACAGCAGATTTTTAACGCTGATAATTCAAGCCTGTTGGTCGTGGTTCACAGCGCGGCATTTGTTTTCCCTAGCAGATTGGATTATGGTAATGGAGAGGGAACATCTGATCTCAATTCTGCACGGCCGTGGATATCCGATGTCTGTTGCTGTTTGGAAAAGAAAATCCACTTTTCCACGTTAATATGTGAGAGAAGGACTGCCAATTTGCCCCAGAGACGAACCTGGTCATATGTTTCGTCACGGCAGAGAACATCTTGAAACATGAGAAAAATGTTGGAAATGTGTGTTTCAGAGCAACAACAGGTGGTAGGAATCAATCACATTAGGATTAGTATCATCTGTGCTCTTTCAACCTTTTCCGACCCCTACTCAACCCGAGTGCACAGAGGGCATCCGGTTATTAAATGCGTGATAATTCTGAGTTGATATTAATAGTCTGACAAATGTTCCTGGTGGATTATCCATACCGTTAAGCAGAGATGTAATAATAATAATAATTCCTTACATTTAATATAGCGCTTTTCCAGATTCTCAAAGCGCTTTACAAATACACATTACACACATATCATACACAGGGGCGCCGCCAGGGATTTTGGGCCCCATGAAAATATATTACATTGGTTACTTGTGTGGTTACTTTACATTTTTTTTCTTAATGTTCTAAAATAGTTTGGGCCCCTGTCAGTCACGGGCCCTTAGAATCGTCCTAACCTTTCACCCCCTTACGGCGCCCCTGATCATACATGTAATGCTCATGTACTGTGGACAGTACCCACAGGAGCAAATTCGGGTGAAGTGTCTTGCCCAAGGACACAACGGCCTGGCGCAGTGGTGGCGGGTTTCGAACTGCACATGTACTGCAGGAAAGGCCTGTTGTTCCATGTTGTTATGCTAGGCTAAGCTAACCGTTTTCTTGCTGTAACGTGGCAGAATGCAAAGGGAATTTTAGAAGTGGTGCAGTGACGATTTATTGTTGTAGGCCTACCCGGAAGTAAGCATTGCAAAGGACTCCCTCGACAAAAAGCAATGGGATTTTCTTGCAGAAAATAAGATCTTCGACAAACACACATTTATAATTCTCCACACATTTTGTTCACCAATCGGCTAAAGTAAAAAGCTATAAAGTAACCATGGTTACATGGCTGCACATCATCATCACCGCTAAGCTAAAGGTGGCTAATGTTTCGCGTGATGACATTTAGTCACTTGTTCGCAGCCAATGTTTTTCGGACAGAAGCTTCGGACATTCACCGGTGCGTCTTTACTGATGTATTTTATGCTGTGGACGTGGACATCTCTTAGGCTTGTGTTAACCACAGACCTGTGTCGTTTCTGGATCACTATTGCACAGAAAGTAAATGGAAAGACTCAATAAGAAGCACATTTCCTTACGTCTCTGCTACGCATCATGAATGTAAGGAAAGGAAAAAGGAGATTTGAGAGGAAATAACAAGAGTTTTTTTTCTCATTAAAGGCTGAGCTCAACACAAACGGCTAACAGCTAATTAATATGTCCCCACATTAGGTGCATGTGCTGCATCTAAACCAACTGCTGAAGCACATTTAGCCGAACGCCCAGTCTCCTCGAATGCTGTGAAAAAGGCCAATACGCTCCTTTCCAGCAAACTGTTGCTTTAAGAGTTTGACATGTGTCCGTGTTAACGAGAGCATGACCTAGAAACATTTCACAGACGCTCAAGCTTCTAAAATCTGATTTATCACAATCAGATGTTCTTAGCGGTGCACGGTGTTTGGCCCGGACCGTATTTCACCGAGCGCTTGGCATTCGAGATAGAGGACTAATTGGAACATATGCAATTTCCTCAGCAACTCTCGGCCTCTCTATCTCTCCGCCGTGTTGTTACGACTTCGCTGGAGGAGATTTGCCCTCCAGTGTCTCTCAGTGCGACAGCGACTGTGCGTCTGTGCGTCAGCAGATCCACAGACACAATGACCTGCACTCGCTCTTACCACCACACTCTTGGAAGATAGCCTGACACAAGTGGAACAAAGAGAGTTATGACTAACGGATTTCACGGTTTAATGTCATGTCTCTATGACATTTCTCCCCTGGTGATGAGTCTGCTAGGAAATCCATGATGTCAGGTGGGGGGGGGGATTGGTTGGGTAGTTTCCAGGTGTATCAACATCAGCTACATGTTTATCACCCCGTGGATCAGGAAACGGGAGAAAAGAGACGTATTTCAACCACACAGCTGTGCGTTTGTCGTCATCTGGGGAATAAAGAAATGTGTCCCTGTACACAGATTGGAAATGAAGATGAGATAAAGGGAGGAATCAATGCTCTCCACATGCTCTCATAGCTGCGTTTTTGAAATGCTGAATCACACGTGGACAAGCATCTGCTTTTCATTTGTTCCATCCCTCTCACTCACTCGCCGCCTCATACTCTCCCTTCTTTCTCTCCCCCTTTTCCGTCCTCCCTTCGCCTGTGTGCGGGGGCTGACTTCTGGTCGGGGCTGGGCCAGAACCGGGTCTAAGGCACAGGGCAGGAAATGCGTCAGTCCACCTCGAAAAAAATTAAAAGCAGGTTCAGAGGAAAGGGGGAAACCAAGAGGAGGTGATGTGTGCTGCTGACTGTGTTCTGAGTCACGACATTCATCCCTCAAAACGACTTCAATAAAACTTAAAAGGACACAATGCGACAGTATTTCTGTAGGACACAATTATAAGTGAAGAAGTGACAACACTTTTATAAAGTTGTATAAGTAAAGAAATGGGTGTTTCCTGGTTCCTAATTAGTGGAATAAAGAAGTGTTTTTAGCAAAGCTGAAATTATCAATTTATTGACAAATGTCTTGTACCCATTTTCTTAAATATGATGAATTATTTGTATCTGATTGCAAGCTGAGACATTTGTGTAGAGCTGCCACAATTAAAACCACTAAGTTTATTGACAGAAAATGTTGCTATAAAACAATTGTGTTTAATCAAATCGGTTACATTTCAAGCAGTAAATAATTTGGTAGTTATAAAATGTGAGAATATGCTACTTTTTCTCTGGATACAATCGTGACAGACATGTTGTTTATTCATTTAATGATTAACTGAAAAGTTGATTTATTGTTAGGAAAATAATGGTTAGTGTCCCCAGATGTGAGCCGTATTCTTTGGTCCTTGTCAACATTAGCTAAACATACACATCAGCCTGAATTCTCTTTCTCACTGTGTCTGTGTCGTGTTTGTCCCTGGATAGTGTGGTTTTGGGCGAAAGATAACAACGAGCCGTGACTGGATTTCTCCTCACAAATCTGTATAATTCCTTTCTTTTCTTTTCTCACCGAGTCTGGCAGAACTGCTACTCTCCAGAGAGTCATTTTCACCGCCATGTTTCTGCGTTGTTAACTGAGGTTCGGGCAGCTACCCCAAGCTTCACTTCTCCTGCATTGTGTTTTGCCCATGAAGTGTTCCTGGGTTTGTATTTCTCTCACGCTGTTCGAGGAAAAAGTAGCAAAAAATTGGCCCGGATCGTCTTCGTAACTTCATTTCCAGTCCCATTACAGGTGAAGCAATAACAATGTTGATGTCCCATAGTTTCCAGTATCCTCTCTGGTTTGTTCTGCTTCCTCACTGATAGTGTCAGGGTTAGCTTGTTTAGCTTTCAGGGCCAAAGAGGGATGGGGAGGGGTTGCAGGTCACAGAAGCCAAAGGGTGACACCAGGGGTGTGTTTCGGACCTCAGACCAGAGGAAACACCTGGGGGAAACCAAGCAGGAAGTGACATCTCTCCTGTTGTCAGTCAGCTGGTCAGCTGAATTGACCCGATGACGTTGACATGATGTCCGAATAAGCACCATCTCCACATGCTTACATCAACCGTACATCTGTAGCGTAATCAGGCTTGGGGAGTGACATACATATATATACACATATCTACAGAAGAAAGGACATCAACCACAAACAATGCTCAATATAAAATGTTATAGTTAAGTTAAACTGTTCTACAAAAGACCAATATACTACAGCACTTCACGTGGAAGCAGCTTGAGCTGTTGTATTTTTTTTTCTAGCCATCTCTGGAGCTTTCAGACAGGAAAGCGCTGAATGCTTCACACGTCTGGTATGTCTTTCTAGTGCAAGCCAAGCTGCTTGTTTAGCCCACAAAAATGCTGGGAAGACTCCCAGCTCAGCCCCACCACATCACGCCCGTGTTTGTAGGGATTTTTTCAGAGGGAATGTAGCTATTTCACAAACATGTCAGGATGTTACACTGGATTAGTTTATTGGGATGAGCGTTTTGTTCTATTTGCTGGTTTCTTTCTGGGTATTATGCCAAGAAAAAGGCAGCGAGGAGCTTCACGTCTGTAGGCTTTATTGTCTTCCTGCCGTCAATGAAATACATTGTCCAGGCCGGTTCTCACAGCCCAGGCCTCCTCTGGATCCTCCCTGTGTGCGTTCCCTCTTACGGCCCAAATATCTTCTTTGACATGTCTGCGTGTTGCAGTCATGTCCGACCACCCTGGGTTAATATAAACCTCTCATATCCTGACCTTTCTCCCGCCTTTTTCTCCCGTTTACCCGCACCGATAAACAGCATCCCGACTCTTACGATACTATTGTGTATCCAACACATCCTCTAGCATCCAGAGTAATAATAAACACAAGATTTGAGACTGTCCATTCTAGTCTGTTTCCCCTGAGCACAGGAAGCGCCACATACTCATCCGATTATTGGCCGAGGAGTGGTGTGAACTTGTTGGTTAGTTAGTGGTGTTGTGCTGACGGGGTTAATCTGTGTCACATTTCCTCTACATGACCATCTTTGAAGGCTCTCTGACTGAAGTGCCATTTCCCCATGGGCTGTGGTGGCCTAATGGTGCAGCACCCCCCAACTCTCCCACTATAGCTCATGGCATTGCATTATGCATGGCGACTACGCCCAGCTGGTTTGTCAAAAAGCCCGATATTAAAGACCTTCTCCCTGCTGTTTGCCAGATTTAACAATCGTGCAGTGATCAGACTTTTTAACCTGGGGTCATCTCAGTTTAGATTGATTCAAAGCTCCAATTGCAACTACGAAATGATATGGCACTTCAACCAAAGATCTGATTGGCTGTTGAAAGACTCATAGGAGTTTAGGGTTGGTTGAATTGGTAATGATGTTCTTAGCCCGGCTAGAATCCAAGTTAAGTTGGTTAGGGTTAGTTATCTCGGTAACTATTGGATGCAAGGACTTTCATGTTCTCCAATCACTGGGTCCCACTGATCCCCTGATTTTTCATCTCGTGCCTGGCACTCTGGATTTGACTATATTGTTTTATGATAAAATGTCTCCACAACAATCATGTCAAATACCGTGAAATAGTCCCCAGAGGATGAATCGAAATAACTTTGGTGATATGGCGCCGTCAGGAAATGTTATCACCAAAACCAAATGTGACCTTTTATTATTGTTTTACGCCATAAGCAATACATTAAATTGTTAATTTGGCAAAGATATTAAAAAAAAAGGCCACCAACATCTCAACATGGAGAAGCTTTAAGCTGAAATATCCTGCAGAATATTGAATTTGGATGTGATATTCGGTCATGTTGGGTTACAGACTGTTGCGTCACACCTGCAGGGCTCTGAGTTCACACAGATGTTTTAGGAGTGAGAGTGAAAGCAGGGACTGTGGTTTCTTCCGGTGTTGATATCAAAGAGGGAGTGGTTGTTTATGGGATTTCCAGAATGACTTCACCGCTGACCCCACAACAACTCAAGGTCGCCAAATTCCCATTCGTTGTCCTTTTTTCTTTTTGTTCCGGCTGCATTCCAGTTCAGCTTCCAAGAACTGAGCGGACAGCAGGAAGTTCAGGAGTAGAGAAGCACAGCTGCCAATTCACTGTAAATACTTTAGGCTGAGATTGACAGTGGCATTTATAGAAACGTCTGTCCTGTCCGTGTTCATTGTCTTTTATACACAGTTTATGTAGCTCTTTGTCTGGACTGATTGTCAGCACTTGTCATCTCTACAGTCTCCTGGATCCATGGTTGTTTGGTTCATCACAGAATAAGGATATATAAATAACTAATAACGATCCAACCACAAAATACAGAGAGGCTTTCAGGACATAGACGGTCTGAGGCAAACTCGAGGAAGCAACCACATTCATTATGTTATCCTTCAAGACATCATTTCATTCTCATTTAGAAGAGAGCACCGAAATGTTGTGGTCTAGTGCAGGAAGCACAATATTTGGATATGTAATATTGGAATATTGCATGCTGCAGAGAAGTCCTGCACTACAAAAGATATTCTAAAGATTTAAACAATCCCTATTTTCCCTTTCCTGTAGTTTGTTATATCGGCTTTAGTGCATGTAAATGGTCTGCAAAGGCTACAACCCCTATGTTTCAAACACTCCTTGTTTTGTACAGATCGTGTCATGATCATTTTAATGTCTTTCAGTGCACATTTTAAATAGAGTTTCAAAAATGATCATTCCCCTAATATTTCAAACATGCTTGCTCTATCAGTCAAATAAACCAAATTAGTATTTGTTTCCACAATTGTGCAACCTATAACCTTCAGTTTATTGTCAGTCATACTTATTAACATGACACCTGACAGAGACGAGATGTCATGACATGTGTCAATGTCTCTATGGCTAAATGTTGTGATGTGCTGCGTACCTGGACTCACATTCAGGTTCAGGTCCGGACTCAAGTCCAGAGGTTCAGGTTCAGGTCCAGACTTATAAGTCCGGACCTGAATCCATGGCTTGTGTCAAGTTGTGTGAGAAAATAAAGTGAACTTATTGTGAGCTAATTAACAATTATCATAATCAACTCAAATTCAAACTCGTCAGGTTTATTGTGCTCCCTTCCAACTTGTGTCTACATTTCTCTACAAAGTACAAATGTAAAAAAAACACTTTTTGCCACTTAGTCTACAAATGACGTATGACAGCAACTACAGTGAACTACTACAAAGTTCAAACATTTATTTCATTTACCAAACTAAAGTAACCAAACCCTGAGCTGACTGAGCCTAAATCCCTAAAACGTTGCTGAAAGGTAGAGCGTAGAGTAGACTATACCCATTACACACCGACTATACAGTATAGGCTACACTGTAGTGACTGTACAGTCAGTGTACTGTACTGTCTGTACAGGTACACCATGTCTTTTCTACAACTCTACATGTGTACATTATACAGTACATACGTCATACATAGTGATGTACATACATACAATTTTGATACAAATGTCATACATAGTTAACTTAAGCATCTATCATCTATGTCACTCGGACAGTGAGGAGACTGTGGACTGTCAAGACTCAAGACACTATGTCTAAGCCAATCACATCGCTAGCTTCCCTTGACGTCACAAAGATCTCGCAAGCGGTTGCGATATTTTGCGAGACTTCGTGAGTTCAGTAATGGCCGCCATATCAGAAGCCGACACATTTCTCGATCTATGGAAGGTTTTAGATGGTTTAGAACAAAAAGGAGAAGATACGTAAGTGCTAGTTTTTTTGCGAGTCCAAGTACCGGTTCCCAACGTTCCGGTTTTAACCGGACTTGAACCGAAACTTTTTACAAGTCCAGTACCAGTTCGGCGTACCGGTACGCAGCACTACCCAGGATGTACCACCAATCAAATGCGCTCTAAAAGCTGCGTGTTATAAAGGAAAAAGAGAAACATCAACAGCCAGTTAAGTGAGGGAGATGTTGCTCTTCAGACACTTTCATACGACTGTCTT
This sequence comes from Champsocephalus esox, assembly GCA_036324585.1. NCBI lineage: Eukaryota > Metazoa > Chordata > Actinopteri > Perciformes > Channichthyidae > Champsocephalus > Champsocephalus esox. The sequence continues at coordinate 37,500,323 of CM070476.1, read as the reverse complement.
CGGTATTGAAATCCATCCAGCAGCCTGACGACAGAGTGAAAGGCGATATTGTGCAGAAGACGTCTGTTCCACAGCTGACCTGTAGTTAAAGCTTTGACATATTAGTGGAAAGGCTGACACAGGAAAAGAAAACGCTCCCAGATCCAGGACGGAAACGTTCTTCCACATTACGGGCATCGGGGCTTTTAATTGTAGACTCCAAGCATGTGCAAAGCAGAAATAATTCCACTTTAACTTTCAAGCTTATACAGTAACTCCGACTCCACTCAGGTCGCGTACCCTTAAACCAGGCTGTCTGAGTCGAAGCTAAAATGAGATAATCCAGATGTTTTGCCATTGGTCTGCTGCGCAAAATCCCTGAGCCAGACAGAGTTATAAATGGAAATAACATCACTTTCCTTATTTTAGACATTTTTGGACGACTTCAATGAGATAAAAAGCATCAGTGTTTGTCATGATGGCATATTCGGTGCTCTAAATAGCATTTTAAATCACATGAGTTTGCTTTATTTCAATTGATGTGGATGTCTTGTCGGTGGTTGAGGAAGTATTTCGACGTATTACTGTAAGTAAAAGTACTAATACCCCAATGTAAATGCTCCTTTACGTAAATGTCCTGCAGTGCTAATGGTGTTTACTACATGTTTTTGAGTATGAAATATGAAATGTACAAGTGCTCTGTGGAGAAAAATGTCCCCTCTGGCTGTTATACAATTATTAATTACATCAAAATGTCATTATTGCATTAATGTCAAAGCAGGATTTGACTGCTATAGTTGGTTGAAGTTAGTGTATCCATTTTTTTTATTTAAACTGCAACTAGTTATTATTTTCAATTATGTTAAGGGTTAATTTACTTTAAATAATGACCCAAAGTGTTTGTTTTGTCAAACCTTTATCTACCTAAAATACATTTAAATTAAATAACTGAAAGGAAATGCTGCAAATGTTTACATTGGAGTAGCTGGAAACATGAATTGTATAGCATTATCAAAATATTACAAAAATAATCAACAAATCGTTTTTGTTTTACTTGTATAAGTAAAAAGTGTTAGGGTAGTTTTAATTTGTATACCTGTACATCATATTTTATCAATTCTAAGTATGTTTTGTGCACTCTCCCTGAGCAGTAGGGGAGTAGAAGTAGAAAGTGCCATATAAAAAGTACTTCTGTACATGTTTTAACAGATCTGTTAGCACTAACTGATTCAAATTTGAATGTCAACTGACAAGATTCGAAAAAGAGCGGGAAAAGCGTCTTCAGCTGTTGCAGTTGGTCAGCAGCAGCCTGTCTCTCTGAAGGGAACCGGGTGAGACAAGCTGAGTGTGTTTTTCTTTTGGCACGCTAACCCACTTCTGAGCTGCTGAGCCTGTAGTGTGAGGAGGGGGAGTGGAGGGGGAGTGGAGGGCAGCTGCTCCTCCCTGCAGGGCCGGGTCGCTCACAGTGTCTCTGAGGGGTCAGGAGGTAGGATCTACTCTGTGTGCACAAGGTGTGAAAGCGCGGCTAGTGCATTCACTTTTCCAGAGGAATACGGTGCTGAAAAATATGATTGGCCAATATCTCAGACCAATAGAGTGGTGCAGGAATGAGTCTTAAAACCTGGAAGTGAGTTAGCATTTGACCACTTCCGGTTCCCTCGTCTTTTTTGGACATGTTTTTTGGAAAATAGCTGGAAATAAGGTCTGTGGTTCAGACACATTTAAGAGACGGATCACGTTTTGTTCTACGACATTAAATCCATCAGCTTGAGTTAGCGTGTCTGAAAAACGATGGTTGTTACCAAGTGGCTGAACAGGACTACAGAACTTGTCGAGGACGTTGTACGTCAATACGCCGAACACGTAAACACTCCCGCTAAGTTTGTTTGCCCCTGTTCTGCTTGAAAGCAAGTACCTGTGCTCTTGCAAACTGTTAAAACAAACGCTTCAACTTGTACAATGTTGAGTCTATTTTTTAACATCGATCTTAAGTTGGCGTGGCGGTGAAGTCGTGCGACCCTGCTGTACTCAGCTGTAGTTCGTTTATAGCATAACGTTAGCATTTAGCTTCTGGCGATTAGATTTATGATTCGAACTGTATAAAAGTAGGGTAGACGTGGAGATTATCCGGCTGAACAAAACGTGCATTTATCAAACCGGTTCGTTTTCCACTGATCTTATTTTATCAATATCCACAATCCTACGGAGAAATCCCATCGCTTTTTTGTCGAGGGAACCGACGCGCAGCTTACTTCCGGGTCGGCCTCCAAAAATACGTCATCACTGCACCACTCTATTGTGGCCCTGTTATTATATATCATATGTTTTTTTTTCAAGTCATGTGGTCCTCCTATGATATGATTTAGGGTCTTCTCTGACCACAGCTACATAACACCAAGCAGGAAAACCAGCACGAAATTGTATTTTTGATTTATTTGTTGACGTTTTAATTCACATTGGTTCTTTAGGCGGTTAAAGTGTCTATTTCAAATTAGAAAATGATGGGGGGATTTGTAATTTCTGGCATAGGACTGGTCACATACACAGTATACAAATATACTCACTGGTATTAATCAATAAGTCATGTTGGTATAAGCGTTGGTCTTTAAAAACTCATTAGTTATTTGAATTATGTTCGTGGCTTTGTTGGATTACGCCAACACCAAAGGTTGTTTTTAGAGTTTTGGGGTTTGCTTTCTGAGAGGACGGGCTGCTGCTTTTTCTGTCAGGATTTATGTGCTGTGGCTTTCATCGTGCAAAGAAGCAAAACACAGCCAACCAGAGTAGGAAAGGGAGGGATGGAGGAAGAGGATGATGAAGAGGAAGGATCAAACAGGCAAAAGTTCACCCACAGATGGCAGACTGGTCATAAGCAGCTCAACCTGCCGCCAGACCAGATAGCTCCTTCAGTTGGAGAAGCATCAGGAGTGTTGATTTTGGGAGACGTCGTGCAGTCTGGAGAGGAATATGTATCGTCAGCCAAGTTCCCCTTTTCCTCTTCTGTCAATCTCTGGCGATGTTTTCCCTTTCGTTCTTTCCCGTCCAGACATCGCTAGATGTTCTGATGTTGCAGTCGTGCCGATTCTGTACGTTTCATCTTCCGATCCCACTTAAAGCTCTGGGAAATGCCTTACAGAGAAAACATGGCAGCCTGATGTTTTCACAATTGCATAGTAATCCGAAATCCTTTATTCGTCCCTCAACAGGGAAGTTTACATTGTTACAGTAAAGGGTATAGTACAGATGAAGTCAACATAAAAGAGTCGACTAACATATTAAATAAAGAGGCAAGCACATAATAAAGAAATACAAATGAAATCAGTCCACAGTAAGTACACTTTTAAAAGTAATGAAGTAGTAAAAATTATGTATTGCACAATATTATTTATGCAGTATCAAGTAATGCATCCAAAAGTAGCAGCCAGTAATAGCAATAGTAAAATACTGCACAAGTGTAATGGCAAAACAGTGGTCCATAGTCCATATTGATCTGTTGGTGGTCGAGCAACACAATGCTTTCGTGTTTGATGGACTGACCCCGTTGAGGCCGTCTTCGTGAAGAATGTCTGCGGTCCCATTACTGGAGAGACTTGGCTGCCTTTAGGCACTAAGGGTAAACGTGGCTGACCAGGAATAACAGGAGCAGTGTGACACTTGCCTTCACACTCTGAGAATAGGAGGAAAAAACAATATATCACCATCCATTTTACTCAAGCCGAGCGATGATGGTGGCTGTCCTCGAAAATACATATCATTCTTGCTCTAGTGAAGTTATCTATGGCTCCATCGGTGTTTTCCTATCGAGCTCTGGGCACATTTATTACCTTGCTATGAAAACACGAACTCTGATATGCAGCTTCAATTTCCAACTTCCAAAATCATCTTATGATACAGTCGGTGAACGTCTGCTGCCCTGACCTGAATTTACTCTGAACAAGTGAAAAACACGAGTGCCTAAGAAAATTGCTGCTGGAAATATTAATCGTGTATCTATTTTGAGACACCGCCTCTAATCTAATTTGCATTTCAGAGGCTTCTCGTCGCATGCAAACACAAAGCTGCAGAATTTGTTTAATGGAGTTAATTTGAACACCCCTGCTTTATTCTATTTGAATGCCTTAGTGGTTTTTCTGTATGTCTGAGTCTCGTATAATTGGAGTGCTGTTGGGCAACTTGTCCTGCAGATAGACATACCTGTCCATGAGTTTGTGTCCTTGTCCGTGATGTATGTCGTGAGAGGGAGTTCATGTGCTTTCCTGCTAAAATAGACAGAGTTTTTTTGGGCTCCTTCACGTGGACGAGCTGGCAGTTGTGTGTTGATGTAGTTGCTGTTTCACGGAGAGCCTTCAGGGCGGTGAGGCGTTGGCTTTCATCCTGGCAGATTTAGATGACACTCTGTAGTATTCAAAGCAGTGATGTAAAGCAGATTTCATTTTGGGCGGATTCAAATGGACGGTGAAATAATTACGTTTTTTTTGTACTCCTACAAATCTGATTTGTCGGTACTGTTTTTGCAACCAGCTACGTTTAGAAAATCTTCTCAATCATGATGTATAACTGTTTTTTGTAGACGTTTGTGACGGTCAATGTTTTATAGACCAAATAATTGATCCATGAGGTAATTGCATAGTTAAAAACTTCTATTTGCTTGTAAAATGAGGCTGCAATTATATATTGGATTAATCAATTAATTATTTAAGAGGTCTTACATGTATATTTTCAGGTTTCATATTTGTATTTCAGAGCCCAGTCTGCTCTGATTGGTTAGCTGGTCGGCAAAAGTTCCAACAGCCAATATTCACATCTTCAAATTCCTTTTTCTGTCAAAAAGATAAAATCACAATTAAGCAGCCCAAACCAATGAATGGTTTGCATTTATTCCTGATAAAATGACCACAAATGACCACAACTTTTCAATCAATGGATTTTCTGAAGACTGATTTATTTCAGCACTAAAATGTGAAACTATGTGACCTCACAAGGTTCACAGGTCCTCCCCTGAACTCAACACCAGACGGTGCGTTCACAGACCTGGCAGAGATCAGACACACGAGGCCTCTGGGTGGAAACAGTTTATTGGGGAGTGTTGGTGGTCTCTGTTTTGAGTCCACTGGGAGAATGGGTGGGTGGGCCGGGAGGGTCTGCCTGTCTGCGAGGGCAGATGAATGTTGCCGTAGAAACGTGTCCTGGTGAAAGGCTGCCTCTCAGCTGTTTTGGCTTCTCACAAGTATTAGGAAAGGGGGGGGGTGGTGAGCACTAAACTCTACAACCAATAGAGTGGGGTAAATTAGTTATCATTTCTGGTTACTTTGTTTTGCCTGGTTTCTGAACATGTTTTTGGTCAGATGCCTGACATTGTTCACACAAGCAGAAGAGATTTTCTTCTGCAACAGAAAACATGTCAGTAAATACCGGACTCCGACCGCCCACTAAACGCCATGACGCTTAATATAGGCCGCCCTTAGCTTAGCAGTAGTAATGTGAAGTCATGGGACCGTGATGTACTTCCTGTATAGCCTAATGTACTTCTGGCGGTTGAATTTACGCTTCAAAAATAATAAAGTGGGATTCATATGTGGGAGATTATCCTGCTGAACAAAACCTGGATATCACAAACGTGTGTTGGAAACGAAGCTTATCTTCTGCAAAATTACAAAAGCCAATGAAAAAATCTCGTTGCTTTTAGTCCAGGGACCTTTTGCTGGAAATGCCCCTTACTCCTTTTGGCAGAAACGGGAACTATCCTAGCTATTCGTAACCAAGGTTTTGAGTCGGTCGCTCAAAACACCAACATCTGGTTACTCAAAACCGATGCAGATTTAGTGTTGGAGGGTTTAATAACTCATTGTTGGATGGCTGAAGAACCCACTCCTACAAGATGGATTGGAAACGGCACTTAATGTGGATGCTGATGATGTGGAAATGGGTAGGGGGAGGTTGTTGGGGCTTCTTGTAGAAGAGCGACCAGGCTTTAACATACACACTGACAGCACCTGTCCAGAGACATAAAAGTTAACCTTGTGATGGACACCACCCATCCGTACATGCAGCTGAATCTATACGACTTCATGCTCCAACCTTCATGTTGTCATCGAAGCATAAATGAATAATTATTGCAGCAGCAGACATGTCACTTCTGTGAAGCCATTAGTGCAGATGGACGTGGTTGAAGATGGTTGGTGGTTGGTGCAGGGACAGCAGCACACTCTCTCCAGTCTGCTGCAGAAATGCGAGCGGTGTTTACAGACCAAGCTCTCTCCTCTTTTAGAACAGAGCTGTTTAAGAATGAGAAACACTTTAAGCTCTCAAGTGGAAATACAATCCTGGGCTTATGAAACAATAGTCAGGGATTTGAGCGTATGCAGGGGAGGGTATTACTGGAGACATTTGAACTCCCTCTGCACCTTAAATGCATTAGGATTGCGTTACAAGAGATTATTGGGCAGGGCTTTTTTCAAATGATTAGGATGACGATGTTCCGAATTTCTTCTTCTTCTGAGGTCATATGCAGTTTACAATGATAGACGAGGCAAGAGTACTTTCAATTCTTAGTAGGTTTTTTTTATATTTGGTCCTTGATTTCATATCGAACGAACCAAAAGCAGACTTCTAATGTCTTCTAATGGCTGAAATAACTGCCACTTAGCTTCATGAGCTTCTCTTAGTATCCTAAGATACTGTTGTTTGGCTGTGATAAATTATTATTATGATGAAGGGCAGACCATCTATTTGTATTTATTTGATTTTTTTCCGAAAGGGGCAGGTCACATAAGATTTTATTCTTCTCCCTGCTCCTTTTCGCTCAATGGTGGAGTCATGTTTTGTGGCAATTATTGTACATTTGGTTTTGCGTACCATGAGCGGGACAAATGAAATGAAACGAGTAAGTGAAAATGTCTGACTTGTATGGTATAATAAGGGGTATTTTCTGACCTCTTCACCGGCAGCCACTGATCATGTAGAAGACATGGAACCATATATTGGGTTACATTAGTAGCGGTTTCTAGACTATAAATTACTCTAAGTCCAATAAAGCAAAAGACACAACCACTAATGTTAGCTTAAACTCTGATGGAGCATTCAAGGTTGGCATCCTCAATGGGAATAGTTAAAGAAGTGTGCTAGTTTTTTAATTAACATGCAGTAACACAAACTGGTAGTTATGTGCATCTTGTCCTTGGAAATACTGTTACTCCTGGAGGTAAGCCAGAAGGACATGCAGACAAACACAAATATTTAATAATCCTTACAGTTTTGTTCTTGTAGGTTAAATTCTATTTAGGAAATCAAACACCACCATCCAGACTCTTTCCAAGTATTGCTCCAAATGTTACTACATGTAAGGCTTGACTGACCTGTCGAGCCTGGTTACGGTTGTTCATCTGTTATTGGGACAGTTGTTGTACCGCGGGCGAGTTTAAATGACCGTAACGTTTTTTGGAAGATATTTATAGTGTCGGAAAATGCTCTGGCTTGTATTTGTGTAAGTGCGTGGCATTGCATAGCCAGCGATGTCTCCTCGAGCCTGCGTTAGTTTATGTAGTAGTGTAAGTAAGTAAGTATATATTGGAAAAGAACACCACCATCCAAATGCTTTTAATGTTAAGTATCGCTCCAAATATTAAACAATTCAAGGCCCGACTGACCTGAAGTGCCTGGTTACGGTCGTTCATCTGTTATTACGACAGTCGTTGTACTGGACCTTTTTAAGTGACTCTGAAAATACACTAAATCAAATCAAGTTTTATTTATATGGCATATTTTTAAAACGATTTTCGGTCGAGCCAAAGTGCTGCACATACAATAGAAATACTTTACAGCAAATACAACGGCACAAATAAAAAAAATGGTAGTATTTGTGTAAGTGCTTGGGATTGCAAAGCCAGCGGTGTCTCCTGTATCCTGCATTAGTTCACGTCTGGAAGAGGAGGGCAGGGAGCTAAGAATAACCCGAGCTTCTGTTGCTGAAGGCAAAACACTCCTGACTTCAGTCAGAGCCATTCAGCCACTACGGCCTCAATTAGGACAATAAAGCAATCCATAATATGACAAAAATGCTGCCATTTCTCCAGACAGGAAGTGGCTTCTTCACAATGGGGCCCTCAGACAGACGGGGCCGCCCCCCCTCTCCAGACCCTTTGGTTCCCCCTCCTCCACACTCTATACTGTATGGTGCATACATAAACACGGTCAGAGAAGATACATTGTGAGAAAATAACAAAAGAATAAAACGATTATAAAAAGCTATTTTAAAACAACATATTATAACATTAAAATAAAGAGAAATATTAACATAGATTTGAACTCGTTAACCCCCATAGTTAGAACACTCAACCAGTCCTCTTTTAATTATGTATTTATGACAATTGTATTTATTTTGTATTTCTATTTTATTCCAATTTTTGAAATTGAATTATCTATTTTAAATAATGTAATACTTGTTTATTCAGTCCTGTGTTTATTGACTTCTGTTTTAGTTATTTTAAGTGATGTGTTGCTTAGTATTTATCGCTTGGGAAGGTTGGTTTGTGTGAAAGAAAAGGGCTACAGTATACAAATGAAGTTTGATTGATATCAACAACTATGTTCAGTGTCATATGACAAAATACTCATAAAATAAAGTAGAATAAATATTAAATATGTGCTGAATTGTTTGGAAAGCTGTGCAGATTAGAAGAGGTATCTCTGTGGCAGTGTGTGGATGCAGATGAAAGATGCATCAGACTGAGGATCACTTGCAGTCTGCGCTACAGCTGTTCTCATTTGTATTCTGGCAGAGAGACGTCACTCAGCGTGCGCTTCACTCCCAGAGGGACGACTGCAGTAGGTTTAGTCTCTGTGCCCCAGCCGGAGGATTGTTTTCTGGGATGGGGTGCACGGCTGTATTTTAGGGTTCACTACCTGGACTCTCTCCTCAGCGCCCCACCTGCTCGTTCTCCATCCAGACCACCAGGAGGATTCACCCTCCACAACACACAACCCTCTGGGGCGTGTGAGCCCAGCTGCATCCTCTCAAACTGCAGCCAGGCCACGAGAGCGATATTTGGGTACAGATTTTAGATACTCAAGGCTGCACCTATAATCAAAATTGTATTGAAATTGCAATATTGAAGTGCAATATTCAAATGGCAGGAACACAACCATTTCTACTATGTATTTAATAGCTTAAAACAGATTTAACATTTATGAAGAGTTTAGAAAATAAGATGCATTTTTACAAACCACCAATCAAAACTACTTCAGAATGAACAAACTACAACCTGGCCATTATTCATTATTTAAGTACTTTCATTTTCTAATAACATTTACATTTACTTTACAAGGTAAACTGTTCTTCCATTGATAATTATTTCTGGAATAATGTAAAAATCTTTGCTGAGATGATGCTTGCAGAAGCTCTGAAAGTTTGCACACGAAAAATGAAAGCCAGCTTGAAAACATTTAGTTGCTGTGATACGACATCGGGGGATTAAGAACGCGGTTGTTTATAAATTAAACACAAATGGAGGTGTGCTGCTTTGCACCAGTAAAAGTACCTCAGACGTTGCTCTGAACGCTCCGTCAGCATCTAGAACCGCTCGCTCAGCACAATCCCACTGTTAATGTTTTGTTTTTACACTGAAGCTTAAATCCTGCACACAAACAGGGGCACTTAATCTCAATCTGCACTGACGGGTAATAAAGCCACTGTTGCTTTACTGCAGTTTAAGGGTCTCCTGATGAGCTGCTAGTGGTGTGAGGATGGTCATCTGCTGTCATGAAGTCGTGTTATTGTCTACTTAGCGACTGCCTTCCCCGTGGTGTGAATAAGGGTCGATCCACAAGCCCACCGGGGACCTCTCCGGCCCACTTAGGAGACGGTTGCTGTGGCTACGGGACCCGGGGGGAACCGTGTGCATCCATTAGGAGAGGCATGTGCAGTGAGGGGGGGTTTCAGCCTGGAGGGGGGCTCAGCTGGTCCACACATCTGGATCAGGGAGCCGAGATGTCGCTGTGTTGAGTTCAGTTTGAGACACGGCCGCTGTGTTCATCTGCCTGTATTGCTTTGTGTTCACTTTGTTCATGCTGCCCTCTTGGCCAGGTCGCTCTTGAAAGAGAGGTTTTAATCTCAATGAGACTTTTACCTGGTTAAATAAGGATGTATAGAGCAGCCCGTGTGGAGAGGGGCTTTGAAATATTCCCTTTTTATTGCCTCAGAAGTAAATGTAATATGGAATCAGATTTCCTTTATTCGTCACGCAGCGGGGACGTTTACCGTGTCACAGCAAGACGTGGCGTTCAAACATACCTTGATATGAGACATTTGATGGTTATGCAATATGTGTGTGTGTGTGTGTGTGTGTGTGTGTGTGTGTGTGTGTGTGTGTGTGTGTGTGTGTGTGTGTGTGTGTGTGTGTGTGTGTGTGTGTGTGTGTGTGTGTGTGTGTGTGTGTGTGTGTGTGTGTGTGTGTGTGTGTGTGTGTGTGTGTGTGTGTGTGTGTGTGTGTGTGTGTGTGTGTGTGTGTGTGTGTGTGTGTGTGGTGTGTGTGTGTGTGTGTGTGTGTGTGTGTGTGTGTGTGTGTGTGTGTGTGTGTGTGTGTGTGTGTCTTGGGTTAACATGTTAGTTACTTTATCGGTTGCTTTGTAGCATGTGGTTTTTATGTGGAGTCCAAAACTAATTTCCTTCAGGGCATAGTAAAGTGCACCGTATCGTATTCAGTGATCGTCACACATTTCTAAATTTGGTGTGATTCAATGCTGTTGGACCTACATTTACACAATTATATTTGTTAACACACACACACATACACACATACATACATACATACATACATACATACATACATACATACATACATACATACATACATACATACATACATACATACAATTCAATCCAACTTTATTTATATAGCACTTTAAAACCTTCAGACCAAAGTGCTGTACAGAGAGATCAGCTCACACAACATGATATAAATACATTTAAAATACAAGATACAAACACAAAACAAACCAGAATAAACGTAATAATTAAAAATAAATAACAGCCATATAATAAAAACAATAGACCACTGAAAGCAAATAAAAGCAACAATCTACTAGTTTCCGAATGCTAAGGAGAAGAGGTGGGTTTTAAGACGGGATTTAAAAGCAGTCGGTGTGGAAGCCTTTAAAAGTAAATAAAAGAGTTTTAAAATGAATCCTCGAATGAACGGGCAGCCAGTGGAGCGAAGATACGATGGGGGAAATGTGCTCGTATTTGCGTGCGCCAGTTAGGAGCCGTGCGGCTGCATTTTGCACCATCTGCAGGCGAGCAAGGGAGGATGCACTTATCCCCATATATCGCGCATGACAATAATCCAAGCGGGAGGTGACGAAGGCATGGATTCCCGTTTCAAAGAGGTCACTATTTAAAAAAAGGCTTTATTTTGGCTAGCTGCCTGAGGTGGAAAAAGCTGTTTTTAACAACTGCCTTGATCTGGCTGTCGAGCTTGAGTTCAGGGTCCATCGTCATCCCATGATTTGTGATGGTCGGCCTGGTGGAGTGGCCCAGGGACCCTACATACATACGTACATACATATACTGACAAAACTGTGAGAAATGTATTGAAAGAGTCGTTTCCTCGTCATAGTCAGAAGTCTGTCGGAGTTAACTTTCTATCATTGACCTTTTCTGAACCCATTGAACTCTCATACAGTCCCCGTAAGGCCCTGACACACCGAGCGGTCACCAGAGAACTCGCTGACGCCGACTGTTGCGTCGCCGTGTTCTCCTGCGTCTTGGCCATGTGTCGCACTGGAACACACCGCAAAGACTTCAGCCGAGCACGTACGAACTGCGCATGCGTGAGCGGCAATAACTCTCCTTACCAGCAGGCGGCGGTAGTGTGTATTCGTCATTCAAAAGAGGCAACAACCGGAAGACAGAGAAGAAGAACAGACTGCATGATATAAACAAACAACAAATAGCGTGTGTGTTCTATTTTCACTCTCGTCCATCGAAAACATGTTTGGTGCGGTACTGGAGCGATCAGCCATTGGAGTGTTGCTTGTGGAAGACATTCTCAAGCAACCGCTTCGCTTCTCATGCACTGATTCGCTAGCTGAACAGCCAATCAGAGTGATTTCTTTGTCCGACTGCCTGTGGCCGACGCACGGCCGATTCAACATGATTGGTTAGCTGGCCGGCTCTGTTGTGATTGGTCAACCGCAAAGAGATGTCCCGCCCCTTAGCCTATCGATATCAGTGTGAGTGTTACATAGTGATTTCACTTTGTTTTCCGGTAGTAGGAAACACACAGATTTTAGCCTTTGCAGACCATTTACATGCACTAAAACCTATATAACACGCTACAGAAAACCCCAAGCCTATTTCACAAAATATGTATCTATCTGCTCTAGCCTAAAGTCACTCATGTTGGGAATCTGCAGTCGTTTCCAGATCAGAGTTGCTGCTGCTGCTGGAAGGCGTGAAGGGGTCGAGCGTCCTGAAAAGCTTAAGCTCTGCATTATCGCAGTAAAAAGGGAAGTTTCAAAAAATGACATCAGCAATGAAAACAGCTTTTGCTCACAGCAACATAATCCCGGGGTGTGGTGAGCTGAAGGAGATCATCCGAGGTTACAATAACACACGTCCACATGTGGAATAATATGCCATTGATTATTTTAGTAATGTATGTTTCCATTTTGCACGAGTCGGAGCTTTTGACAGATATTTCCTCTCTGGAGTATTTCTCTCCCCCCCTCTTCACTTCCTCAGATCTTTTATAAAAGGAGATGGTGAGAGGGAAAAGCTGTGGGGGTGGAGGGGAGAGTTAGAGCCATCCTCCCCTGAGCAGGCTAATCCACCCAAGGCCAAAGAGACAAAGATACAAGTTTTATATCCTGCCAGCCGTGGCCGAATTCTGCCACAGATACTCTCATCACAAAGCAGTGTGTGTGTGATTTGTTTCTTCACCATATTGAACGGAGAAGCTGCCTGCCATTTTTCCATAACAAAAAAAGACTTCGACCAGATAAAAACTAGCAATTGAAAACCAGAGCAGTCCATAGACAAACATTTAAAATATGTTCAACCACCTTCATGTTTCTGCAGCATTAGACAAAGTAGCCTAGCTCCTTGAAATATAAGAAAGTAACACATCATTGTACACAAGAAAGTAGTCCCATAATACTTAGATGACATAACGTTTAAAAATGCATAACAAAAACAAGTGTTCATACATCTGTGTTCATTATAAACTCACTCCTTATTGAGCGGTGCAGAAATGAGACCTAAACCTGGATATGAGTTGGCATTTGACCACTCCTTGTTCAATCGTCTCTAAGTCAGTATTAGTAAATACTCCACCAGTGAACGTTTTTAGCTTCTGTGTGTCGGCGGTTGCTAACAAGTGACTGAATAAGAATACTAAATCTCGTTCCCGCCAAAAATTAGCCACCTTTAGCTTAGCGGTTGTGACGTGCAGCAATGGTACCGTGATGTAGATCTTTATTGTAGATTTTTGCTTCTTGCAATTGCAATACAAATGCAGGAGATTATCCTGCTGAACCGTAACATAATTATGTGTTATAATAATAATAATAATAATAATCCAAAATGTTATGTAAAGAAAACGTCATCACTGAACCACTCTATACACATCAGCATGTTAAACGTTATGCAAAATCCACTTCTTCATGTCTCTTCTACATCAACATGTGTCCCCTCTTCTTCATGTCTCTTCTACATCAACATGTGTCCCCTCTTCTTCATGTCTCTTCTACATCAACATGTGTCCCCTCTTCTTCATGTCTCTTCTACACCAACATGTGTCCCCTCTTCTTCATGTCTCTTCTACATCAACATGTGTCCCCTCTTCTTCATGTCTCTTCTACATCAACATGTGTCCCCTCTTCTTCATGTCTCTTCTACACCAACATGTGTCCCCTCTTCTTCATGTCTCTTCTACACCAACATGTGTCCCCTCTTCTTCATGTCTCTTCTACATCAACATGTGTCCCCTCTTCTTCATGTCTCTTCTACATCAACATGTGTCCCCTCTTCTTCATGTCTCTTCTACATCAACATGTGTCCCCTCTTCTTCATGTCTCTTCTACATCAACATGTGTCCCCTCTTCTTCATGTCTCTTCTACACCAACATGTGTCCCCTCTTCTTCATGTCTCTTCTACACCAACATGTGTCCCCTCTTTTTCATGTCTCTTCTACATCAACATGTGTCCCCTCTTCTTCATGTCTCTTCCACATCAACATGTGTCCCCTCTTCTTCATGTCTCTTCTACATCAACATGTGTCCCCTCTTCTTCATGTCTCTTCTACATCAACATGTGTCCCCTCTTCTTCATGTCTCTTCTACATCAACATGTGTCCCCTCTGTGGAAAGAGATTCTCTCTCTTTTTGTCCTGATCCATTTCTATAAAAACCTGTCTGAAAATGAGCTGATCAGAGTTTGGCCACTTTATGATGTTATAATGATGTGTTGTCTTGAGTAACCATTAGCCAATCACCACCAAGGTAACCCCCCTACCCCACTTTATCACCTGAATATCCTCCTAGAGCACCATTGTGTTCTTCGTAACCAAATGTCTCTCAGAGGGGCGTGGGGATGTTTCCATAGATCTCTTCATCTTGCTCTCAAAGTGCACCAGATTGATGCTTTCAACTTCCCGGAGCATGCCCTCCGGACCCCCCTAGAGGAGGTTAGGCCCCCACCACTTAAATCATGTTCACATGGATAGGAAACTAAATACATTTGCACACATCTTGTGTCCATATATTTCTGTTTGGTGGTCATGCCACAACCGTGCATGTGCATGCATGTGTGAGTCATGGCAAGATATCTGGACTAAGAGGTAGCTTTTTCTTTGCACAGCATGAAAGAAAGGCCAAATTAATGGGCTGTGTGACACTTCAGAGACATGTTTGTTATATATCTGAGAGCTGTAATATATTGATGAAAAACAGAGTAATAGGGGACCTTTTAAAGAAGTGGGAAAGCAATGGATTTAGGGTCTCCACGATGCAGCTGTGAGCCTCTGGTTGTAAATCCCACCTCTCAGTGGGGGGGGGTAATAGTGGTGGTTGTGTTGACAGTGAAAATGAGTGGGTGGGGGTCCAAGACAGCCATGTTCCCCCTCACTGTGTCGGGACCCCGTCTGTCACTCTGTGTTGACAGAGCTGAACCTTCTCCACACTTAAAGCCAAAAACTCTGGCTCGCTTCTGCACGAACACGTCTGCGTTTGGCCCCGTGCAAAATCTCCATCTGTCCCTCTCCGATTTATGGAGGCGCTCCGTGCTCTCTGAGCAACGTGGGAACGATTGTTGAACGGCTGTTTTTCTAAAGAGTTTCTTTCAGTTGTACGGTGACACATTACAACACATGCTTTGACATGTGTTCTTCAACATGTGTGGCTTTAACGGTTTCTCTTTATTTGTATTTTTCAGGGCAAATATCGCGGAGGTGGAGACGGAGGTTGTGGAGATTGAGGCAAAACTAGATAAGGTAAGGAATGTTGTATTACACCCGCATTTATTTGATACTGTCCAACTCGGCACATGCTTACTAGTTACTAATGCTGAACCAACTGCATTACAGGATTGGTACACTTTTCTCTCTTGGGGTTAAACTTCCAAGCATGTCGCTTCTCTCCAATCATTGATATTATAGCGGATGTTTGCAGCATCTCTCCAAGGCCACATGTTGCATACTAACTGAAGAAAAAGAGGCAGCTGACACTAACCTATCTGTTTTCAGTATGCCATCTCTTAAAAGCCAAATCAGAGCATCATAAAACCAGTTTGTTTCCTTTGGCTTTCTCTTGATTTCTGTGCCTTTTTTGCTGTTTAGTGATTTTCTTCTAATAAAGATCAAGTCAAACAGGGTAACCTATACAGAAGTCATCCAGGTCAACATTTAAAGTCAGTACAACAACTTTGCCATTTATAATACGCTTATGTTCTTGCTCTTAAAAACGTAAATTGAGATCAGCTACCAGCGTGGTTTTTAGCATTTAAATGCATCTTAAAGTGTGTAGAGCCTGCAGATGGAAAAGTATTGATTGGAAACATGGAGGAGCCCCTGTCGTCTCCATGTATTAGCGTTGTATATTTGATGTCTTGGAGATAATTGCATGTTATCTTTTGGTTCTCGTAAACAGACTTTGACATTATACCAATATTGGACTCTCTTGATCTTCAGAGGGTATTTCACACACTAATCCCAGGCCTATAATGTGTATATATATTGGGATAAAAAAAAACCTAAAGAAGGAGGAACGTTGTTATGATTTGTTCCATATTATGTCACAGCTTCTTCTTGCAACAGACATTGGAAACAGCTTGCCCATCACCTCAAGCTGTTCACTCCCAGCATGATACTCACTAGCTAATGCCAAAGTGCTGACATTGCTAGCTTCTAGTGACCGAAAAAGGACTGCAGAGTGTCGCTAGTTCAACTGAGGTTCACTTCACGTAAGACTAATCGAGAGTTCCTTATTAAAGAGGGACCTATCATGCAAAATGCACTTTTTGATGTATTTTATACATAAATATGTGTCCCCGGTGAGTCGGGGAACTCACGCAGCGTCAGAAAATAAAACCCTCTCTCTTTTCCTCCGAACTCAAATCTCTAAAAACGGGGAACAACGGAGCTGATCCAGATTTGCGTCCGATATGACGTAATATCTGAAATGTGGACCCACGGCCCAATCAGAAACGTTGCTATCAGAAACAATGCTCGACTGTTTTGGACGTAATATGGTCTGTGTTTACGTTAGCATCGCTAACACTCAGAGCTAACCTGTACTGGAGAGCATGTGTGTGAAGAAGCAGGAAGTAAAAAGGAACTCACCTTGTGGTATAACCGGCAAGAGAGAAAGCCTTTGAGCTCCAGACTGTTTCAGAGAGGATCCTTGATAATCCATGATATGGCGTTTCATCACGGCAGTATTTAGTTTAGACGGTAGCTGCCGGGTCCGGCATGAGCTCAGACCCCTCCTTTTTTGAAAGCTTTATACCCCAAATCAGCACTTTTGAAACAGGAAGTGAAATAGAGGGATATGAGGCGTGGCTAGAATGGGTGATCTGCTTGGTATTTTGAGCAAAACACTTCATACACATGTTTTTTATATATATTTGTTATATATCTGAGACTGTGCTATTGCCTAAAAATAGCATGAGGTCCACTTTAAAGTGTTTGTGTTTGTTCCATTGTAAAAAAACACCGAAACCACCATACAAGTATAGTTTATTTCTCTGTACAAGACAAGAAATCCTCGAGTTAACCAGCTTAAATATAGCATTACAGATCTTCTTATTTTCTATCATGGTTTTAGTTTTTGGCCATATTTATTATTTCTTAAACGTGACGTGGCTCTCACACTGCGTCCCGTTATAAAGAGGCAGGTGTTTTTCGGTGATGCCCTGTGTCACCGGTCCATCTGCCCCGTTTGACATTAAATTACAGAACGTGTCTGAGAGAGCCGGGATTAGTCGGTTTCTTCTCTTTCTGCCATCAGTGCAGGAATCCTCCATCATAGTTCATGAACTCCCGTCAGGAATTATTAGTCCTGCTAAACGTCAGCAAGTTAAACATTAAAAATGTATTCCAGATGTAAAATCCTTTCCACAAAGATTACAGTAAGCGCTGACTAAAAGCAAACCAGAGCTTCAGCAAATGTACTGTAATTTAACAAAGTGTATTGTGTTGTATTCTATTTCCATGTTTGTAGTATATTGTGATTTCATGATACTGAAAGATATATTTTATATACAGACAATATATAATGTGTTTACTAACTTTAGAAGTCTTTTTTTTATTGTGAGGCTAGCAGTTTCCTCTCATCCCTTATGCTAAGCTAATTTGAATTAAAATAAAAGTACGTATTCATTTACTGTATATACAAGTATCTACTCACCAATATACAAAAACACATATAGCCTAAATAAATAAATACACATATTTAAAAAAAAAGAAAAAAAAGCCTAATTATTTAAATTTGAAAAAGTTACAAATAAATAAAAAATCATACAAATAATAATCATATTAATAATAATAATATTATATATAATATAAAATGAAAAGACACAAATTGCAAGACACTAACATATGAATATACGCTGAACAAAGAAGATACAATGTGTTTGCTAGCTTTTGAGGTGCTAATGCTAAGCTAATTTGCATCTTGCTAAAACTTTAAGTGTTCAGACATGGTACCGATTTTGTTCTTTAAGTCAAGGAATAATTGGTCTTTAAACTAATAGAAATCAGTCTCATGTCTGGTTAGCAGCTGTTTGACTTTGGTGCTGAAAAACCTGGCATTAGATCACACCAAATAAATCCTCTGATGAACATAAAAGCTAAACAAAACACGCTCTGTGTCCGATAGATATCACACATTCTGCTGACGGCCACAGAGAAAACACGTGTTACCGATCTGTGTGGACCGACGTGCTATCAGGGGGCGAACATATGGAGCGCACCTGAGAGTCACCCGCCACCGTCTGTTACCACAGGGATAACACACAAACTGTGGGACACGTCCTGGTCTGTGTGGTAACGTGCTGAAAGCAGAGCAGAAAATGTGGTATTTTGATTTTAGTTTTTTTTTCTTTTTTCGAGCGTGTGAAACCAAAGAAAATACAAAAGGTGATACAGACATGATACAGTACTATACAAATGAATGCAATAACAAAACTAAATATTTAATTAATAATCGAATAGTCTGTAGTATCATTGTCTGATATCAATAAACAACAACACTTTAGCTAATTACACGTCCGAAAAGGGTCGGAAGGAGTTTACACTTATTTAATCCGACCCCTTCTCCCTTTTTTTTCTTTCTTTCTTTTTACATCTTAATATATGTTAACATACAATATCAATGTATACTTTAACCTTGAATACTTTATATAATCATTCATATAATATATACAGGCAAGTTAGGAGAATGGTCTCTCTATATTTATAAATACACTGAACAAAAATATAAACGCAACACTTTTGTTTTTGCTGCCATTTTTCACGAGATGAACTCAAAGATCTAAATCATTTTCTATAAACACAAAATAACCATTTCTCTCAAATATTGTTCACAAATCTGAAAAAATGTGTGATAGTGAGCACTTCTCCTTTGCCGAGATAATCCATCCCACCTCACAGGTGTGGGCATATCAAGATGCTGATTAGACAGCATGATTATTGCACAGGTGTGCCTTAGGCTGGCCACAATAAAAGGCCACTCTGAAACGTGCAGCTTTGCTTTATTGGGGGGGTCGGGGGGTCCGAAAACCAGGCAGTATCTGGTGTGAGGAGTAGGGTTAGGGGTAGGGTTAGGGTAATGTTGTGAATCGAGTGGCCCATGGTGGTGGTGGGGTTATGGTATGGGCAGGCGTATGTAATGGACGACGAACACAGGCCACTCGATTCACAACATTACCCTAACCCTACCCCTAACCCCTAACCCTACCCCTAACCCCTAACAAAACAAAATACATATTTGGTGAATATTTTCTCCCACCTCCTCAATGCTTGGAATATAATTGTGTCGGAGAAATTCCCTTAATGTTTGCAGTTATTTTTGCTTATACAGCTAAAAAACTTAAAACTGATTTGATGTTTTCTCTACAATTTGTATTTCCTTCGTACCTCTTATGGAGATAACACACCAGATTAGCGGGGAAACATGGCCTTCAGCAAATTACCATGAAATGTTTATGGGAAGCTGCACCGTGCCATCCATGCTCAGCCATTTTAATTCTGACTTAATTCTTGATTTCTAACAATTAGGGTTATTTGAACTTTTATGGACAAGAGAGAACACACAGCTAATCAGTCAATCTTGTCCTGTGACAGAAAATGTATATATTGCAAAAGTCACACTTTGCATCACCTGGTTTGCTTTCAACGCGATTCAAAGTTTTTAATATTATATTACACAGAAAAATCCCAAGCTAGAAAACACTGAACACTAACCAATACCCTGAAATCTTTGTGCTGCATTCCTCACCAAATGTCCCCATATTTCGTCAAAGATATGATTTCTCCATGTTTCCACTCCTTAAAGTGATATATTTTCATTCGATGTGTCTCTGTGCTCCACAGCTGGTGAAGCTATGCAGTGGGATGATCGAAGCCGGGAAGGCGTACGTCAGCGCCAACAAACTCTTCGTTAACGGCGTCCGGGATTTATCTCAACAGTGCAAGAAGGATGAGTCGATATCGGTGAGGACAGGCCATTTAATCCGGAGTCTCTGAGGCATTGGAGCCTTTTTTATTTATTTAGGTCATATTTAGCCATGTTTAGGGCCTAGGATCGGAGCCACGACAGTTATAGTAATAATAATAAAGCTTTATTTATATCGCACTTTTCACATGCAGCTCAAAGTGCTTCACAAAATCACAAGTTAAAAACAAACAACAAGAAATTCTCCTCAGATTATTTGTTAAGAACTTTAAAAGGTACATGCAGCAAAATATAACATTTTATCAGATAAACACAAGGAGGTAAAATGTATGATAACAAGGAGGGGGTGTGTGGCGCAGTGGGTTAGTGCGTTGGTGTTCAGATCAGGGGTCACGGGTTCAAACCCCACTGCAGTCAGCATGTCGTTGTGAGACACCAAATTGCTCCTGTGGGGATTGCCCACAGTATTGAGTGCGTAAGTCGCTTTGGAGAAAACCGTCTAACATGTAATGTAAAATGTCTGATAGTGAAAGTCTCCTGTGATTATGACTTGTGTCTCGTGTGTGTGAGTTAACCTGATTACTAACAGAACAGGAAGTGAGCGTCAGATCCGATCTGGAAACGTACTTCTGTCTCGTCTCGCAGAACCTAATGCTTTTTCATTGCTTCTGACATTAAGTGCTATTAAAAGCCTTCTTGGCTTCAACCGCCAGAATAATTGAGAGTTCCTTAGTAAAGGATTTGTAGTTGTAAAAAAACACTGAAGCAACCATTCAATTAGTAGCTCAAGTTAACCAGCTTAATTTTAGCTTTGCAGATCATCTCATTATGGTTTTTAGTTGTTGGCTGTATTTATTTCTCTCTCTTACTTCCAGATACAGTAGCAGCTGTTCTGAGGAGAACATATCCTCATGTACTATCTACTTAAAGAATTATGTCCTTTTCTTCTGTGTAGGAGTGCCTGGAAAAGTGCGGCGAGAGCCTCCAGGAAATCATCAACTACCACATGGTGAGTCTTCCGCTCTGCACAGGCTCCACATTTTGAGATGCAATGATTTCATCCAACGTTAGCTGAGCTTTACGGGCTTCACAAGGATCTTTTATCCCCGACTACACCGAGGGTCAAGCTCCGGCTGTGTTTGAACTACATGGACTTCTTCTTTCCCACATCATTAAATCTGTCCGTCGCTGTGAAGCTGTCAGTCAACGCTGTGTCACATCTCAGAGGGTCCCACAGAAAGCAAAACGGCCCGGAAAACACACACAAGTGGGTTTTATATAAGAAAGGTATGTAAGAGGGTTAAGAGAATTACTAACTAATAAGGCAACCCTTGAACATTGAAAATACATGCCTTTAATA
This sequence comes from Champsocephalus esox, assembly GCA_036324585.1. Classification (NCBI taxonomy): domain Eukaryota; kingdom Metazoa; phylum Chordata; class Actinopteri; order Perciformes; family Channichthyidae; genus Champsocephalus; species Champsocephalus esox. Next base: position 37,478,817 of record CM070476.1, on the reverse strand, counting down.
TCAGTTTAAAGCCATTTTTAGAACACATTCAGGGTTGGGAAATCTCTCATTAGCAGGTGTTTTTTAAATGTATTTTTGTTAATAATTTACATGTAAATGTTGGTATCCCATTATTAAATAGAATCGGAGGGATGAGACCCTCTTTGATGGGAGCAGTGGGCAGCTAGTGGGCAACGCCCGCGGAGCAATGGGAGTGAGGGGGGAACGGGGGTGTCCGGTGCCTTACTCAAGGGCACCATGGCAGGGCAGGAGGTGAACTGGGACCTCTCCAAGTAGCAGTCCACACTCCATATTTAGGTCTGTTCGGGGACTTGAACTGGCGACCCTACGGCTCACAGTCCAAGCCCCTACTGACTAACAAAATACACGCTTACCTTTCAATAACAAATCCCTTCTGGAGATATAAGTGTTAAAATATTAAATTGAATCATTTAAATCATGCATTTTTATGATTTAACTATTTATAAGTTGCTGAGAAATGCGCCGATTGTCGTCAGCCCATTTCCAGGAATAGTGACCGTCCCTATTTATCATTTATAAGCCGTATATACAGTATATATATATAGTTTATCATTACACATTGATAAGCCTCATCGCAGTGTATGTGTGTTCCTCACTCAGAGATTCTCGATATTAAATGAAAGAAACCAAACACAAATGTACACACTTTAATCCATTTGTTGAATCTGAATCCTTTAAAATCCTTCATTGGATGTGAAGGGAAAAATAACAAGAACTCAAAGATGTCTCATCATTTGTTTTGCTGATAAAGCACAACTTCAAAACTAGATGAGCATCCTAATATATGAACTGTAAATGCAAACGGCTTTAGAGTTGAAATTAACGATAATTAGCCTCAGCTGATCCAAATCTACCACTGGTTATATTAACCGTTGAAACCAAGGATCAGCAACGACTGAAAATAAGAAGCATCTAACTTGTATAAGAAGTGTGGGGAGACTTAAAAGATTTGTTGGTGCAGCAGTTTTGGGGATTGTGACGAACAGGAACTAGAAAAATTGATCTGGATATTAAAGGGGACCTATCATGCAAAATGCACTTGTTGATGTCTTTTATACATCAAGATGTGTCCCCGGTGAGTCAGGGAACTCACGCAGCGTCAGAAAATAAAACCCTCTCTCTTTTCCTCCGTACCCAAACCTCTAAAAACGGAGCTGATCCAGATTTGCCTCCGATATGACGTAATATCTGAAATGTGGATCCCGCGGCCCAATCAGAAATGTTGCTATCAGAAACAATGCCCGACTGTTTTGGACGTAATATGGTCGGCGTTTCATGGCAGCATTTAGTTTAGACAGTAGGTCCCGGGTCCCGCATGAGCTCAGCCCCCTCCTTTTTTATTTTTTATCAATTATTTTAAATTTTTAAAGCTTCATCCCCAAATCAGCACTTTTGAAACAGGAAGTGAAATAGAGGGGTATGAGGCATGGCTGGAATGGGTGATCTGTTTGGTGTTTTGAGCAAAACACTTCATAGACATGTTTTGTATATTTCTGAGACCTGTGCTATTGCCTAAAAATAGCATGATAGGTGCACTTTAAAACCTTTCCCTCCCTACATGCATAAACATTAAATGCATTGTAAACTACTTGTTAAATGTGCAAAACATGTTCTGTTAAAGGTGGGGTAGGTAAGTTTCAGAAACCGGCTCGAGATACACTTTTTGTTATATTCCATGGAATGCTCTTAACATCCCGATAGCAATGAATATCCGAAGTGCTTTGACAGAAAATCCATAAAAAAAATGTCATCTGTGGAAGCGGTAACACTGTAAAAAGTTCAACCATTCCAATTGCCGCCCTGTCCAGTCAGCCTTCCATCTTGTGCGCACACAAATGTATCTCGTGCCCTCATTGGGGTGCGTTTGGGGTGCATTGCAGCAGTACTTCAATGACTCGCCAGCAACAGGCGGCCACTTTCACCAGTCTGCTGACGTCATGTTCGTGTGTGTTGGAGGAGGTGCTCTGTAAGGAAGTCTGAAGGAAGGGACGGATTATTTTCGGCTGTGTACTTTCAAATGTTAGTGCACTCAAGCCGGTTTGTGAAACGTACCTACCCCACCTTTAAAATGTATTCATTAGTTGATAAAGCTGCATGTTTTGCAAAATAAATACACATTTTGATTATTTTTGACTGATATTGTAAATGAGAATCACAGTATTACTGCATAATACATTATCATTGAAAAATATATTTAAATTATTCCATTATTCAGAGGGTCTGTATTTGTGAAGTCTATAGCATATGATGCTGCAGCTTCACAATACTTCATAACAAATTCAATGTAAACGCATATTAAGTCTTAAACATATATTGTGCTATCTGCAATTTGATGATAAATCGATAAAATATTTGAATGAACCGTGCCGCCCTAGTAGTTTTCCTTACAACTTGTCTATAAAGCATTGGCAAACGAGTCATTAACTGTTATTAACGGCATCAGTAACATCTTAAAAACCTATTGTTAACAATGCTTTAGTAGAGACCGTTACAGTAAAGCCTTGTTTTTTGTACATTATCTGTTCAACAAGGCAGTTATGTACAAGTATTTAAGTCATATCCACTCGGCAATAACATTCCTCAGAATCAGAACCTTGAATAACAATAACAATTAGGTAATATTTGTAATAGCTTTACAGCTGTGGGGTTTCCCCTCCGAGGCTCCTGACCTCTTGACCCCTGAGGCCCTTTGAAGTCCATTAGCTGGGACCCTTTGCGTGCTATAAAGTGTGTGTGTGTGTGTGTGTGTGTGTGTGTGTGTGTGTGTGGATCACATTCCACACACAACAACAAGAGCAACAAAGATGTGTCGCCGCAAATCAGCCCCTCCCTTCACCTCATTCCCTCTCAGAGAGACAGGGGGGTCAGCTGACAGAGTGAGGGTCGATAGAGCCGCGATGCTCAGCCAGGCGAGGATTAGCTTCAGCCGCTGGACAAAAGTGACCTTAGTTAACCTTGAGTGTGTTATATATGGTCTGGCATGTGTACAGTATGTGTGTGTGACTGTCTATAGCAGGGGTGTCAAACTCAAGGCCCGGGGGCCAAATCCGGCCCGCGACTTCATTTTATGTGGCCCGCAAGAGCTTGCAAAGAATATAATACGTTTATTATACGATTACATGCTACTTTACAGTATATCTATATGTTCATTTTAATTAGTTTCTTATTTTATAATTATTTCTTATTTGTATTCTTAATTTTATTAATCTGTGTGAATCTGTGCTGTCTTGTTTTTCAATCTTACTGTTTGCTGTTAAACTACCGAATCTCCCCACGGGGATTAATGAAGGTCCATCTTATCTTATCTTATCTTATTTTACAGAAGCATGTTGCCCATAAACTATATGTCCCACAATGCATCTCATTTTGTGACATGCGCACTGAAGAGACTTGACCTCGACTTCTGCTTTCAGAAGTAGTTAATTATGAAGTTATTACCCTATCCAATACAAATCCAATGCAGAGGCAATAATATAATACATTATTTCATATATATTATGTATTTATATATGTATATTTATATAGTTACAACCGGCCCTTTGAGTGCAACCATAATGCTAATGTGGCCCACGATGAAATGGAGTTTGACACCCCTGGTCTATAGCATGTAGTCAGACAATAGTGTCCTCCAGCCTCATGTGTTGGTGTCGAACTCTTGCTTTGCTCCCAGACACATCGGTCATTATTCCCTATGAGACCTGTCATGTTGATGAAAGACAGTACAATAGGGGCCCTTTCAATCTTCATGTTGCTTCTTTGGAGGATCTGGTTGTCCAGTTGTTGCTGTTTTTTTAGTTTAGGTTATCCATTTGCCTTTTACTTTAAGTAGAGGAAGATCTGGTTCCTACGGTCCCTGATGTGACCTCCATCGCTTTGTTCTTCTTGGCGTATGCTCCAGGATTGCATTTCATTTAGTTTGATTGAAATGTTATTATAACAGCGTCTCGGCGTCTCAAATTGATGTCGTAGGTCACAACCTCAGCCACAAATGTTTTAATGTTGTGTTGTCAGAATCAGAATCGTTTGTATTACTAAGTAGGTTTACACATACGATGAGTTTGCTTTGGTATGTGAAGAATATGTCGTCGTATCGGGGACAACACTATCAGCCCATGAAGCAAAGGTTGTTATCAGAGCAAAGACAAATGTTATATATTATTCTCTTCTGCTTCAGAGGCTGTAAAACAAATCAGAGCAGGAATGTAGATGAATATACTTTATTATCTCTGTAAGGAAATTGGTTTTGGACCCCGTCCTGCAGAAGCTAAAAGTCATACAAACTATTTTGAATGCTTTGTAATAGCGTGATTTACTACAGGACTTTATCAGACTGTATTTGTTTCGACTAGAGCAAGGGGGTCAAACTCAATTTCATCGAGGGCCACATCAGCATTATGGTTGCACTCAAAGGGCCGGTTGTCACTTTAAGACTATTTAAGAATACATATATAAATATTTTAAATATATAAAATAATGTATTATATTACATTATTTCCTCTGCATTGGATTATTATCAGATGGGGTAATAACTTCATAATTAACTATGTCTGAAAGCAGAAGTCTAGGGCCAATAATTGCAAGTCTCTTCAGCGAGTGTCACAAAATGATTTGAAGAAAAAACACATTCTGAAAATCAAACAAAAGAAGTAACATTTTGAAAAAAAAGAACAATTCTGAGAAAATGGCAAATTCTAAGATAAAGGCATATCTGAGGTGCATTGTGGGACATGTAGTTTATGGGTAACGTGCTTCTGTAAAGCGGCACGTAACCGTATAATAAACGTATTATATTCTTTGCATGCTCTTGTGGGGCCACAGCAAATGAAGTCACGGGCCGGATTTGGCCCCCGGGCCTTGAGTTTGACACCCCTGGAATTGAGTGTACATTTACCCTTACAAGCAGCACACTCTATAATGCATGTTAAATACAAATAAAATACTAAAAACATCCCTGAATAGTTGATTGGAAAACTATCTTACCGAACCTTCGGATCTTTATTTCAAAATCCAAGAACTACTGATTCCTTCTTACTCCATATATATCATTACACTATAATGCAATAATGGTAGAAAAAGCTGCTTTTTAATCCGTTTTATTGGCGATATTTTGTAAGCATATTCATAAGAGCGCTCCCATCAAAGCCAAGAATGTGACCGGACATTGTTATGATTGGCTGTCAAATATTTTCCATGTTATTATGATGTACGATCAGAACAAAGGGGGGGTTCAGTGTTTGAAAAGTGTGAGACTGAAGCGATGAGGACGATCCCCCCCTGAGATAAAACATCTCAAAGAATTTGACATATTTCCAACGATGTGACCTTTACGCGGCCTCGAGATCCGCTGATTTTCACGACATGACGTCTTTTACACATTACTATTTTAACCAGGAAAGACAGCGTGTGCATTTGACTGAGCTCCGCTGCTGCAGCCGAGGGACTCCGGCAGTGCTGCGATGAATAAAACATGACGATGGTTAAATCTGCTGCTGGTGACGGACGCTCAGGAATAACAAATGTCCCCGTACGAATGGGACCGCCAACTGGCCTTGTTGCAGCCATGCTCGGATGCCTTTAAAATGCATCGAGATGAACACATTATGTTTGACGTATACACAGAAACGTGAGCTCATACACATCCAAGAACAGAGTATTGGCCCTTATTTCCATCCATTTCCTGTTAGATTAACTTTTCCCCCCATTTCTGTACAAAACAACAGGATACTACCTACCTACCTACCTACCTACCTACCTACCTACCTACTCCTACCTACCTACCTACCTACCTACCTACCTACCTACCTACCTACGCACAAATATGACCATGAATGTGGATAAATACTGTATTATAACAATACGGTATTCTGTTTTTCACATTTGTTATTTTTTAATCTGTTCGAAATAAAGACTGAAATAAAATAAGAAATAAAATAAATTATGACCGAAGATCGTCAGCCGTCTTCCTCTCCCGTGTTGTTCCTCGATACGTAAAGGCTGCAGCACCGTTGACAACTTCTCTCCACGTATCAAACATATCGGTAAGCCAGCATCGTTTGCTGTGAAAGCATATAACTCTGTCCACGCAGAATTAAACCCTCTGTGTTCCCCTGATACTTTTCTTTTCTTTGATGTATCCATAGTTCGCTCATCGAGCCGGGGGTCAGGTTATTCGCCTGTAAGAAAAGGGACCGTAGCAGATATGACGCATATTTTAGTTCACCTCATTAAAAACGTTTAAAAAATAATCACGTGTCACAGTATCACCTCAAAATACAAGATCCGAAACATTTTCAACCGTGCAACAAAAATATAAATAGTCCTACAAATATTTTAATTGTATTTCCTTCTTATGTTTGTGTCAGCTCACGCGAGCCAGAGCAGAGGGCTGAAAGAGCCGCGGGTTGCCGGCCCCTGCTTTGGCTCGTTGCATCCACAGAATCAGGCCAACATTTTGACGCTTTCTGTTCAATTCAAGCGTGAAATCCATCTGAATACTCAATAAATGATTGACTTGTGTTTGACGCTGAACATCCATTAGACATGAGCACATAGAAGAGACAAACACCCGAGCTGCGAAATGACTATGTGTAGGATTAGAGAGAAGTTAAGTATAGATTGATGAATGTATGTTTTAATTGCATATTATTTTCAGTTGCATTTAGATTTACTTCATTTGAATACAATACGTGTCTCCCGCAGTAGGCTGTACACTCTCGTTTATTCCCGCGTTGGGATCCAAAGTCTCTGGGTTATATTTGGAAACTGGAAAACAAAGAAAGACACAACAAGAAGTCAATCCTGTCTGCAATCCTTCTCATTCCTCACAGAAGACAACTCTCCGAAAAGTGAAATCCGATTTCAGATGTTTCTTCAAAAGGAGCACGGCAAATATCCACTGATCCTTATCGAGACACATTTGCTGAAAGACAGATTCACAACACATGAAAGGAATGACTTGATCCGTGTTATTCTAGCGTTCATTGGCCTATTATTATTCAATAGCCCTGACATTCAACATCGATAATGGGACTGCCCTCCTTGTCCTGCTTTAATTGCACCCATTTAATGGATAATATGCATGTTTTTACATTTGGCTTCTTTCAATACAAATCAGCCTCATTGCAACAAAAAAACAATGAAGGCCGCAGACAGTTACTATGAGATGAACATCTGCAGAGTCAGGTGCTGCTCACACATGCACAGTATGCGTTTTCAAAAAAGTCTTCCGTTCACACGTATTCGTTTCATTTGACGCGTCTGTTCTTCGCACGAGAACGCTGGAAACGCTGTAGTACATATGCCGGGCCTGTAACTGGCGTTGTAACTTCCGCCACAAAATACACCAAAAGCAGCGAGTATAAGATCCCCCCGGATGTGTGAGGCACAAACAAAAGCGGGGAGAGGCGGGGCTGGGCTGGGCTGGGCTGGGCTGGGCTGGGCTGGGCTGGGCTGGGCTGGGCTGGGCTGGGCTGGGCTGGGCTGGGCTATCGTTATTTTTTCAGGAAATGATCGTATAGAGGCGATTGCACGGAGCCGTTGGACCCCCCAGAGTGTTTCGTTTGCAAATCTATCCACCTTGGGACCCGTTATCGTTTGTGGGGTCCGTTTCTATCGTTTTGTTACGGCCTCGTGTAAATGAAAGGGCTATACGCAAGAGAAACTATGCGGATGCAACCCGTTTTGTTCTCGTGTAAACGGGCTCTCAGTCTAAACTGAAATGCGTGTATTTTGGGATGAAGTAACAGATTGCAATGATAGTTACTTCATTACTAATGGTTGCAAAATTGACACAAAAAGGCGACCTGCACTGAGCATCAATATGTACAGTAATGGGCATGTTTGAGCTGCGATATCGTTATTGCAACAACTTTTAGTGAATCAGATCTGAAGATGGAGCAAATGGTGCAAAATACACGGTGCTGGTAGAAATTGCTCCCGAGTATATATTTAAGTATTATTTGATTTAAGATTAGAAAAGTGTTGACGCTCTTCAGATGATGGCAATTACTTTGACTCGCAACAGCGATATAATTCAGGGTATCGGAGGTTCAAGGTTCTTTATTCGTCATACGAACATAGCTACAGAGTATCTATGTCTCAGGTCACAGGCTTCTCCTACGGTGCAACACAATAACACAGATAAACAGAAAAATTAGTGCAAGTAAATACAAAAAGTAAATACAAAAAGAAAAAATAGTTTTAAAAAGTGAAATAAGAGCCTATATGCAAGCTATTGGAATGAATATTAGATAAATAGATGAATAATTACTAAGTAGCAGATGAATGCTATGGATGTTGTTCCAACAGTTCAGGTGTTTAACAGTCTCACTGCCTGTGGGATGAAACTGTCTCTGAATCTGGTTGTTTTGATGCGACTGTGGCTGAGAGGGAGTGCGGTCGTCTTTCAACCAGAAGGTTGTGGGTTCGATCCCAACATGTCGATGTATCCTTGGGCAAGGTACTGAACCCTAAGTTGCTCCCGATGGCCAACGGTGTGTGAATGATAGGTCCTAGAGTGAGGTACTGCTCTGAATGAATGGGTGAACGACATGTAAAGCTTTACATGTCATTGTCAGGCTGGATAAAGCGCTATATAAGTACAGTCCATTTTTGTCCGGATGCTTCGGTAACGCCTGCCAGACGGCATCAGACTGAACAGTTTGTGGCTGGGGTGATCTTTTATAATCCGGAGGGCTTTCTTCCTGAGCCGCGGGGAGTAAAGGTCCTCCGTGGATGGCAGCTCCGTCCCCGTAATGTGCTGTGCAGTTTTCACCCCCCTCTGTAAAGCCTTACGATTGAAGATCTCTTTCGTGTCAACATTCTCATTGTCATTGGAAACTTTTTGGAGGAAATGTAACGGGAAAAAATGGTTTGGTTGAGTCCGTATACTAAACAATTTGTCGGCCAATACCTTTTCCTCGAAACGGGTTTTTAATAGAAATGTAGTCTTTAAAAAAAATGGTGCTTTCTGCTATTTGAAGATTGCACCACATCTGCTCGATGAATTGTGAAGGTGCAACATGAGAAACCTTTCCGACTGAATGAAGCAGGGTTGTTTAGATGCAATCAACCTTCCTGTATAAAGTCGAACAACAACAACAACAACAGTTTTTCTCTCAGATTGAACAGTTAACAGTGATTAACATGGATCACTGATTTGGCTGAAGATAATTTGCTCTACCGGTTGGATTAGATCAGTGTGTGTCCCGACATGTCTGAGGAATGGGAGCAGAAGCTGCTTTCGGTACAGTGGAGCTTTGTGAGGGAGTTTGTTGCCCTGTCATTCCTCAGCCCTGATATCAGGTCACAGAAGATGAGACAGATATTCCTCACTTATGCACTCGCATGTTGGACAGAGTTTTCTTTGTTCCACCACATTCCAGAAACACTGTGAATGTTGACCTCTCTATTGAGTATGAGAAAAATAATGTTGTGTCATCAGCTTTGGAGAACTTTTAAAATCAAAACTAATAGGAATCTCATTCATAACATTAAGCCTTCACTACTATTTGTTTTATAAGATATAAGATATAATTCGATGTGCATAATCCTGTCTCTTAAATATCTGTATTTTTTAAAATAAAAAGTATGTTCTTACAAAAAATTATACTGTTATCTTTATCCAGTCAAACTTAATTTGGGGCGCCAAGCTTAACGGCCGTCAATTAAAACCGCCCTCTACCATTGGCTATGGGTCGAGGGGTCTGTATGGATCTCATTCGGAAAAAAAGTTGTTTCCAAAATATCATGGTTCTGGTTGTTCCCTTTTTCTCGTTAGAAAAGGTTGGATCACATTCTGTTTCCTCGTAAATGCACCACATTTCAGAAGCGAGAGACATGAATGCTATGTTGGCATCAGTTGTACTCGTGGAGTTGTCATGTTCTCATCGAAACATACCGTGTGTGTGTATCTGTGAATGCTAGTATGATAATGCAGACATGTAGCCGCGTTTCAAAAGATATTCTTAAACCTTTATTGGTTTTGTCCATTTTGAAGGAACGTTTCCACCACTGTCTGTTAGCGTGTCAAACCATTGAAGGTAACGTGTGTCTTATTGTGTGGTTCCTCTTGGCGTAGAAAATAAAGGACACAACACGGACCGACTGAAAGGAAAGTGGAAAGTGTGGTGATTATTCTCAATATCACTGATAGATTGCTAAACTGGGTAAACAATCTGGACGCATGCACTCTGACCACAACATTATTTACTTGCAATGCTATTTATTTACAACCAAAGACAGTGAGTGCAGGGCTGCACGGTGCTCTTCACGGCCTCAATCACTGCCATCTCACATCACTTGTTGCACCAATACGCTATCCAGTGTTCAAAATAATAACATCATTAGTTTAAGGGGGTTTGTATTGGCTCATAGCAGAGCTTCAGTTTGGACGTATCCTGTTAACAACTGTGTCTGATACGTTTATGGTTTTTGTTGATGATGATAATTTAAGTAAATGGGAAGTAACCTCTGGGGACCACGAATATCCTAATCTCGTTGCCATACCTCCAACATTAGCCTAGATATTTCAGATCCATTAATATTCCTTTGGATGGGTTATTGTTGGTCCTGGAGTCCGGCGAGTTCCCATCAGAGACGACCTCTGGCATCTTGTCAAACGAAACCACGGTGTCAACTTCCCTCAAAGCAGCTCAGGAATGCTTCAAGCTGCACTTCCCCCCGAGCCAGGAAGTCTCTCAGCAGTTCTCCCTGCCACCACTCACACACACACTCACAGAAGCACACACACACTCGCCAACATGGATGTGTGCTTGTTGACTCGACTGCTCTTAAAGGTTGTGGTTGACTCTGTTCACCTCAATCCCGTCTGCACGGTGCCGAACTTATCTTACATCCGGGTGTTTATGGCCTCTGCTCACCGCTGCTTCTGTTTCTGAGTCCTCGAATGTTGGTGGGAATCCTCGATGGCACAAGACTCCACTTCTCACTCGTGATTTTTAAACTGCATTAGGGCCGACCAATTCATCCAAATGTTAGCAAGATTGCAATATGGACTCGTACACTTCAGTCCTTTCTGCACGGTGCCCAATCTGATCGTACACCCGAGTGTTTATGGCCTCTGCACATCGTGGAAATGCTTGATGGCACAAGACTCCACTTCTCGCTTCTTAAGCTGCACTAGGGCTTCACAACTAATCTACAATTTATAAATAAAGAAATGCCAATATGGACTAGTGCAATGTCCAAATGGCAGAAAGCGCAATATTTGGTTAAGTCAACATATTTGAAAACATCTGTGAAGTAAGTGTTACGGTGCCGCAGAAAAGCAACGTTTTTCACACAGAAATACTTGTTTGGCACAGATCGTCCTTAAAAATATCACATTTCGGATCATTTTATTATGTTTTTCAATGGTAGTGTGAATAACGTTTCATAATTGATAGTTCCCTTTCTACGCTAATATAATCGCATATGCAATATTAGTGATTTTCTTCCAAATCGTGCAGCCAGGAGAAACTGTTGACCCGACATGAACCATCAACCCCTTTGCAGTCAAGTATGTGGCTTTTGAATCTGACAGGAAGTAGTAAAAAGCACCCAATTAACTTCACTCAACAGTTTTTATCACCTGCTCGTTACATGCAGCTTGCAAAGTGTGACGCAGCGCTGAAGGGATTCCTTTGGTTGCTTCTCACAGGCGGTGAAGTGGGGTTCTGATGAATCAACAGACCGGATGGGAGGGCTGCTTCCTTATTCTCACACTTACTCTTATTTGGAGTTTATAGAGCAGTAAAATAAAGCCGTAACCCCAAATTAAAACATACGCGTCTCTTATAGGCAGGAACACGATGACCACTTTATCTCAGCCGCTTTTTATTTTTCAACTCAGTCATTTAAAAAAAAAGATTATGCTGGCACATCGCCTACATACATGTAGTCAACTGAAGGAAAGGGTCTTACTCATCATCTTGTAACCCCAGAGTTAAAACACCCATAAGCCTAGTTTTAAAGAGCCTTGCAAATCTCCTAATCCACGCACACTGTTGTATATCCAATCATTCAGACAGGATGAGGACTCAAACCCCTTTAGCCAATCAGGCTGCTCAGTTTTAGTGTTTCTGAACCCTGCTTTGACTCTGCAGTAGGGCTGCTCGATTATGGCAAAAATCATGATCTCGATTATTTGGGTCAATAATTGTAATTGCGATTATTCATTGACTTTGAAAACGTCCATTTATTGGAGAAAAAAATGTGAACAGTTTGTTTTCAACAGTTGATTACCCTGAACTTTAAGAATAACTCAACTGAAAAACCAAAATCGTTGCAAACCATAATCGTAATCGCGATTACAATACGATTAATTGAGCAGCCCTACTCTGCAGTGTCACATTGGACCAAAAGCCTCCTCTCCCCTCCTCTCCTCCCTCTCTCCCACTTCCTCCTTGCCTCTCTGCCCGAGTGACCTATTTAGCGGCAGCAGCGATCAGAGGATGTGTTCAGAGGGTGAATCGAGAGGAGGAGGATCTTGCATGTTGTTGTTTTGTGTCTCAGCCGGTGTAGTTAGTCAGAGAGACATTCCCGCAGCATTCATTATAACAGGTATTTAAGGCTGATTTATAACGTGTGCATGCATTATGGGAAAACATTTGTGCTTTGGCGCCCTCTGTTGGTCAGAAATACACGATGGGAAGGTGGGTTTCCCTCCAAAAGTCACCTTGGATGAGAAATGGCATATTGTGTGAGATTGTGCAGCAAATATATATTCTTTTTTATTTTTTTCACGCTGAATCAGATTTAATAGTAAATATATAGCAAATAATCAAACGACAGTTGGGGTCCGACGTCTTTATTTGTCACACAAGAATGTTCCAATTGGTTTTGTGTATACTGTATACTTCTTGGTCAGAGATGGAAAACCTTTTTTTAGATATTTTACTTGAGTGCTAAACGTACAAAGATATTCATGTAAAAATACTGCAGCTATGCCTGCAACTAATTGCTTGATCTGGAATTATTTTTGTTATCAACCTATCAATTATTTTCTCTATCAAATGTCAGGAAATGTAAAAAAACTCATCAAAACCATTTCCTAAAGCCAAATGTGGTGTCCTCAATCGCTTGTTTTTTTACAAACAGTCCAAAGGCTAAAGTGATTTAGTTCTTTACCACATAAGATAACGAAATGTAGCAAACCCTCATATTCAAGAAGCTGGCACTAGGTCATATAAAACATTTAAAAACGTTATATTAACCTATCCACAATATATTTGAGAGTAATGTATCCCTTGAGCGACTTATCGTTTCGGCTGTTGGTTATATGAATATATAAATCCACAAAACTAAACTGTTTATCCTTTGTAACAAAGTCAAAGCACTTCTGCACGGCAAAAGTAACGACATTTTCGCCATGTCTTTCAACTCCAGTTGTACAAAGTGAAATAAAACATGTCTCCTGTTGCCTCTGTTTCAGGTCCTGTTCGATCAGGCTCAGAGGTCTGTGAAGCAGCAGCTGCAGAACTTTGTGAAAGAGTGAGTAAACCACACTTCACTTTCTTCAGATCCCTGCTGTACCTCGGGATGTATTAAAGATTTAACAGAAGAACCTTAAAAGACCACATGTACCCTTGTTACCTCCGAAAACCTTTTTGGTGTCTTTAAATATGCAACAGTACAACCGTTTGCACCCCAGGTGTGCTAACGCTCATGAACAATGCAGCGTAACCTCACGTTGACTCTGTGGTACATCCAAAAACCTGTCGCCCTGCTTCGAGTTCCAGTTTGAGTTTGCTAATGTCTCGCTTTAAAATCCGCTCTTCTGACAGGGATGTTCGTAAGTTCAAGGAGACGAAGAAGCACTTTGACCGCGTGCGTGAGGATCTGGAGATCGCTCAGGTGAAGAACGCTCAGGCGCCGAGGAACAAACCTCACGAGGTGGAGGAAGCTACCGGAACGCTCAGCATCACCAGGAAGTGCTTCAGACACCTCGCGCTGGACTACGTGCTGCAGGTCAGACTCATGTCAGGATATACAACGTGGTCCTTTTAGGTATTTCAGGATACTGCACTTTCCTGACGGAGACATCGACGTCTACACAACAGTCGTGTAAAGATACTCTCTTTCTGACCTACATATATACTTCTGTCTATGTCACACACATTTTGGTATTTGGATACTTTACTATACTTATTGTTGGTCTCACTAACTACACTAAGTATTTTAGCGACCCCCTTATTTTTTGTGCTGAACGGTTTTAAAATGCCATTTATACTTCTCCACGTTCTGCATAGGAGCTCTTTTAGCTAAATGACATTACATTACATGTCACTTGTTAGACGCTTTTATCGTAGGGATGGGAATTTGAAAGCAAAATGTATATTCGAATATTCGACCCCCCAGAAAACGTTTAACCGGTTAACCGAAATGTACATATCCTATACAAAAAAATGTTGCAAAACTTTTTTCAGAATTCTTTTTTCAAAATTTTTTTTTCCAGAATTTTTTATAAATACATACATGTTCAAATAAGAGTAGAAACCAAGTCGAATTTGTTAAATGTATTGAACTGGTGATCACAGTTTGACAGCTATAGGCCTACAGCTTTCATGTGTGGAGGCGATTCACAATCAGGCCAGCTGTAGAGAAGACCCTCTCAGCTGGAACGGAGGTTGCGGGTAGAGCAAGGTATAGCATGTATATAAGTTTAATTTGGCATAGGTTGACCTCTACACCGCACTCACTAACCTGGTCGAAACATTTCCACACATTACTCCTTTTTGACGTCATGTCTGTTGTGTAGGACTCTTCTTGGAGTGTAAATAATTACCGGACTATGACTGGTAAAATATGTTGAATACCGGCAAAACTAAATCTCTCCAGTCAAAATGTCTATGTACTTTGCCGCCACACGGTTGCCAAGCAGCACTTATTGTTGTTTAGGCTGGCCACTCATGTGTCGCGAGTGTTGACAGGGGGCGGGGGAGCACGCTCATGAACTGTTAGCGCCGGAACCTCGCAACGGCTGCGGAGCTCATTTGCGCCACATTTGGGCCTAAGATGAGGTTTGAGTCTGCGTGATCTGCGTGTAGGGAGGGGCAGCAGCCGTATCATTGGCTAGAACCAGCGCTAGAACTATCTAGATCTGATGGATTTGGACATAAACACGAGTGAAGTATAACCGGACACGAGAGAGAGATCAGCACCTGCAGCTCTGCCCGCTGTGAGGGACCGGTGAGCGGAGCAAAACACACCTTTAGACGTCACCTAACACATTTAGCTATGTCACAGTCGTATACATTGAATTATTCAATTTGATAATATGTAATCAACTTAGGCATCAATCCCAAAAAAAAATTAATAAAAAAAAAGAAGAAATTAATAAAATGATTCGAATTCCTGAATAATTTCGATGAATCGTTCCCATCCCTTATCCAAAGCGACTTACATACTCAATACTGGGGGAAATCCCCACAGGAGAAATTTGGGTTGAAGTGTCTCAGGGACACAACGACATGCTGACTGCAGTGGGGTTTGAACCTGTGACCCCCTGATCCAAATGCCAACGCACAACCCACTGCGCCACACGCCTCCGCCAAAATATGTTTTACCCTATACTATGATTATTTTATGATAAATAAATGAGTTGACTTATAAACAGTCATTGCAAAAACAAGAGACTACTGCCAACCAAGTTGAACAGAATTAAGTCATTGTCTTTCATACACTTTTGAGACAGCCCCCAGCTTTAACTTCGTTTTTCGCAAACTCTCCTTAATTCAGATCAAGAGATGAAAAATAACACGCGTTAACAGAAGCTGGGCTTCAACACACACAGCAAAACACATCTGGTGACAATCGGTTGAAGTCTGAATATTACTGTTACAAATGTGGCTAAATCTGTTCAGTGGTTAGTTATAAAGTATCTGTAATGATTAAAATCCCACCAGACGCGCTTACATTTCTCCCGTACGATCAGAGAATGACCGCGACGTTGCTCTTTCAGCCCGCGGCGGTGTCTGCGTCCGTCATTCTTTCCGAGTGACACATCCTCCTCTCTTCATATATGCAGCAGGCGGTTTATTTTGCCCACAAGTTGTGAGTGCTATGGCTGCCCGCAGGGCGACAAAGAAACTGATTCAGTGCGATCTCTACCACGCCGTGCCCTCGTTCCTTTCTTTAAAGCTTCCTCTCACTGCTCTCAGACACGTTACCCTTTTGAGTCTTAATTGAAAGTGTCTCAAGGCAGAGAAGGTCAAAGCTGCAGGGAGATGTGCTATATGGATAAGTGACCTCTTAAATGTAGCACCAAATGTTATTTAGCTTTGCATCGGTTAATATGTACAATGGAGAGGCTTTGACTCAGGAAATGCGATGGGGTATTTTTTCCACTTCTACTGGTGGTTTAAAGCGGTGGAGGAAGTGTTCAGATCCTCTTGTTGAGTAAAAACAAGGATTTAAGTACAGAATACTTAAAGGGGCCCTATTATGCTCTTTTTATATCAGTATGTAGTGTCTCTACTTTAAAGAGTCCTCTCCTGCTGATGTTCAGGTGTATATCAGTATGTAGTGTCTCTACTTTAAAGAGTCCTCTCCTGATGATGTTCAGGTGTATATCAGTATGTAGTG
This sequence comes from Champsocephalus esox, assembly GCA_036324585.1. Classification (NCBI taxonomy): domain Eukaryota; kingdom Metazoa; phylum Chordata; class Actinopteri; order Perciformes; family Channichthyidae; genus Champsocephalus; species Champsocephalus esox. The sequence goes on along the minus strand of CM070476.1, from coordinate 37,462,212 downwards.
TCTCTACTTTAAAGAGTCCTCTCCTGCTGATGTTCAGGTGTATATCAGTATGTAGTGTCTCTACTTTAAAGAGTCCTCTCCTGCTGATGTTCAGGTGTATATCAGTATGTAGAGTCTCTACTTTAAAGAGTCCTCTCCTGCTGATGTTCAGGTGTATATCAGTATATAGTGTCTCTACTTTAAAGAGTCCTCTCCTGCTGCTGTTCAGGTGTATATCAGTATGCAGTGTCTCTACTTTAAAGAGTCCTCTCCTGCTGATGTTCAGGTGTATATCAGTATGTAGTGTCTCTACTTTAAAGAGTCCTCTCCTGTTGATGTTCAGGTGTATATCAGTATGTAGTGTCTCTACTTTAAAGAGTCCTCTCCTGCTGATGTTCAGGTGTATATCAGTATGTAGTGTCTCTACTTTAAAGAGTCCTCTCCTGCTGATGTTCAGGTGTATATCAGTATGTAGTGTCTCTACTTTAAAGAGTCCTCTCCTGCTGATGTTCAGGTGTATATCAGTATGTAGTGTCTCTACTTTAAAGAGTCCTCTCCTGCTGATGTTCAGGTGTATATCAGTATGTAGAGTCTCTACTTTAAAGAGTCCTCTCCTGCTGATGTTCAGGTGTATATCAGTATGTAGTGTCTCTACTTTAAAGAGTCCTCTCCTGCTGATGTTCAGGTGTATATCAGTATGTAGTGTCTCTACTTTAAAGAGTCCTCTCCTGTTGATGTTCAGGTGTATATCAGTATGTAGTGTCTCTACTTTAAAGAGTCCTCTCCTGCTGATGTTCAGGTGTATATCAGTATGTAGTGTCTCTACTTTAAAGAGTCCTATCCTGCTGATGTTCAGGTGTATATCAGTATGTAGTGTCTCTACTTTAAAGAGTCCTCTCCTGCTGATGTTCAGGTGTATATCAGTATGTAGTGTCTCTACTTTAAAGAGTCCTATCCTGCTGATGTTCAGGTGTATATCAGTATGTAGTGTCTCTACTTTAAAGAGTCCTCTCCTGCTGATGTTCATGTGTATATCAGTATGTAGTGTCTCTACTTTAAAGAGTCCTATCCTGCTGATGTTCAGGTGTATATCAGTATGTAGTGTCTCTACTTTAAAGAGTCCTCTCCTGCTGATGTTCAGGTGTATATCAGTATGTAGTGTCTCTACTTTAAAGAGTCCTCTCCTGCTGATGTTCATGTGTATATCAGTATGTAGTGTCTCTACTTTAAAGAGTCCTCTCCTGCTGATGTTCAGGTGTATATCAGTATGTGGTGTCTCTACTTTAAAGAGTCCTCTCCTGCTGATGTTCATGTGTATATCAGTATGTAGTGTCTCTACTTTAAAGAGTGCTCTCCTGCTGATGTTCATGTGTATATCAGTATGTAGTGTCTCTACTTTAAAGAGTCCTCTCCTGCTGATGTTCATGTGTATATCAGTATGTAGTGTCTCTACTTTAAAGAGTCCTCTCCTGCTGATGTTCAGGTGTATATCAGTATGTAGTGTCTCTACTTTAAAGAGTCCTCTCCTGCTGATGTTCAGGTGTATATCAGTGTGTAGTGTCTCTACTTTAAAGAGTCCTCTCCTGCTGATGTTCAGGTGTATATCAGTATGTAGTGTCTCTACTTTAAAGAGTCCTCTCCTGCTGATGTTCAGGTGTATATCAGTATGTAGTGTCTCTACTTTAAAGAGTCCTCTCCTGCTGATGTTCATGTGTATATCAGTATGTAGTGTCTCTACTTTAAAGAGTCCTCTCCTGCTGATGTTCAGGTGTATATCAGTATGTAGTGTCTCTACTTTAAAGAGTCCTCTCCTGCTGATGTTCAGGTGTATATCAGTATGTAGTGTCTCTACTTTAAAGAGTCCTCTCCTGCTGATGTTCAGGTGTATATCAGTATGTAGTGTCTCTACTTTAAAGAGTCCTATCCTGCTGATGTTCAGGTGTATATCAGTATGTAGTGTCTCTACTTTAAAGAGTCCTCTCCTGCTGATGTTCAGGTGTATATCAGTATGTAGTGTCTCTACTTTAAAGAGTCCTATCCTGCTGATGTTCAGGTGTATATCAGTATGTAGTGTCTCTACTTTAAAGAGTCCTCTCCTGCTGATGTTCAGGTGTATATCAGTATGTAGTGTCTCTACTTTAAAGAGTCCTCTCCTGCTGATGTTCATGTGTATATCAGTATGTAGTGTCTCTACTTTAAAGAGTCCTCTCCTGCTGATGTTCAGGTGTATATCAGTGTGTAGTGTCTCTACTTTAAAGAGTCCTCTCCTGCTGATGTTCATGTGTATATCAGTATGTAGTGTCTCTACTTTAAAGAGTGCTCTCCTGCTGATGTTCATGTGTATATCAGTATGTAGTGTCTCTACTTTAAAGAGTGCTCTCCTGCTGATGTTCAGGTGTATATCAGTATGTAGTGTCTCTACTTTAAAGAGTGCTCTCCTGCTGATGTTCAGGTGTATATCAGTATGTAGTGTCTCTACTTTAAAGAGTGCTCTCCTGCTGATGTTCAGGTGTATATCAGTATGTAGTGTCTCTACTTTAAAGAGTGCTCTCCTGCTGATGTTCATGTGTATATCAGTATGTAGTGTCTCTACTTTAAAGAGTGCTCTCCTGCTGATGTTCATGTGTATATCAGTATGTAGTGTCTCTACTTTAAAGAGTGCTCTCCTGCTGATGTTCATGTGTATATCAGTATGTAGTGTCTCTACTTTAAAGAGTGCTCTCCTGCTGATGTTCAGGTGTATATCAGTATGTAGTGTCTCTACATGTCTCCATTCTTTAATGTTCAACAAGCTCTTTATTTTTCTCATACTGCCTGTGCTGCAGCACCTCTTTTCACCCTCTGTCTGAAACCAGAGCCCAGTCTGCTCATAATAATATAAGATCTCAATACCTCTAATAAAGTGCAACACTATTTAAGTATAATCATGAAAATGCACCTCAAGTATTAAAATGTAAATTATTCAATGCTGCTGTGAAAAAAAAACCAAAAAAAAACAACATTAAATAATCAGTTGCATTCATTTCTTATGGCTCTATCTCATTTCTTATGATTGCATTTTTCCACAGGCCAACAACAGCTTCAAAAAACTATTTCCCTCTAAGAATAAACCAAACATGCCCTGTTGCCGTGAGAGACAAAGTGCAGAAGGAAACATGTAAACTCAGGTTGCTGCTCTGTGATGCTAGTTCAGATACTTGGCATCTCATCTCGGGGGCAGGTCATCGATGTTTGGGCTCAGGCTCTGAGCGGAGGAGACCCTCAGGATGGAGTGAAGGTGTGGGTGCAATATACCGGCGGCCAGATCTAATAGTATTTAAAAATTATCCTGCGGGCCGAAATTAAATCCAACACAGGCCTGATTTGGCCCCCGGGCCTCGAGTTTGACACATGTGCTCTAAGACATAGTGGAGGAGGAAACATCAGTACTTCAAATTCAGTAGAGTGAAAGTACTCGGTTACATTTGATGGCTGGTGGTTTGTTTATTTCCGAGTTAACTCCACGGATGTATAATAAGGTCAACTCTTATTGGTCGGTTGATGGTGCTACAGTGAGAGAAAGGAAATGGCTGTCCACTAGATGGAGGTAGCTCATTAGCCTGTACTGTAGGTGTCATCCCCACCACCATAATCAATACTCCATACTCTGTCTTCTTCTCTGCAGATCAATGTCCTCCAGGCCAAGAAGAAGTTTGAGATCCTGGACGCTGTAAGTCAACTCAACAAGCCTGTATCGTTATCATATATTCCACATACTTAAAGAGTGTCATTTGAGTTAAAAGACTTTATAATGTTAGTAACAACACCCGTCGCATCCAGATGCTGTCCTTCATGCACGCGCAGTACTCGCTGTTCCAACAAGGCTACAACCTGCTGGATGAGATCAACCCGTACATGAAGAAGCTGGCTGCTGAGGTGAGAGACACAGGCGCTCTGTGAATGTTGTTACTCGCTGTATCTCTACTATGATTCACAACAACATGTTAATCTCCCCACAAATCAAAGTTCTTGATGTGAACGGGTTGATCCTCATTTGAACTATTGACAAGAGACAGTTGTGTAATATATATTGTGCATTTCTGCTTTTTAATTCAATATGTTGGATTTTTTATTTATTTTTTAATGTTTTTATTGAGTTTTCGCAACAATAATAACAGAACAACAAAACATAATACACACAAATCAGTTGTAAAATAAAGCACAATAAATACTAGTTGTCTGAAGACCTTCAATATTCACACATACCGTACAAGATTGAATTAGTCATTCACTTACTCATTGGTGTCAACCATGTAAATATTCCACTTTCCCATTTCCTATTGAATGCATTCTCTTGGATTCTCAAAACATGTCAACTTTTCCATGACAGAAATATATTTTGACATTGAGATACGATTCATGATATTGGAGACATTTGTGAATCATTATTCTCGTTATCAATGAAAACGATCGGATGTTTATGAATATGATCTGTAGTCCGGGATATCTTTGCACTTTTTACATCAAAACAAAACTTGACTATTTGTGATCTAGCCACACGAAAAACACGAGGAATAACAACACCACAATAAAAGTGTCAACAAAGCCAGAAAAAACGTCAAAATGCGAATACTTCATTCCAAATGATAACTCATATTTAGCCTTCAATAAATATTCTGCTTCACGCCATTTGATTATTGCTAATATTGATTACACATTGATTAATTGTGCGGCCTTAATAGACATCTTACGTAACACAGCATGCTATGTAGAGTGCTGTGTCACTGGACCATGTTGTTTCTGCTGCAGGACAATCGATGCTTCATCACCAGACGCTGACCCAGAGTCAGTGCTGCTCTCTGATCTCTCGTCACCTCTTTTCCCCTCTCGACCGAATGTCTCCCTGAAACACTGAACTTTTATTTCTTTGTGTTTATGTTGACGGGCTTAAAGCTGGATCAGCTGGTGATTGATTCAGCCATGGAGAAGAGGGAAATGGAGCACAAACATGCAACCATTCAGCAGAGGGTGAGTTCCTATTTCATCGTTTTTATTTACTTAATTTTAGACCATGTTGTTCCAAAAGGTTTTCCATTATACGGTAACACTTTGGCCAGTTTGAGACGGGTATTTAATTGAATTCTTTAATGTAAAAAAGGTTTTAAAATACTTAGATGTAAAGATATCAGCAAACATTGAGATTGCTTTCGTGTTTTTTCTCATAGGAAGAACATGCACCCAATTTAGAGAAGTAAATGCCTTAAAAAGTAGCATTTATATTGACGGAGATACGCAAAACTTAAATCTCTTCAACATGTTATATGTCATGTTATTGTTGTCATAGGCAACAAGGACCAAATAAGTCCTTTGTTTACTTCCGTAACATACTGACACCCCTATGTAAAACTTGAGCTTCTATTGGCTAGATCTCTTAGCGGTTGATCAATCTCAACAGAGCCGGCCAGCTAACCAATCAGAGCAGACTGCGCTCTGGTTTCAGACAGAGGGTGAAAATAGGTGCTGCAGCACAGGCAGTGAGATAAAGAAAGAGCTTTTTGAACATTAAAGCATGGAGACACGTCCCAGTAGAGACACAGGGTGAAATGGAGCTAATTTAACACTGCGCTAATGTCACATGTCACCTCTAAGGTCTGTCTGCCACTCGGGACCGTCTGTTGTGACTGGGGAGTGGGGGGGAGTGGGGGCGGGATTAGAGCTGGACAGCTGGGAAGTGTTTGATGAATCCCCCTAACAAAGTCCAGGCATTGATTTAAGCATTAAAATCAGGAGGTATTAAGTGATTTGACCAGATATTAATCGCACTGTCGTCTGCTGTAGATAATAAGCACATTATCTCCTGGACTGTGAGGCAAGAGTTGACTGTGATGTTTGAGCATTTCTAACCATGCTAGTGTTGATAAGATACGATACGATGGTACTTTATTGATCCCAATTGTAATGAACCACTTTGATATATTTCAAAATAGGAATTGGATTGAAACAATACGTTCTGCAGACATGCATGGTCCCCAGAGGATGGATTTATCTTTTTGTCTCTAACCGCTATGACTTCACGTTTTGTCGTTTTTAGTCAAATAATAAGGCTCTACAGAAGGGTTGCTACAATCATGGAAAACCTAACTTTTCAAAATCCGTAGACGTTTTGTTGAGGTGTAAAATGTTGCTGCTGTACAAGATTCAAGTTTCATGTGTGCATAGCTACAGTGTAGTTATGACAGTGAACATCTGAGGTCACAGGCTCCTCCTACAGTGCAACCCAATAAAACAGATACAATAGTGCAAGTAAATACAATATGTTTAAGTGGCAAACAGCATTCCCTACAACGAATGGGAATGTTTAGAAATGTTATCCTTTAACATGAGGGAACCCTGCTATGAGTGCATTTCCTCCCGAGGGTGTATTCCTCTCCTGACATCGTGTTATTTAATAATTCAGAAAGTCTGATTTGTAGGGGCCCTGTGTCTGGCCCCTGTGAACCCCAGGGTCAGGGACCATCTGTCAGCCTGCAGCCGGGTCACATGTGTGCAGCGTTATTGATCTGTTTCTACCCGAGCTGTGAGACACGGAGCTTTAATGCACCGTCCATCAGAGGCCCCGCAGTGGGAGATGATCAAGGTCAGGGAGAGGAAGCTGCATGAAAAGCATCGGCATGGACATGTCTTTATGACGGGATGACGGGATGCAGGGCGGCACAATGTAGATACGATTCATACTTGCGATTATTTTAGTTTTTTTAACTTGTTTTTTCTTTCTTGCAGACATACTCTAAACAACATGGATGAAACGCTTAATTAAACTCTCATCTGTTCCATTTGAGGGACTGGGCGTCCTCAGCTTTATACATATTATCAACGTCAACTTTATTGTCAATCTTCCAGCGTGTGTGTCCAGACAGAGAGATCGAAATACCGATTCCCACAATCCCGCTTACTGCGATTCAGATTTAGCACTAGTCCATATTGCAATGTGGATATCATTGCGATTGATCGTGCAGCCCTGAAGGGTGGTCTTCTTTCTGTGGGCAGCTTGTATTCCTTGTAGGAGGATAATCAGAGGTGCATTGAGGCTGAGAGATTATTGTATTATCTCAAAAGAAACTGCTCGGGTTCTAACGCTGTATTTTCTTTTCTTCCTCTTCCCGATGACACCATCTCCTCTCAGACTCTCATGCAGGTGAGTGATCCTCCATTCTTTTCCCATCTGAATTTCAGCTTGAAACACATCTTTGGGTAGTGTGGGGAGTTTGACCCCCAGTCATCGTACAGAACATTAACAAACCCCTTTGAAGTGTTCTCTGTGAGCTGTAGGCAGACTCCAGATGCCTTGAGGGCGAACTGAAGTGCATCCTGAACAGCCTGTGTGGAAACCGTGTTATATCACCATTTGCCAGTGTTGGAAAGTACATTTACTTAAGTAATATACCCATAATACTTTCTTTCATTTAATATTTCCTTTTTATCCTACTTCATACTTGCACTTTAATTGAGTATTTCCATGTAATCCTGATTTATACTTGTACTTAAAATTAGTCTTTGGATTTGATCCTATTTTGTACTTAACTTAAGTAGCATTCGTTTCATTTCAAACCTTTATGTGTCCAGGTTATCCCATTGGGATCGTTGATCTCTTTTTCAAGGGAGACCTGCTCAAGTAGGTTCCACAAAAAAAGCATATTTTGTGTTTTAAAGTTTTAGTTCGATGCTAAATATTGCAGTTGTATTAAGGAATGTGTCGGATGCAGGACATTTACAGTACACTGCGGTATTGTAACTTTGACTTAGTGTAAAGTCTGATGACCTCTGACTAGTGCAAAAGGTTAACACACGTCTTCTTTCGTCAGTCCGTTTACTGTAATATGTATTTAAAGTGTAGATTGTGTAGAGTTACTTTTTTACACTAAAGTGTCCTGAGTTAGCAGTTCCCCTCATAAATATCTTGTTACCTACATGTTTAGTAGCTCAATATGCATCAGCATGAACATGTCATCTTTCAGAATGTTGTATCTTAAGAGATATCCATTCAGGAAACTGCAGCATGTCGCTTTGATGTGGATTCCTTATTCCCCGCTGCCTTCAGAGCAGCATGGCCTACTTTGTTATTCCCTCCTTCTTGTTTCTTCTCTTCTCGTTTCTCCTGTGCAATAAACCTTGTGTAAACTTACCCAGGTCAAAGGGGCAGCTCCTTCTCGCTATACAAGTACAAACCAGGAGAGCAGAAAGGGAGTTAAAGTGCTGTCGCCGAAAAGAAACGCCACAGCCATTCATTTTTAACGGAGGATTTAATGGAGAAGTCCTGTTCCTGCTGTCGCTCCTCCTGCTATTCTGTACGTCTGCGCCACAAGATGCCCCAAATGTGCTTCATTGGTTTTATTTTCACTGCTTTAAACTCCAGATGGATGTTGTAGTAAAAGAATGATTACATGTTGTATGGTGCTTTTTATGAATGACAACAACACTTTACAAAATGCACGAGATATAAGAGGCACATGCAGCACACACATGCATGTTTGTACATAATGTAATAACATGTATATTAAATAGTTTCTGCTACTTCATGTAATGTCCTTGATGTTCGGTCTGCCAATCATCATTTGCATGTAAAATAGTGATAATTTATTTCCTGTATTTTAAGTTTTAGTTTCATAGCCAGCAGTCTCACATTAGAGGAGCTGAAACAAGCACATTCTTGGCATAAGAACATCTTAATTATCAAAACACTAACCATGTTAATTGGTTGTCATTTGACCAATCAGTGCTCACTATATCATACAAGTCAGAAAAAGTATATTTTTGCTGCCATTTTATCAAAGAAATGCCCGTGACATTCTCAGTGGAAAGTCAAAATCTGTCTTAATAATTGTTTGTTCTTCCTCGGTTCAAATCCTCAGCTTTCAGAAGAGACAAAAGGAATATTTACTGCAGACATTTGGCACATGTATTCATGTATGAGCCCCGAGGCCTTCGTTAGATAAAAGTAGAAAAACAATCACTCATTTAATGTCCTTATCTTCAACATCCCTATTGTATTCCAACACAGCTAATTATAGGAAAGGCACGTTTATTTATATAGCACCTTTCCACACAAGGCAATTCAAAGTGCTTTACAAAAATAGGGCATTAAAGCCTTATTTGCAATTGAACAACACTGGTGCTGCATGTCGTTAACTGTCTTACTTACTGTACTTGTCGTGGCAGCTTTCCTTAACATTTGCACAAATACATAATATGTAAGACTGTGGCTTCTTCCATTTCTATTATCATCAGTGTATTTCAAGACTTTTGGGGGCTTTGGGACTTATGAAGGGAAGTCAATCAGGTGTGTTGAAGAATAGTTGATGATGGTTAAGTTAGCCAGGTATTTTCAGCGAGTCATTTTTCATTAATCGTCTATTTGGAAGGGACAGTAATGAACACTTAAGGCATTCAAATGTGTCGAGCGTAACAGTGGCAGATTTAGCTTTGAGCTAATTTCCATCCGCAGTCCCTCACATAAAACATTTAAGAAAATTACATTTTACAAACATAGCAAGTCGACGCAAAGCCGGTGTGTAACAGAGGAACACGTCGATATTGAGACACAGAAAAGGATGCTGCGGACAACAAGCAATCACATCATGAATAATCAGTCCGAGGGTCTCTATTTGGCGTTGGCTCTCCAGGTGTAACGTCAGTACGCTCGGCAGCAGGTGGAGGAAACATCAGGACATTTTGTCTGCATGCTCTCCACACTCTGCTTCCTTGCTTCCCTGCTGCTTCAATAATTCACTCGTGTTCAGTTTCTGCCTGTGTGACGTTGCGTCATTAAAAATAGATGATCTTTGTTGTAAGCTTGAGAGATTTCAGAGTAGCACACAGACACAGTGCACATCTTGTTTCGGTGTTGCATAGGATGTTGTGTTCAGGGAACGGGAGGAATCTGAAGGTAAGCTGTTTGACTTCTTATCTTTAATAGTTGGCTGTGGTTGGTTGTACTGCTTCAGATAATTGAATATACCAGGAGAAGTACTGAAATCGGCACTTCAACTCCTTGGCGGTTACTTTAAAAAAAAAGCCTGTTAGCTACTCAAACAATCCAAGATGCATTTTCAAGATGACTTCCAATGATGGCTTGCAAATGTCTTTTTCTGCATTAACATCACTTCCACTTGACCTATATAAATGCTCTTGTTGTCAAATCATCCATTTTTGACCACGTAGAAACAAAATTCAGACGTCAGTAGTTGGTCAGAAGCTTTATTTTATCGTGTCTGAGCCAAAACCAAAATAATGTGCCAATGGAAAGCCGAACATGCATGGTAGTGGAGATTGTCAGGGCCGGCCCTTGGCATAGGGCATAGGGCATAGGCAGTATAGGCAAATGCTAAGGGCGCATCAACCAATGGGGGGTGCCGAAAATTGAAAGAAAAAAGTTCGAAATTTAAAAAATATATTTGTTTTAGTTCATAACAACACAATTTGCACCCCCCCCCAAATCAAGTTGAACCGCCCCAGCCCCAGTAAAAATAGAGGTTTATGTGAAATAGTTCTTTTTTTTAAAATAATGGTTTTAGTGTGCAATTATAGGTTTTAATTTTGTATTTGTGTTAATTTAAAATAAATCAAACTCCCAAAAAACGTATACAGCTTTTATTAACATTGGAATTTACTGTATAAGCAGCCGCGGGGGGAGAGCTTTAGAGAGCTCTCTCCTGAAAGACTGAGAGGCTCTGATAACCTCAGCTCAGTGAGGTAAAGGCACACCTTTATATGATCATCATAGTTAAAAATGGATAGGAAACTAAATACATTTGCACACATCTTGTGTCCATATCTTTCTGTTTTGGTGGTCATGCCACAACCGTGCTTGCATGCGCGGGTCATAGTGAGTGTCTGCATTGGCAAAAATCTTGCCTAGGGCAGCCAATTTGTTAGGGCCGGCCCTGGAGGTTGTGGTTGTATTTTGGGGATGTAGGACTGTAGTACTGTAGAGGTAGTACTGGTTACATCAAGGTGTTCATTGAAGGTTAACTTATTCTGCTAACATAGAAAACTAGCCTTAGTTAGGTTAATTGTCCCAGATTCTGTCTAATAAGCCCCATAATTAAACATGTTGTGTTTAAAATGACACCCAAAAGTTTCTAAATTGTATATTTGACTTCCCCATTGTGAAAAATCATGTAATTCACAACCAAAACCCCCCCCAAAATTGATATAGTGGTTAAAACTCTGTGATAAAATGATGTTTCATCGGCTGGAAACGGCATACATTTTTGGAAAATGGTCGCTATTTTTTAAAACTCCAGTGGCTAACGGGCTTTTTTAAGCAACAGTCTTGTATCCACTTCTAAAAAGATTGTTACAGCAATGATAAATCACGCCCTGAGAGGTGTTTGTTTGGGGATCTGGGCCCCTGCCAGATCGATTCCCTCTGAATCAACAGAGGACCCTCCCCAGAGAGGGAGGTGTGTTTAGGGAGTTGTGAAACTGTGTCAAAGCAGCCTGTTTGAGTCGGGAGCGGCTACAGTACTGGGAGGTGTTTCCACTGTTGCTCCGCGTTAGCAGCTGTATGCTAATCAGCTAATCCCGAGGCTGCTGGCAGGTGGCTGGAGTGGAGAGCGCACTGTTGGAATTACGCAGCGACACGATGCGTTAACCTCCGCGGAGAGAGAGAGGAGAGTCATGCTGCTGCTGCTCTGAGGGATCTGCGTTAAAGGAGTCTATTTGTAAACCCTTTTTGTTGTCTTCTTGTGCTCTGAAATGTTGTTGAAACACACTAAACGTTTGAAAAGGAAGATCCTCGGCCGCTGGGACCGCAGTTTGGTGGGTAGATTTGCATTACTTTGGCTGGTTGTTACTTTGGTTCAGATTGTAAACTGGTTATTATCGTGATATTTGTTGTTGTATCTGGAGTATGTATCTCTGTTTTTTTTACGAGACATCTGTGTGTTGTTGGAGTAGTTTTACTTCTCTATATCACTGTTAAAGTATCTCTTTCTTTCTCCTACTTAACTCTCTCTGTCAACACAGTTGCTCTCATTAAAATCTAAAAATGTTCGGGGTTCCCAGGTGTAATGCTCAATGACGTACATGCACATTTTTAAATAGGTGTTCACACTGGAAGATAGTTGCACAGGGAAATGCAATCATGTTTGATTCCTGCATAATTTGTATAGTGTTGAACTTTTTACCTCAAACTTTCTTATTAATGGATTCCATTATGCTTTTCTTAAAGGAAATAGATGACGATGTGTTGAATCCATGGTGTGAAGAAATCCCCATTTTGTCTATATGTTTTTCTTTTTGCTATATTTAACTTTGTATGCCGCCAGTGCCGTTTTTAAAACCATATTTATGTTGAAACAATGTGTTTCGTTGTATGTCTTTTCTAGCTTTAAATATCTTTTTTTAACTTTCAGTTATATTAAGCTATTTCTGACACGTGTCGTTTGTGTTGTCCTAGATTTGGTCTCTCTTTCTTTTATCATTGTTTACTCACTTGGACTTGAGTCTATGTTGTGGGCTACACATCTTGTTTCTCATTGTAAATGTGATTCCTGATGAAGAGCCATAACTAAAACTATATTTCTCTCATGTGTTTTGGAATCCAGCGCTATTTTCTTCAACATGTTGACAACATGTGTATGATTACATCAAATCAAATCAAGTTTTATTTATATAGCACATTTATAAACGATTTTTGGTCGAGCCAAAGTGCTGTACATAAAATAAAAATAGCCTACAGTAGAGACACTTTACAGCAAATACAACAGCACAGATTGTTCAGAATATCAGTATGACAATACGACACCCTCTGTCCTTAGACCCTCACAACGTACAAGGAAACACTTCCAGAGAAAACCCACAGTTTAAAGGGAACATGGGAGAAACCTCAGGGAGAGCAACAGAGGAGGCATCCCTCTCCCAGGACGGACAGACGTGCAATAGATGCCGTGTGTAAATCGAAGAGATAATACATTTCACAGCATATAGACCGAATGTTAGGAAATGCATGTGTCTGTAATAAGAAGATGAATCCACGAGGATGTCAGCTACAATCCTGTGGAAGCCATCAGGGAAGCAGCATGACGAGACCCAAGGCAGGACCGCAGAGACAGGTTCAGCCACGACCCGAAGTCCACGACTTAATCCAGAACTCAGGATAGAGGATCCAAGACACAGGACTACAGCAAGAGGATCAGCCGCGACTCCGGACCCCGGCGTAGATATAGATACAAAACAAGAAAAAAGATTTGGCTGGGTTAATCGGAACAAGAGAATACACAGACACAGACAGAGAGGGAGAAGCTCATTGGATACAAGTTATTCTTGATAACCCTCTAGAAAGATCTCATGAAGTTCCCCACTCAATCTATCAAGACCTGAGCAGTTCTATTAGATATAGTATAAGAAACAGAGATAGGCAACCTATCTTTTCGTCAGTACCCCGTTACCCTCTACAAGGCCATGGACCAGCAGAGGGGAAATGGGGGGTGGGTAAGGGCAAGAGTTTTTAAGAATAAACCACAAGGATCTAAAGCGAAAAAAGATGAAATATAAGGTACTATATTTTAAGTAATCCTATCTACTATTCCTATATTTGAATAATGTATAAACTATTTTAAAAATACTTTATGAAATTCTATGTTATGTTAAAATATTAAAATAAAGAACTAAATAAATAACTAAATAAATAGATAATTACACAAAAGCCAGAGAGAAAAAGTGAGTGTTAAGTGTTGATTTAAAAACCCCAGGGTCTGGGCCGACCTCACATGGAGGGGCAGAATATTCCAGAGCCTGGGGCCAGCCGCTGCGAAAGCTCGATGCCCTCGGGTCTTAAGCCTGGTCTTAGGCACTATCAACAGCAGCTGATCAGCCGACCTTCAGGCTCTGCCCGGGGTGTAGCGCTGGAGGAGTTCTGCTATATAGGCAGCAGTCAGCCCATTTAGGGCTTTACAAATAAATAAAAGGAGTTTAAAATCTATTCTGAACCGAACTGGAAGCCAGTGCAGTGAGGCCAGAATTGGGGTGAGAGGGCAACCAGCTAATCTATCATTTAAACACCAAATAAGTAGTGGATGGTGTACACACACCCTGTTATGACTCACATATACTCTTTTATATTTGATGTCTGGTAAATCACTCCATTTTTAGCGTGCAGTCTAAATTGACTCCATTTGAAAAACACCATCTGGTCGTCTCTCATGTCTGCGTGCATGTGATGTTTAAATCAGACTATGGATAAGTGAATGTTCTGTTCTTATTATATTACCTTTTAAATATAGCTTGTTAGCATTCTCAGGACATGCTGTGTCATACTCCTACATCAAAACACTGATGTTTTGAGCTAAGCTTTAAATACCTGTGTCACTCTCTGCTGGCTAGCTTTAAAGCGCTACATGTCGCGGTATATAAGTCATGAAAAGGTTGGAGGCTAATTCTCATGAATCATATGTTTATGTAATGATTTACGTCACATTGACATCTGTTGAGTTACGAAATGCCCCAGTGTGCCAGGCAGCAACACGGCATGCATCTCCAACGCATACATGGACTAAAGCACGTGACTTCTTCCACACGGCCGCACAGTGCATGCTCAGCCGGTCGGACTGTATGTAAAGTCCAATGCGGCTGGTATTCCAGGAACAGCACACGGCTCTCCTCTGCAGCTCTGCTTCCTGTTGGACGACGTGAAGGCTCAACCTGCCTTCAGTCATCTGCTGTTTTACATCTGTTGTGTGTTGGAGTCTGATGTGTCTCTTCTTCTTCTCTTGCAGGACTTCTCCTATGACGACTCTAAGGTGGAGTTCAACGTGGACGCCCCCAACGGTGTGGTGATGGAGGGCTACCTGTTCAAGAGGGCCAGCAACGCCTTTAAGACCTGGAACAGGTAACTAATGGCGCATTTCCACTGCAGCGGGTAGCCCTGTTTAATCGTCCTCAAGCGGCCAGGCCACTTTTTGGTGGCCTTTCCATATAGCGTAGCACCGGCTAGCGGGTACTTTTTCCCTCTTTTCCCGGCCCCATCAAATCGTGGTTCTATCAGGCCAGGGCTGAACTAGTGACGTCAACACTCTCGACTGCTGATTGGTCCGAGAGAATCGTCACGAGATCATCCCTAGCGTCGCATATATATCTAGAAGCAAGCTTGCAGCATTTTTATACACAGCATTTTTGTAAACGGAGGAGCTACAAAAATGGCAACGTCAAAGAAAAGCACACCGTGGTCGACCGAGGAGGTGACGACGTTCCTACATCTTCCAACAAGGATTTCCCTTTCCTGTTATATATGTTCTTGTGCATGTAAATGGTCTGTGAAGGCTACAATCCTTCTCTCACACACTCCCCCCCCCCTGCCTGAAACGCCTCCATTGGACTCCTTTGTTTACTTCCTGAACATAGACACATCACGATGTAACCCTTGCGCTTTTATTGGCTAGCGCTCCAACAAATTGTACGTGATAGGCTAAGGGGCGGGACATCTCTAAGCGGTAGAGATATAAACCTGAAATGTGCATAATAGTGGCCCATTCAAAATAAAATGTAAATACAGTGAGTACAATAGGTTAAAATATAGTATTAAATGCTTTATAATATTGACAAGAATGTACTTCTATCTCCTCATGGTGGTTCAGCATGTTTCTGTCACTACGAGGCAGGGGTTAACGAGTGTGTGATGTGAAGCCATGTGAGGAATTCCTCTCACATGGACACAATGTTTTTCCCTTTGCACGCTGACCCTTAAAGATTGGAAGCGTATCCTTTCTATAATAAGTTATTTATCCCTCTCTCCGCAGGCGGTGGTTCTCCATACAGAACAGTCAGCTGGTCTATCAGAAGAAGCTCAAGGTCAGTCCGTATATCTGGCAGCTATCAGCTTTCCCCCGGGTAAAGTGGGCTCTCAGAGGTTAAGTGCAACTTTAATGGAGGGGGGGGAAGGTTGGATGTTTTTCAGCATTGTGGTGATCTTTAGTGAAATCCATAATCTCAGTCAGAGATATCTCAGTGTGGCTTTCAGGTCAGGCTTCTCTGCTTGACATCAGTGTGTGTGAATATGTAATGGCCACGTACACGAACTGCCAGGAAATAAATATATATCATGAAGTAGGAACAGCTGTCTTATGTTTGTGTTGTGTTTCGGCGGCCTTATTGGTAAGCAGAGTTATTCTACGTTCTATTCTATATTCTAAAACTAGCAAGCCACATGAATGTCTTGGATGGATTTGAAGCTGCGCTACCAAACGACCAAGTGAGTGACACGGCAGCCCCATTTTAAGTCATCTTTTTGTGTTTGCAGGACTCTCTCACGGTGGTGGTGGAGGACCTCCGGCTGTGCTCCGTTAAGCCGTGCGAGGACATCGAGAGGAGGTTCTGCTTCGAGGTCGTCTCCCCCTCCAAGTAAGGCTTCTGGATGGATTAACATGCAATAGACTCTTAAGGCACTACTTCTATTCTATTTGATTGTATTTACTTGCACTATTTTATCTACATATTGCGTTGCACTGTTGGAGGAGCCCGGGACCTAGGATTGTCATCGACATAACTAAACTGTAGCTATGTTCGAATGACAGTAAAAGTGAATTGTAATATCTACCCTTTTATGTAGCGCCTTCTCAGCCCAGTTATCCATTGTTATTGTGCCCAAGTTAATCTTTGCATCTTCTCCTGTTCAGTTAGTCATTTTTGTTTATTCCATGAACATTGAAAGGCGCTTTTCGAGGAAGTTAAAAAATATATGTAGCCCTTCTTCACCGATGCAAAGAACATGTACTTTCAGTTTTATCATTCCGATCCGAAGGGTGAGGTTTTTAGGTTTTCTGTAAGACCTGAAACATGACCACCGTCACCCACAACCTTTTTGTTAATACTGTCAATGTGTTTATTAACATATTCAATAAACAGAACAATTATTAATCGTTAAAGTAATTTGGCCATTCGAAAATATGGATGTGTGTGGTATCTATTTCCTATTTCTGTTTGATGTCATATCAAACTAAAGATCTTTTGGTCCAACCCCTGGGGCTAACAACTGGATGGACCCTTTTCACTATTTTATTCTATAATGACCATAATTGTTTGTGTCAGCCCTATTAAGCATGTCATATGTCACATTATGCAGACGTGTACGGACGGAAAAAGATGATTATGGTAATTGTTCTGTGTGCGTTGCAGGAGCTGCATGCTTCAGGCAGAGTCTGAGAAGTTGAGACAGTCGTGGATTCAGGCGGTTCAGGCCAGCATCGCCTCGGCCTACAGAGAGAGCCCAGACTCTTACTACATCGAGGTGAGCCTCAGATATACATCGAGGTTCAGTTCCTTTAAAAGAATAAACAATCATTTAGTGATATAAGACGAGACAAGTGCAGGGTCACAGATACACAGAAGACGGCAAGGTGAATTTACATATAAGTGTTATACATGGAGACAAAGAAGAAAACAGTCTTTGTGCGTTTAAGGGATTAGACAAAAAGAGCGGAATAAATGACAAAATTATAATTGCAATTATGTGAGTAACAATATAATAGTCATGTATCCTGTAAATAGTAGCAGGACCTTAAAGACCTTAAAGGAGTATTTAGTTAATTTCTGCATTTTAAGCATTGTCCCTTTTTGGAATACAAGGTCCAATCGTTTCTCGGAGATGCATGCATGTGATGTTTAAATGAAATAACACATAAGTACCGTACAGTAGGGCGTCTACTACCAGCAGATGGTTAGCTTAGTAATCTATCAGCATGTCTGAAGCTCACTAATTGACCCGTTTAAAATACTTGTATACCTTAACTAACAATTGACTGTGTACCTTTTTAACCAGTTCAAAGTATGTGTAAAAATGTATTTGTAATACATGTCTTTGATAGTGTGGTATTGCTGATAACCTGAGCATATTCTGTGATCCTAATGACTGTCTTGTCTTTGTGTTTTCTCCAGCACCTGGACAGAACGGCCTCTCCGTCCACCAGCAGCATCGATTCGGCCAGCGAGCCTCGGGAGCGCAGCGTCCGCGGGGAGAGCATCCTGCAGAGGATCCAGCTGCTGCCAGGCAACGAGCATTGCTGCGACTGCGGCCAGGCGGACCCCCGCTGGGCCTCCATCAACCTGGGCATCCTGCTGTGCATCGAGTGCTCCGGCATCCACAGGTAGAGAAGAGGTTTCAGGCTAATCTAAAATGACTTATTGGCTAAAGTCTGTTTAAAGATGTCTCTTTTCTTATTTCGAGTTTTCTTATGTTTTTGTTTTGATGTTATTATCCCTTTGAGTATTTCTTAAATGCTTTTTTGAAGTAATCCACAACAGTGTCCTGAAAGGTGCTTCCAAATAAAAAGAAGTATTATTATTATCACTGCACCTTAGTACACTTGTTTAGGTTCCTATAGTATATCTCACTTGAGTATAACTTGTTCTGCTCCTACATCTACTATCTTCAAACTGATTGCTAAATTGACTTTGTAGATAAAAAAATTCCCGAAATTAATAATTTTCTGTAAATTAGTTATTTAAATCCTAAGAGTCTTCATTCTTCAGTTGTGGTGAAATAATATCAACTTGTTTTAGTCTAAATCAAGCATTTCATTTTTTTTTATTACAATTCCAAAAAGGTGTCTTCTGGTCGTCAAGCATGCTTCATTTTGCACAGAAAAGGTTCCATAAAGCGTAAAACTATAAATAATAAAATATCTGAACACTCTTCTGCCGCTGCCAGTGTTGCTGTGAGGGGCGCTGGCACTGAAAACAGGAAGTGACGCCAACTGTCTGTCACTTTGACCCTAAATTGTGCCGTGAAAGACACTTAGAACTTCCTGCCAAAAACACACACACACACACAGTTGTATACGTTGCTTATAGGATCAGGGAAGAAGATTGAGAGTTTTCTTGAGGGAGGTACAGTGAGAAGATAAAGACGAGTTTCAGTGAAGAAGAGCTACATTATTAATTGAGTAATTTCCTGTCAGACCGTCCGACAGATCTCATGTTCTGTTACGTCACACTCCTGGCTGGAATAGAAATCCCTCTGGAGTTGTGTGTGCGTTATATTTTGAAATGATGTTCGTCTCTCGGTGAGATCAGACGTTACAACGCAGAGGGAGAAACACGGCGTCAGTCTTTCTGTGTTTGTTCTGACTGTGCCACTGTTGCCTGGATACCAAACGGCTTCATGTGTTGAACTCTGTGGTTTGCATGACATTAGCTTCTCTCATTTCCCTCCGGATAAAACTCTTCTGATGTTCGATCCCCGCTGCTATTCAGAGGCCGTCAACAAAGTGTACGATTCATCTGTAGGAACAATTATAACAAAAAAACGTTAATTAGGATCTATATGCGGTTTACAAAGTAGTTTTATACACAGAAGGAGTTTACTTGGTGCATAATGTCAGAGTGAATTACATCTAAAACTAAAAGCATGTATTATTATTTTTACTTTTGTCTTTTTCTATGTTTTATTGTTTTGTCTTAAATGTTGTGGTGTTTTCTAATCTTTGCGGATGGTAGGGTTATACACACATTCAAACTAAAATTATGTGATAAATGTTAAGTATAATATAAAAGTGTGTTTAATTTTCCATGCTACTTTTTCCTATTTTTATTAAAATGTTCTGATAATCTATATTTATATTCTCTTGTTTTCCTGTGTTAGCCACAACCTCTTCCCTTAAGTCACAAACTAGTTAAATTACTGCACTTTGTCCTCTAAATTCTTTGACTACAGAACATAATTACTTCACTTTTGTTGTTGCAGGAGTCTGGGAGTTCACTGTTCGAAGGTTCGCTCTCTCACACTGGACTCATGGGAACCAGAATTATTAAAGGTACAGTTTGTCTTAGCAGTGTCGTGCAATAATTAGGTAGTTGTTGCTCTTAACTATTACCAAATTCCTTTTAATGAATAGTCAAATATTTTGGTGGAAATTATTATTTGATTTTGAAGCCACAGCGAGGAGACTGTTTGCTTAACCTAGCTTGGTTTAGCTTTCCTTAGCTTAAAGGTGGGAGTAGGTAATTCACTTCAGAAACAGTTTCTGTTATATTCCATGGAATGCTCTTAACACCCGATAGCAATGAATACATTCAATGCTTTGACAATAAATACATTAAAAAAAGCCGTAGCTCTGTAAAAAGCACGACCAATCATCTGAGCCGGCCCGGCTAAAGTAACTGGATGGCCTACCTGCCTGTCAGCCTTCCATCTGGGCACAAACTTACCTCGTGCCCTCATTGGTCATGTGCGCGTTCGTGTGTGTTGGAGGAGGGGCTCTGTGAGGAAGTGGCAGATATGTTCCGGTTGTGTATTTTCTAATTCTAGCGATTTCGAGCTGCTTTCTCCACTCTTACCTACCCTAACTTACATATACTAAGACACTATACAGTTTAGTCGAGCATAAAAGCCATTTAAAAGGTTGAAACAGCTAGCCTGGGTTCATAAAAGTTAAAAACAACCACACCAATGAAACAAAGGGGATGTAATGCGTTCATATGCCAATATGCATGCTAAGCTAAGCTAAACATCTTGTAGCTGTAGCTCTCGTTGTAGATTATCAATCTTCTCGTTTTACTCAGGAAAGCAAATGAACTAATTTCCTAAAATGTCGAACTGCTCTAAACAGTCAGTCTTAATAAGGACTCCATTAATGTCTCTTTGTCTTTGGTTTGTAGTTAATGTGTGAGCTTGGGAACAGCGTCATCAACCACATCTACGAAGGCTCATACCAAGAACAAGGTCTGAAGAAACCATTACCGTCCAGTTCAAGGTAGGCATTCCTAAAATAAAGCTTAATGAAATGTATTCTGCCGTGTTTAGTGTGCTATAATGTTGGTGTTTGGTCCGTCGCAGGCAGGAGAAGGAGGCTTGGATCAAATCAAAGTACGTGGAGAGGAAATTCCTGAAGAAGCTGTGCTCCACAGAGATCCTCATCAACGGAGAGAGGAAGTCGGAGCGGCGGTGGAGCGTGAAGAAGTGTCGGAGGCACAACAGCGCCACCACGGTTCCTAAAACACGGCGGAGATATCGACACGACATAGGAAGCATCTCCCCGTCCACCCTCTCCTCAGGTACTTCAGAGGGTCTCTGTCTCTGGAGCATCACTGGATGGTCAAAAAACAAACATGGCAACCAGTGGAATAGGGGTTTTTCAAAAATACCCATGTGGTGATAGAGACAGGTTCATGATAGTCAAAGGTCCATCTCAAAATATGTTTGTACACACAGAAAGATCGAAACACTGTTTCCCACGGTCTCGAGGTCTAACAACAACTCACTCATTAAAATGCGAGAACACTCAATAATGTAGTGTTTTAAAACAACAGGAAGTGGGTTGTTTATGTATTTGTTTATTCCACACAAGGCAGTTATTTAAAAGCTAAACATGTACATTTATACTGGTTGCTATTTGTTTATAGCGCATGGTGGAAAGGCGCAGGGACACTTTTTATTTTACCTGCGCCTTAAATAAAGGAAATAACCTTTAAAAAGTGAAATAAAGCGATATTCTTTCAGTCACAGTTGCTTACAAATACTGAAACATAAACCCAAACACAATCAGAAGTCAACTTCATACTGTCTAATTACGCTTTCTTTATACATTTTCTTCAACTTAAAAAAGGTCTTACAGCCCTTTACATTTATTTTTTATTTTATTAGCTTTTCTTTTTAATGACTGATTTTAAATGCCATTTTCTTAATGTCTTTCGTTTTTTGTAAAGCACTTTGAATTGCCTTGTGTTGAAAAGTGCTATATAAATAAACCTTAAATCCTTCGGCGAAGAATTCCACTTCTTTACGCCGTTATTGTAGCTCCGTCCGCTGATGAGCCGATTCATCCACGCGATCAGTTGGATTCGCAGCCGCTGCTGTGTCACACGGCTTTAGAAGGCAGTTACTGACTTCAACACCTCGGCAGCCAAGTGCCTCAATTTGCATCAAAAACACACTCCTTCTCCGAGTCATCATTTGGTCAAACACAAAGACATGAATGCGTTAAAAACAGTAGCAGCTGATCAGTGTTGGGGAAGTTACTTTTAAAAAGTAATCCCTTGCTTTACTTAGTTACCCTCCAAGGAAAGTAACTTTTTACGTTACTCGTTACTTTTAAGTTGCTCGACTTTGGGCAGAACCCCATCTCTGTTCCTAAATGTGTAGGCTTACATAAAGTTCTACTATGGAGGACATAACAGATATTTCTTTTGTGCTCTTTATTATAAAAAAATGCCACGGAGCACTTAACAAAACATTGGGCTATAGGCGTCAACTCCACCACTACACAATAATATCAAACAGTATCAATATAAAATCATAATCATTAAGGGTTACAGGCTAGCCCCAAAGCTGCTGCAAATCATATCAATAGGCTACTAAATAGGCTTGGACTCGAAATATCATCATTTCCCCGGGATCTTGAGCTACTAGCTTCATGCTAGCATGTTTTCCTTTCAAAAGCTTGGTGAGGTTGGCAGTGGAGCTAACGGCAGTGGACACACGTTTCTGGCCAGGGCACAACGTACACCTTACACTCACATGTTCCCCTTAGTTTCAACAAGTTCGAAGTAATGGGAATACCTCCTCCGTCCCTCGAATGTTAGCGCTGGCTGCTTCTCGCTTGCCATCACTGCTCTTCAGTCGTCATGCCACCACCAGCGGCCGACCTCCATCACGTACAGTGTGGAATGAGAGCTCGTGCCTGATGCGTAAGCACGCAGCTGAGTAGGCAGTGTCACTCGTCCCTGGGGAAAGTAACGTTGCGGCGAATTGAAGAAGAAACTACGTTACCAAATTTTCCGTAGTAGCGCGTTCCACTACTTTTTACCCGGCAAAAGTCGTTCCGTTACCCAACACTGCAGCTCATAGCTATTTTGCATAATGGTGCCAGTTCTCGCTAAATGAAGCTTTGAAAATGTGGCTCCAGCTGTTTTAAGTTTGTTCTTACGAGTTGCCTGTTTGTCTTTCAGCCGCTGCCAAGTTCAGAAGAGAATCTCTGTTTTGTCCCGATGAGCTGGACTCTCTCTTCTCATACTTTGACACGGGATCTGGGCCTCGAAGTAAGCGAGTCACTATGCAATCTCTCCACCATGAACAGTAGCATCCAGAAACTATTCATTTAAAGGTCCTCTATTATACTGTTTTCATTAGAGCGTGCAAAGAATAGAATACGTTTATTATAAGGTTACGTGCCGCTTTGCATGAGCACGTTGCCCATAAACTACATGTCCCACAATGCACCTTATTTTGTGAGATGCTACTGAAGAGACTTGCAATTATTTGCCCTAGACTTAGTTAGTTATTTCTCTATCCGATAATAATCCAATGCAGAGGAAATATTGTAAAATAATACATTATTTTATATATATTTATCTATGTATATTTATATCGTCTTAAAGTTAGTTACCACCGGCCCTTTGAGTGCAACCATAATTCTAATGTGGCCCGCGATGAAATTTAGTTTGACACCCCTGATTTAGATGAAAATAAGGAGCTCCTCCCCTCTGCAAGATATCTGGTTACAAAGACACATGTTGATGTAGAAGAGACATGGAGGAAAGGGGACACATGTTGATGTAGAAGAGACATGGAGGAAAGGGGACACATGTTGATGTAGAAGAGACATGGAGGAAAGGGGACACATGTTGATGTAGAAGAGACATGGAGGAAAGGGGACACATGTTGATGTAGAAGAGACATGAAGAAGAGGGGACACATGTTGATGTAGAAGAGACATGGAGGAAAGGGGACACATGTTGATGTAGAAGAGACATGGAGGAAAGGGGACACATGTTGATGTAGAAGAGACATGGAGGAAAGGGGACACATGTTGATGTAGAAGAGACATGAAGAAGAGGGGACACATGTTGATGTAGAAGAGACATGGAGGAAAGGGGACACATGTTGATGATGTAGAAGAAACATGGAGGAAAGGGGACACATGTTGATGTAGAAGAGACATGGAGGAAAGGGGACACATGTTGATGTAGAAGAGACATGGAGGAAAGGGGACACATGTTGATGTAGAAGAGACATGAAGAAGAGGGGACACATGTTGATGTAGAAGAGACATGGAGGAAAGGGGACACATGTTGATGTAGAAGAGACATGGAGGAAAGGGGACACATGTTGATGTAGAAGAGACATGGAGGAAAGGGGACACATGTTGATGTAGAAGAGACATGGAGGAAAGGGGACACATGTTGATGTAGAAGAGACATGGAGGAAAGGGGACACATGTTGATGTAGAAGAGACATGGAGGAAAGGGGACACATGTTGATGTAGAAGAGACATGAAGAAGAGGGGACACATGTTGATGTAGAAGAGACATGAAGAAGAGGGGACACATGTTGATGTAGAAGAGACATGAAGAAGAGGGGACGCATGTTGATGTAGAAGAGACATGAAGAAGAGGGGACACATGTTGATGTAGAAGAGACATGAAGAAGAGGGGACACATGTTGATGTAGAAGAGACATGAAGAAGAGGGGACACATGTTGATGTAGAAGAGACATGAAGAAGAGGGGACACATGTTGATGTAGAAGAGACATGGAGAAGAGGGGACACATGTTGATGTAGAAGAGACATGAAGAAGAGGGGACACATGTTGATGTAGAAGAGACATGAAGAAGAGGGGACACATGTTGATGTAGAAGATACATGGAGAAGAGGGGACACATGTTGATGTAGAAGAGACATGAAGAAGAGGGGACACATGTTGATGTAGAAGAGACATGAAGAAGAGGGGACACATGTTGATGTAGAAGAGACATGGAGAAGTGGAATAGGTGACCTTTAAACTGTATTGATGAGTGAGAAAGAGACAGAGGAAGTAATGTGTCCGTGTGGCGCCTCCTGGTCCCGCAGGCCTCAGCAGTGACAGCGGTTTGGGAGGAAGCACCGACGGCAGCTCGGACATCCTGGTGTTCGGATCGGTGGTGGGCAGCGTCACCGAGGGTGAGTCCACGCAGAGGAATCACTTTCTGATGAATAAAGGGTTTCAACTTCTGTTTTTTGAGTTCCCTTCAACTGACGTGGCGAGCAGGACAAGTGCCTTATTGTAAGATCTGTGCTCTTTCTCAAAAGAATATTGTTTCTGTTTTCTGAAGGAAAAAAGTTTCGAATTTTTTTTTGTAAATATGGTGAAAGAAGTATCATTTATTAAAGTCACTCATAAATGCTTAGGTCTTTTTTTGTTAAATTTAAAAAAATGTCTTTACACTGCTTCTTGTTATCCCAGTAAAACCATCTTTTATGAAAACATACCTGAAAACTACAGGACATTTAGAATAATATTATCTGACTTTGAACTTCAAAACCATAATAGTTTTAAAAAATATATTTTTATGTTAAACACAATATTTATTAGTGAAGGTGTTTTTCATTTTTGCATAGTTTTACCTTCATTAATGTAAATCTGATTAAGTAAGATCTCCCTAATGATTCTATAATATTAATATGACTTAGTTTGACTATATTTAAAGTTCATCCCGTCTTTTACTTTCATATTATATCTAGTTTCCTGTTCCTCTGGTTGATTCTAAATATTTCTGTTTATTTTTTATAATTGTAAGACATCTTGATAAAGGGAGAGGCACAGTATCAGCTGGTATTTTGGATATTAGAATATGAAATAAGTACACACTCCCCTCCCCCTCTCCTCAGAGTGCGAGGTGTCGGAGGACTCGAGCGGGGAGGCGGAGCCTGAGACGTCGGACCCCGAGGACCTCAGGGAGCTGCCCCCCGGGGCGCTGCTCTGCAAAGCCTCCAAAGCCCGAAACCTGCCCATCATGGCTGAAGCGCTCGCTCACGGGGCCGACGTCAACCTGGTGAACGATGAAGACGAAGGGAAGACGCCCCTCATCCAGGCCGTCATCGGGGTGAGTCCGATAAGCTGAATGAGTCACACAGGAATATATATATATATATATAGTAAACGTTCAGGGACAGAATAAGAATCTTAAAGCTCTTACACACGTGAAGGTCAGTCATGAGCGGTTCTCAACCTGCTACAAGTTGGTTGGCTTTGACCAGTTGGATATGGTGAAATGCAATGTTAGGTTGCATTGTGGGAAATGTAGGATGCAAACTTTTTTTAGCTTGACCTTTAATAGAGAATAACAGTCGGGATATATCAAACTCTATTGACCATTATCTTTTAAAATCTGTATTAAAATATGAAAAGGTTTCTGAACGCTCCTTTAAAGGACCAGTTTATAGCATTATGGTGAAATGTATATAGTTCTGTGTTTTGGTCATTCTGAGGCCGTTTCTCAATGTCGAGTAGAGCTGCTGCAGAGCCACTATTTCAAGTCTACTACGTCATCGAGTGGCGCCGAATGCTGGGCATTTAACATGCATTTAAACAGTCCTTAGGCGCCACTCGATGACGTAGTAGACTTGAAATAGTGGCTCTGCAGCAGCTCCACTCGACATTGAGAAACGGCCTGAGTGCAGAGAGTCGGTCAAAACGGATCCACATTGACCTCCAGATGTTAAACAAAGTAAGATCTAAATCTAATCTAAAAAAGAGCTTTTGACAATACGGAAAATATTTCAAATGGAGGGCTATTCCGTTGCAGATGCATTTAACTCATAATTATAACATAAATAATTAATTCTAGGTCATTTAAAGAAATAAATAATCCAACAAAATCATTATTGAACATTCAAACGTGAATATGATTGTGATGAGACGTGCACCTCACTTACAACTGTGCTAAAGTTATAAATACCCATATATCTTGGTACAATACAACATTGTAAATATTACTGAAACAAATATGGGTCTCGTAAAAGTTGAATGAAGTTACTTTAAGCAAAAAACATCATTCAGTTATTAACTATTTAAAGTGAAATCCCATCAGCAGCTGGGTGTGTTGCATGTCTGCTTTTCTTCTGCCCCCAGATCGATACCTGGATGTCAGCATGAAGCTAACGCGGGTTGTGATGTTATTTCAGGGTTCACTGATCGCCTGTGAGTTCCTGCTGCAGAACGCTGCTGACGTCAACCAGCGGGACGCCAGGGGGAGGGGCCCGCTGCACCACGCCACGTATCTGGGACACACGGGGTGAGGCGGAGGGGCAACATGACCCACTTCAGAATAATATTGATCATGTTGCTTTATTGAATGCACAGTTAGGCATGTCCAGCATCATACTCATAACCATTACCTTACCTACTATAGGACATAATAATATCCATCACTCTCACATCCTTTTAAGGCCTCTCTTTGTTTTATAAAGACTTTTTTTAGGATCCAACATTATATCAATCAAAGCTGCAAAATTCTAATAAAATAATAAACAAACTTAGATCGTCTTTCTTTCTTTTACGTTGTGTAATGTAACTGTTAAAAAACTGTGTCTCCACAGTGTCTTCTACACAGGTTGCCCATACCTGTGTCTCTTAAATTGCTGGCGCCGTGGGAAATGTAGTCTTTTAAATCTTCAGACTGGCTTTTAACACTAGAACCGCCAATCGGGTCAATTTGACCCAGAGCTGTTTTTTATTGTATGTAACTTTTTTTCAATAAAATATTAAAGTCTCCCAGTCCGTGACTTTTCCTGAAAGTGTGTTATGTAGCACGCTATGTTGTTAAAAATGTATACCTATTTCCGCCCAGCGGGTCATATTGACCCCTTTTTGCGTTTAAACAAACATGACGTGTTGCTATAGCAACGCTGTCTGCTGCAGAGAGAGAGAGAGAGAGAGAGAGAGAGAGAGAGAGAGAGAGAGAGAGAGAGAGAGAGAGGAGAGAGAGAGAGAGAGAGAGAGAGAGAGAGAGAGAGAGAGAGAGAGAGAGAGAGAGAGAGAGAGAGAGAGAGAGAGAGAGAGAGAGAGAGAGAGAGAGAGAGAGAGAGAGAGAGAGAGAGAGAGAGAGAGAGAGAGAGAGAGAGAGAGAGAGAGAGAGAGAGAGAGAGAGAGAGAGAGAGCACACACACACGACACGCTATGTTGTAGCGTTAATAAACAGAACAATACCACAGGACCATTTTTCTTTTTAAAGCAATACTTTCACCTTGAAAATCAATGCATTCTAATACCGGGTCAATTTGACCCCGGTGGCGGTTTTAGGTATAAAAAAATCTGTTTTAATATTTGTATTCTATTATATCTCGTTTTATCACCACTGTAAAGCGTCTTTGAGCACCTTAAAAAGCGCTTGGCAATTAAATGTATTATTATTAAAGTCCCTTGAATACAGAGGTCACCACTCGATGACAATATTTGGCTTTTTCACTCAAATCTGAAAAGACTGTCTAACACATTACATCATTGACTTACTCTTACCTAACTAACATAATATAAATAACATCTGCTAATCTCCTGAAGTTATATCTGCGTTTTACATTCACAAATGTCACTTGTTTGTGTTTTCTTAAAGTCAATCGATCTGTCTGAATGTGTGTTTGCTGTAATGATCTCCGTTTCTCTGGTTTTCCCAGGCAGGTGTGTTTATTCCTGAAAAGAGGAGCGACACAGAACGATGAAGATGAAGATGGCCAGGACCCTTTGAGTATAGCTGTGCAACAAGCCAACGCGGATATAGTCACACTGTATGTTCACTTTTATACATTCAATCTTTCTTTTAACCCCTTCCTCTTTGATGGAGTTAACAGCCCTTCCTTCTTATCCAAGACTTTTCTTCTACTACAAAAACGGCTTAAAGTGTACATGGTTTGTTTTATAATAACTGCCATGTGTGGAATAAACAAATAGATCTTCAGGCTGTGTTTACAGTGAAATATTAGAACAATGTAAACACGCGTTAAGATGCAGATAACCTTTCGGAGAAGTGTGGCACAAACTTTATTCCAAAAATGCGTCCAAATATTAAATGTTTCTTTATTTCCCCCTCAAAACGTAAATTAAACAAACCTTTCAATTACACGCCATTTTATAATAATGTATATAAAACCACTTTTCATTGCTTTACACTCCAGCTATGATGGATTTTAACACACTTTCTTTCTTAACGTCAGGCTGTGTTTTCAGTGAAATATTGGAAACATGATACCCAGTTGAGATAGCCCGTAGCAGCAGTGCTGTTGTTTGTGTTTGTTTCTTTATATGTAACTCAAAAACGGTGTACAAAGCAGACCGTACCATATTCCCTCTCCAGCTTTGATAGTTTTAACACCCTTTGCTCTGTATCTCCAGGCTGCGTCTGGCCCGGATGAACGAGGAGATGCGGGAGTCGGAGGGACCATTTGGACAGCCAGGTCATTACCCAATCAGCAGCCCCACTGAGCAGCAGTATAAGAAGTGCATTCAGGAGTTTATCTGTCTCACTATAGCCGAGTGCTAGGATCAGAACTCGGGTTCAAACTACAGGAACAGCAGTGCAGGGGGTGCCAGAACACACACACAAACAAACAGGTGTTTCCTCTCCACATCAGAACCATACACTACTGACTTTAAACAGTCAGATTATCACTTAGGATCACCCACTAACTCAGTGTTAACCTCCTCTAGTGGTGCCGACATGAACACAGCATTAACACAACATGGTGGAGGAATCGCTGCCAAGGAAGGGTCGGAGCCGTCCAGCAGCACTGCTGTCAACAAACCACAGATAGTCATATTTGAGTGCTTCAATGCTACCGTGTGCTCTGAGCCAAAGACCTGCCACGGTTTGCTTTTACAAACAAGTCTACGTTTATTTCATCAGATTTCAGATATTTCGTTCTGACTGAAATGCAATCAAAAGGGACGCCTTCTGACGCGTCAATCAGCACTAAAATCCTGCTTAAATCATCAGTCCAGTTCTTATGTAAGACGTTGAAAAGATATACAACTTTTCGGTCAAAGTTAACTGCGCAAGAAACATCCAATCACAGAGCTTAAACTCAGATTAGCTTTTTATTTTTGGAATCCCTTTTAGATGATTTCAGCCCATCATTTGTTTCCATTTAAAACGATGAAGCATTTCAAATTCTCCATCGCTCTCTTTTGTCTCTTTCGCCCGGTATTGGTGGCTGAGGCTCATGGCTATTGTAGTATTAAGAGCTGTTTGCTTGACAGAAAGGATGGACAAAAGATCATTTCACAAAAACGAAACGGAGATAATTATAACTGTTGGTCGTGGCTCAATCCTTTAGGGGATATTGTGTTTAAAGGGGAATACAGAATGGGAGAAATGACTTCAGGAATCAGCGGCTGGACGCCTCGGTAACTCTAAAATGTGTCTCATCGAGGAAAGAACAATCGATTCATCGCCTGTTCACCGTGGTGGAAAAACGACTCCAATGTTTTTCTTAAAAAACAGCAATATCAAATTGTTAAAATAATCCGTTACAAGTAAAAGTACAAAACTATCGGCATCTAAATATACTTAAAATATCAAAGTAAAAGTACTCCCTATGCGTATTCGCCCATTGAGTTATATTAAGCAACTGGATTATGATTATTGATGTGTTGGTTTACCACAGCTGGTAAAGGTAGAGCTATTGGGAATTATACACTCCTGCTGGATATCTTGGTGTATAATTATATGTCAAAGCCTATTTAATAACACATGACTATTTTATATTAGCTAATAATCTAAATCTTAAAAGTAACTAGTATCTAAAAGCTGTCAGATAAATGTAGTGGAGTAAAAAGTACAATATTGGCTTCTAAAATGTACTAAGTAAAGGAAAGTAGCATAAATTGGGAATACTCAGGTACAACTGTACTTTAGAAAAGTACTCGAGTAAATGTACTTGTCTGAATAACCTGAGGATCAGTAGTTTGCGTGTTTATGATGAAAGGTAGTGTTGTATTTGCATTCTGAGGGGAAACTGAGGCTGAGATAACTGTGACTGAGAGTAGAAGATCACTGAAGAAAGATCATTCCTCTTACAAAGCTTTTATGATTTATTAAAAGCAGAATTATGCACTTTTTCTGACCAACAGTGATTTAAATCTAGTTGTTTGTTCTCCTTAGGAATAAGTTAAAATGCTTTTAATCAAGACAAAGCGTCCAGAGCAAAAGTGCAATGACGATTTCAGTACAGATAATCAAAGTATTTTTTTAAGCTGGATATATTTTGGTAGATCTTATTTTGCTGAGTGTGCGCACACACACACACGCACACACACACACACACACATTATATTCTCATGGTGAGAAAGAGAGCCAACACTCGATAATATATCGTCTCTTGGAGTACACACTGCAGTGTAAGATGGACTTTTTTTTATAAATCACATTAAACTAACAAGTATTACTGTTTATAAACAGTATTTATATGTTAAAATGTCTGATCATTGTGTTCTAAAGTATCACGATTAAGCATACGTTAGATTTGTTCTTTGTTTATAATGCATGGGTGGCTGTTGCCCAGATCTTCCTGTTGCTTTTGTTTACTTGTGTGCCCAGTGTAAGTAAATATTTGACATTTTAATATTGTTGTATAATGTTGATGTCCATTATTATATACTGCCAAATCATGACAACAGTGCGTGGAATGACATCCATGACGGAAATAGATGCAAACGGACTGAACGCCCCTCTCTTACGTTGGCTGGATAGTGCAACAAGCTGACAATGACCATGGTAGCCTGCCTACAGCTTTATTTAATCATCCCGTTTACGCTCTGAAATGAAATGAAGCAAAGTCTCTCGATTTCTATTTGTTTGACTCCTAAGTAGCAGTGATACAGAACGTGGTTTTCTGAGTTTAAATGAAGACATTACAGTCCTGTCGTCTGTTGCTCGTCTTTGACAGATGCTATGGACTGTTGAGGTTTGGCTAACCAAAGTCCACAGACAGTTTCTCCGAGTGCCAGCAAGTGTTTTTCTTCTTTTATATGACCTTTTTCTTTCTTAAGGTCGGCCATGAATCCAAAGGGACTGTATAATTGGGTGGTTTTATTGAGCTTTTTAATCAAGCGAAACTCATTTCTAAATCATGAAACCTCTGATAGTACGATCAGAGTCACTGCTTAACAGTATAACACATTGGTTTGTGCTGAAAATGCATTTTATACTGAATCCTCCAAGAACATTATGAAATAAAGGAACAGTTACAATAGTGCGTGGCCAGGGAGAGCTAACTGCTGACATTTTCTTTACCACGATTTTATATTATTTCATTCAATAAAAGACCAGATCGGAAGAAAAAAACCATCACTTGCCATCTCTCACTTAGCGGCTCGTTAGCTCAGTCGCTAATAGGAGAATAAGATTCCCGTCTCATTACTGTGTGCAACCAATTATTTTTAAGGCAGCCTTTTTACTCCAACAACGGAGTTTAAATCAGAGTTGATGGCGCAACATGTCTAATAAGCTTCAGTGTGAGCCCTGTTCTCTTAATAAAGAACATGATATCAACATTTTGCGAGCACCAGTTCACCAAAGCTGAGATATTTATGCACATGCACTCCTGTCTCACGAATGAACCCACTAAAACGCATTGATTCCATTGAAACTAATGTACATTTTGTGTTGAATTTG
This sequence comes from Champsocephalus esox, assembly GCA_036324585.1. NCBI lineage: Eukaryota > Metazoa > Chordata > Actinopteri > Perciformes > Channichthyidae > Champsocephalus > Champsocephalus esox. The sequence goes on along the minus strand of CM070476.1, from coordinate 37,429,836 downwards.
AAAGGGAAAAACGACTTTTCGTACTCCTACCCCCCTAATAATTGTCATACAGTCCCTAACTTAAGTTTGCGAACACAGGTCTTAGCCGTGTAGCAGACGTAGCGCTGACAAAGAGCAGCTCACTCCCTTTTCTTGCTTGTCGGTGAACAAATGAAAGCACTTTGAAATCCAGCCCTCTCTTATTTTGTGCAGTACTCGATGTGGTAGCTTACAGACGGTGTCACTGACCGCACGATCATTTGCATCAAGCCATTGAAGGATTATGTGTTGTACAGTACGATGTGTCTGCTGACTGTTGTGTATAGAAACAAAAAAAACTATTAACACTTTAACTGCTTGCTTCTAACATGCAACTTTTAACTTTCTTGCATCTTTTCTGTCTCTGACTGTTAACTGTTCATTTCTTTGAATATTGTAAGAACTTTCCTGTGCATATTAACACTAACTGCTACTTGACTCCTTCTCGTTGTTCAATAACCCCTCCCAGTGTCTTCTAAAAGTAAAATAAATGGAAGATGTGACTAAAATCTGTCCTCTCCTTTTGCTTCCTTGCTTCTTTCTTCTCTTCTCTTCCAGCCTTTCCCTACACGTAACAGCACTAACACACATCATGAACTGCTGCCGCACTAACAGTCAATCAATATATCTGGTTTCCACAGCATGACATTATAGCATATGTATTCAGTCGATTAGAATGTGCATTATGCAGTATTGATAGGCACTGCATAGTAATTATACAACGGTGTATATAACATTATATAGTTGCAAGAAAATATAATGTTAACTTAAGTATTTCAATTAGGGCTGCACGATTTTGGGAAAAAATCTAATTACGATTTTTCTGACAGATATTACAATTCGATTTGCGATATTTGTTTTTAAGCGACCCAACGGAAGTTTATTGTAAAATGCGGCCATATCTCCGGCTAGGAAGGTCGCATCAACGTGCTCCCGTCTCTAGCACCCCGCAGCCCGAGCTACGAGTGAAAGAACTAAACTTACATGAAACTCCCGTTGGGTTGCTTTAAAGTCGAGCTTCAGTTTCAGACTCACCCTGTGATAGAAACACGTGATGGAGCGTCACTAACCTGACTCAGACGCTTTGTTTCACCAAACCATCTGAAGCTCCATTGGAAGCCGTTTGGAAAGGGCCGGCACTTTCAAAAAGACTTGGCAGGTGATTGGATCAATCTGTCTATCACCTTCTATCATGGGCCGCTTCTGATTGGTTAACAATGGCTGGTACACGTGGAGCACAGCACTTCTGATTTGTGTGGATGACTGAGACACAAGAAAGAAAATAAAAGTGTAAAAAAAAATTGCAGGCTTTGCGATTTGATAAACGTATCATTTAAAATCGATTAATCGTTCAGCCCTAATTTCAATTAACGCATTCTTCAACGCTTAAAGAGGCCTTATTATGCTTTTAGGGTTTCCCTTTCCTGGAGAGTGTTATAAAGGTTGTTGTGCATGTCAATGGTCTGCAAAGGCCAAAGTTCCATCCAGAGGGAGTTTGGAACAGCAAACAAACTGTAGTAAGAAAATGTGGCCAAAAATGAACTTTTAATTAACTAATGAATGTACTATTCCTCTTAAAAAGTGTTTTATTGGAAAGACTCAACCCAAAAATGTAGGATAGGATATACCATTCAAAATGTGTATAAGCTCTACTTAGACACACAATGTTATGTAGACTGTTGCTCAATTATAAAAATGTCGCCCTTGACCCTTTAAATATAAAAATAAAGGTAGAATTTAAAAATATAAACTATAACGCATTATAATTGCATTTTCTCCTGGCTTGGGCTCTTTTTTGAGGTAGATAAACTGGACCATTGTTGCTGCTTTATAATGTTCCAAAAATATCACTGTAAACACAATGTTATTAATAATATGCAATTGAAGCATGTGTGCACATTACAAGTGTATATTGAGTGTTGACAAATATATGAAATGAAATACTTAAGTTAAAATGTTCTTATATAAACCATTCCTTAATTTCTGGACAGCACAGTGCTCCTAAGTACATATTATTTTGAAACTCAAATCTCCCTCCTGTATGTCTTATAAACCACGATGTTTACTTTGAAGTACTTATTGCAGGGTTTACATCTTGACCATGAAGCCATATCTAAGGATGCACTTTTCTTTCTCACACATCACATAAACAGGGAAAGCCAGGAATGTTCATTCCTCCTTTTTTTTAATTAGCCGAGCCTGGGAGCTCTCATGAGACACAAAGAGTCTGACTGCCTTTGTTACGCCTGTGGATCGAGCGGTTACCATGGCCACGAGTAAAGTAAAAGCTCAGAATTTGTAAAGTTGAAAGCAGAACGCTTCACGGTGCCTCGGCCTGTTTCTATTCACTGGACTTCTTCTTACACAGAGCTCCTTATGCTCATCGCTTGTGTTTATATAAAAGCAGTGGTGTAAAGTAACTAAGTAGATTTACTCAAGCACTGTACTGAAGTACCATTTAGAGTTACTTGTACTTTCCTTGAGTATTTCAAAGTTTTCTTCTGCCCAACTACAATTCAGAGGTAAATGGTGTACTTTTGCTGCACTACATGTATTTAATACCTTTAGTTACTTTGCAGATTTGGTTTAATAATATATATTCCACTCTTAAATCAGACTTTAGTTCCACCTGGAGTAAATTCACAAGCCACCCTGCAGTATACAAAGTCATTCAAACTAGCTGCACCTTCACCAGCTTTCAGAACACTTTACTGATCAATAATTTAATCAAAATATATAATATATATTATTCTGAAATGGACCAATCTGCAGAATGAGTACTTTTACTTTTGGTATTTTAAGTATATATATTGATGCTAATACTTTTTTACTTTTGTAATATTTTGATGCAGGACTTTTCAAACAGAGTATTCCTACACTCTTAAATGTAAACTTTATCTTTTGATATCGCCGTATTTAAATGTTGATATCCGTTAATATCTGTTATTTTACTTTTAGTACTTCTCCCACCCTTAGATGTTTTGACTGTTCAAAGTGGCATCATTTTTAACATTATTTCCGTTGTTTCCGTCATCAGGAGACGCCACGTACCTCGACATCTTCCGAGAATTTTCCCACATGGCATCCCACAACCCGGAGAAGCTGAAACGAAGGAGTGTTCACTTCAGACACTCCTTCAGGTAGTCGGTAAATAAGCAGAGGAACACAATGATGTACTTGAAAAGTGCAACAGCCACTTTCCATATTCTCACAGTTACTATCACAAACCTTAAAGAAAAAGCATAACGTGTTACAAGTTACCCAGTCTGTTTATTCAGCAGACAAATTCACATTTTAGTGAGAAATCGTTCCTTTTTGGATGCTGTTCGCTGGTCATTAGCCCTCAAGTTCATATCAATATCCTACAGTAGCATTATATCCGCAAGAGTCTTGTGCTGCTCTTGGATCAACGTTTTATATTGAAATGAGGACTTTGCTGGTCTTGTCCTCTTAAATGCTTTTATAAATAAATATAGCATTGCTTTTGTACAGTGTTAGATACAAATTGTTTGGATAAAATGTCAAGCACTTGTTTTGTTATTTTCTTTAATCATTGCCATTTCTTTGCTGTATCAGTTTCATTATTCTGATTCATTGAAGGATTTATTTAACATATACGTGTGTGTGTGTAATGCATGCATTTACTCCCATTATATTTCATACTTGAATTCAGCTATGTTGTATGGATAAAGAGTGCCATTTCATCAGCTATCATCAACAACCATGAAGTCGCAGTATTACTTTCCGTTTATTTTGTTATGAAATGTTGTGTTTTTGTTGCATTGACTATGCTGGTGTAGTCTTTGTATTACTTTGTGTAATTTGCAGTACCACTATGAAATGCAGTGCTTACTGTATATGTGTTGTAGTAGCACACTTGATAATATATCTGTATGACTATGAACAGGAATGCACATGAAAGATGGATGAAAAATAAACTTGTCTGTGTTTACACAAAATGCATTAAGGGAACTTGTCTATGGTTTGGCCACACAACTATTTAACATCTCACTGTAGCTGGACAGCAGCGACCCCTTGTGTTGAAATAAGAAATCTGCTAGAAACCTGTCGTTCGACATTTGAGGTTTTTTTATGTTTTAGTTGGCTTTGAATTTCCCTGATTTCTTTTATATACACTGTTTTACTATTCTACTATCTATACTGTACGTCACACTGCGTTTATCATACGGGAAGAGAGAAATAAGAATATTGAAAAGGAAATACTGGAAACAGTTGGAATTATACGAATTAAACTGCTTAAAAGTGCTCACCCTACTGTACAGTTTGTGTGTCAGAGTCGGGAAGTTACTAAATACATTTACTCAACTACTGTACTTGAGTACAATTTTGAGATACTTTTACTTTACTTGAATATTTCAATAATATGCTACAATTCAGAGGTAACTCGTGTACTCAACTACATTGTACCTTTTAGTTACTGTACATATTTGGATTAATGATGTGAAATATAATCAACTCTGAAATCAGACTTTAGTTACACCTGGAGTAAATTCACAAGCTTCCCTGCAGCATACAAAGTCATTAAAACTATAGCTGCACCTTTACCAGCTTTGATAGCACTTGAATGACCAATAATTATAATCAAAACATATCATATTATTATTCTGAAATAGACCAATCTGCATAATGAGGACTTTTACTTTTGGTACTTTAGGTATATGTTTTAAGCTGATACTTTTGTACTTTAACATTGTGAATGCAGGACTTTTACGTGTTACAGTGTTCCTACACTCTGGTACTTCTACGTATTTTATTCAAATACAAGATCTGTGTACTTCTCCCACCTCTGGTGTGTGTATATATTTATTTATAGTGATGACATTCTGTGAAATTGTACGATGTTTTGCTCTATCCCTGACCCTGCGACCGTAGACGCATGTTACGTACGCTCCGTTACGTCCACTCAGTAGAAAGCGTACGTACAGTGGTGATGATGAGGATGATGATGGAGCTCTGTCTAGTCGACAGTGCTCATTATGATGGTATCTGACATTTCCTCTGACATTGTGCACATTCTGCTCGCTTCATACACGATGTGACTGCGGCTGTCAGTCCCTTATGACTGGGATGTGCGTAGCTAGCTAACGTTAGCCTGTTAGCTTAGTGCTCATTCATCCATCCTGCTACAGCGAGAGAGAGCTCGAGCGGCAGCTGGCCAGCAGCTCCCTCTGATCGGCTGCAGCAGCAGCAACACACAGCCCGGTGTTCTTCTGAAGAGGAGAGGATGAAGATGATGATGATGATGATGATGATGATGATCAGGCCTTAAATATCAGATCGGTGTGTTCAGTCATCAAATACAGGTATTGTCACTCGTTAATGTGTATCCAGAAATTCCGTTATTAGTCCCACTGCAAAAGTGGTATAGCAGGTAAAAAAGGCAAGCAATGATAAAAAGGGAAAGACATTAGTAATAAATAAATAAAAAATACAAATAAGTACACTACCATGGCCAAAAAAAAATTGTGGCAGCAGTTTAACATAACTAAGTGAAATAAATAACATAGAGTGTTGAGACCTTATCAAAATGAAACTTTTGGGACTGTTTTTTAATTATCAGACAGTAGTTACATGTTAAGGCTTATGCACAGTTGAAGTGAACAGACAGGGGCCAAAAACCAAGACCCTGACCCTAATTATGTGTGATCAAGGTGAAAATTAAGGTAACATTCGAAAAAATACATTTTTAATTGACTATGTTGTAAGACAACTAAAAGCTTTGCACTCTGAACTTTAAGAAGCTTTAATCTTTAAAATGTTGCCATGTTTTGCTTAAAAAACTACCTATAGGATGTCAAATTACTGTATGAAAATAGTTACTGAATATTTTAGTGGGATTGCTGTTAACAGCATTCCAACATCTTTCTGACATTATTCGTGTAAAACAACTTTTAAATCTTACTTTGAGAGACATTAAACATTGTTCAGACCTTGGTACAGAGGCCTTCTTCAGATTTTAACATTAACTAGAGTGCATCATGTCACATAGTGTCGGAAATCTTGAAATGTGCCTTCATATTTTTTTTAAAACTGCCATAATTCCCAAACCCTACATTCCTGAGACATAATCTTTCATGACAAACGTAGGAAAACATCTCGTAGCTTGAAGAATGACAAATAATTAAGCAAAAATAATTAACCAAAATGCCTCTTGTGGGCATGAAGTGACAATAACTTTCAACATGTCTCCATTAAAGCCCATTGTAATTTCAGGCTGATATTTCCTCACAGCAGCCGCACACCTTTAGTTAATCTAAAAGGCCACATTATTGACCCGAAAGTACACAAAAAGCACACTTCAGATACTCAAGGTCCTTGAGATGCTTCACGCTTTGAAATTTCACCGATATCTTTTACGGTTCTTCAACAAAATGTTCACATGTAAGAGGTTTATCTCTCATTCAGAACAATGGAAACCTTTGATCTCTGCACGCCTCGTCAGCTCAAATATAAACACCTGTGTCATGGAACACGATGATGTCATAACTCCAACTGACATGCTCCGAGCAGCAGACTTCAGGTAATGGTTAACGGTCCAGCCCTCAACAGCTCTACGTCAATTATGGGGTGTCATCATCATATGCCATTTCCATGGAAACGCATCCCTCGCCATAAAAGACGATGTCGCTATACATTAACTCCTATGAAAATGTTCAAAAAGTGCTCAAACTTCACATGTGTGCTAACAGTCCAGTTGTGAAGACATCTACGGGACATTTTTGAGATTTCTTCAAATGCCATTGCCATGGCAACACAATGCTCGCCATGAAACACGGTTTTCTCATAACTTCAGTGAAAATGCTCCAAACGGCCCAAAACTTCACAGGTTTGGTAACGATGCAGCCATCAACGCATCTAAGCGTATTATGGGGTTTCATCAAATGTCGTTGCCATGGCGAGAGACCACTCGCCATGAAACACGATGTCGCTGTAAGTCCAATGGACACGGTCCAATCGTCCCCCAATCTTCACTTGTATATCACCGGTCCATGCCTCAACAGTTCTACGCCAAATCTGAGATCTCACCATATGCCGTTTCCATGGAAACACATCCCTCGCCATAAAATACGATGTCGCTAGAACTCCTATGAAAATGTTCAAAAAGTGCTCAAACTTCACGTGTGCTAACAGTCCAGCTGTGAAGACATATACGTGAGAGTTTTGAGATTTCTTCAAATGTCGTCGCCATGGTAACACAAGGCTCGCCATGAAACACGGTTTTCTCATAACTTCAGTGAAAATGCTCCAAACTGACCAAAACTTCACAGATTTGGTAACGATGCAGCCATCAACGCACCTAAGCGTATTATGGGATGTCATCAAATGCCATTGGCATGGCGACAGATCATTCGCCATCAAGTTAGTTCAAAAGTTTGCAGTTCAAATATTCTGCTGCTTTTCCAAGCCATTTTACTTTATTTTCTTCTCTCATCACACATTCAAGCCCCCAGTGTTCATAATTTCAACCTAACCTGCTTTTCAGCATAAAGCATTCCCACTAGCAGTTTCGTCAGGAATTGCATTCTCTAGTTTTTATTATTATCAGACAGCAGTTACATGTTATCACGCTCAGGGCCGTTTCTAGCTTTTTGGAGGCCCTATGCAAGATGCTGTTTGGGGGCCCTAGTTTTTTTCAAACTACAATGGTGGCATCCCGAAGCCTTTAAGATGATCTGTGGAGATGCATCAATCTGTTACACTTGAAGAGGAAAACAGGCTAATTTCATGAAAACCAAGCAATTGAAACTTACAAAGAATTATATTAAAAAGGTAAAAAATAAGGCTCCTCTACCTCAGCAAATGCAAGAGATGCAGCATTTTCTCATCAATGTTTAATTTACATTTTTCATCTTCCTCAGACGTCACTCATTGGGTGGCAGCCCAACGATGGTTTGGACTTTATTACCCCACAAACACAAGCCACAGTTTTGCTATCATTGCAGTTTTGTGTTTATATCCTACATTAGATTTGTAAGCATATAATGCTTCACCGAACACAGGAGGGGGCTTGGCTGTCTACAAATAAAGACGGCTAATTTTAATTCTCCCCAAATATATTGAGGCTGAACCTGAAGTTTCAGCTTAGGGCCCCCTAGTGGTTGCGGGGCACTATGCATCTGCATAGTCCGCCAATAGGAAGAAACAGCCCCCTCACGGACACTGGTGTAATCAAGGTGAAAATTAAGGGAACATTCGAAAAACGACATTTTCAATTTACTATATTGTAAGATAACAAAAAGCATTACACTCTGAACTTTAAGAAGCTTTAATCTTGAAAATGTTGCCATGTATTGCTTCAAAAAGAATGTTAAATTACTGTATGAAAATAGTTACTGAATATTTGTTTCTGTTGTTCGTCTACTGGATTGTTTGATGAATCGTTGAAGTTATGGACCCTTTGCTATGTAGGACATCTGAAAATAGTCGAAAATACTCATCAAATATCAATAATCTATTACTTTTTTTGTATTCTGTAAATAAAATACATTCCTAATGTATTATAATATAAGATAGGAAAAAGCATTACATATTTAACATTTAGGAAGCCTGAATATTTTTACTTCAAGAATGACCCAAACAATGTTTAATTATTTAAATTAAAAGAAATAATTGTATTTTAAACAACAGAATATTTGTTTCTGTTGTTTGATTACTCGATTAATTTTATCCATTTGATATATTTTCTGAATCATCATCCGTAAAGGATGAACTCTCAAATCTCCAATTTCTAGATGGATAGATGGATAGATACTTTATTGATCCCAAATTGGGATATTATTTGTTACAGCAGCAATGTGTTCAGGCATTAACATGTTTAAAAGGTGGAATAAAGTAGAAACAAAATACAATTACCATATACATGTCGACAGTAGAAAAGACATTTATCCCCAAGAATACATCCAATATATTTGTGTACTTCTATCTATCCATCCACCCACCCACCCATCCATCTATCATCTATATATCTATCCATTCATCTATCCATCCATCTATCATCTATCCATTCATCCATCTATCATCTATCCATCCATCCATCCATCCATCATCCATCCATCCATCCATCCATCCATCCATCCATCTATCATCTATCATCATCTATCCATCCATCCATCCATCTATCATCTATCCATCCATCCATCCATCCATCCATCCATCCATCTATCATCCATCCATCCATCCATCCATCTATCATCTATCCATCCATCCATCTATCATCTATCCATCCATCCACCCATCCATCCATCCATCCATCCATCCATCTATCATCTATCTATCCATCCATCCATCCATCCATCCATCCATCCATCTATCATCTATCCATCCATCCATCCATCCATCCATCCATCTATCATCTATCCATCCATCCATCCATCCATCCATCCATCCATCTATCATCTATCCATCCATCTATCATCTATCCATCCATCCATCTATCCATCCATCTATCTATCTACACAATATAAAGTTTTCTTGACACACTTCTGATGGTTTCTGCTGATCTTCAACCTGCAGACATGGCGTCTCAGCTGCAGGTGTTCTCCTCTCCCTCCGTCTCCTCCACTGCCCACTCCCGCTCCAAGAGGCTGAAAGTGGAGAACCCCCCCTACCTGGGAAGCCTCCAGCCAGCCGGGGGACAATGGTTACCTCCAGCAGAGCCCCTCCCAGGGAGCCGCCCCCTCCACCTCCAGCTCCGGATCAAACTTCAACCCGGTGTACAACTCCAACCAGGGACCCCCCCCCGCCTTCATCCGGCTCCCGGGAGCAGACGGTGGTCCGAGCGGCCGACAGCACAGGTAGCGTACGGTCCGGGTAAATGTCATTTAAAGACATTCCTGTTTGGGCAGGCGTTTGGGTAACTTGTGTGCTTTTATTCTATTTGATTCTATTGTTTATTGTGTTTTTATTGTGTTTTTCACAATGTATTGTGTTTTTAGCACGTCTATGATGTTTTAATGCTTTGTCAAGCACTTTGTGACTTTGTCCGTGAAAAGCGCTTTATGAATAAATGTTACTTACTGACTTTTACAGGTAGCGTACGCGGACCTCCCTCCTCCTCTTCCTCCTCCTCTTCCTCCAGCCGCCGCATAAAGGATGCAGAGTCCTCCTCCCTCTACCACAAGCAGCACAGCCTGAAGAGGAAGAGTGAGGAGGTTGACAGCAGCGACAGCGTTCAGATCCTGGAGGAGCTTTCGGCCCCCGTGGTGTCAAACCGAACGGGTGGAGGAGGAGGGGGAGGAGGGGGAGGGGGGGGACCACAGCGCAGTCCATAGCTCACTCCACCTCCACCACCAAGAGCAGCTCCTCCCACAGCGAGGGCGACTACCAGCTGGTGCAGCACGAGATCCTGTGCTCCATGGCCAACAGCTACGAGGTGCTGGAGTTCCTGGGGCGAGGCACCTTCGGACAGGTGGCCAAATGCTGGAAGCGAGGCACAAACGAGATCGTGGCGATCAAGATCTTGAAGAATCACCCGTCTTACGCTCGGCAGGGTCAAATTGAAGTGGGTATTTGTTTTCTGAAATGAAATGAAAACTCTAGAAAAGGTAGTATTTTCAATTATTTGACTCTTAGCATCCGATAAACCTCCAAAATCTGCTTAGAAATCCCAAAGAAAGTAATTTTGTTTCATTATTAAAGTCATCCAGAAAGGTTGGATGAATCCACAGTGTAGGGTGCAGACAGTAACTGCTAACATCTCATTCAAAGCCAAAGTGTACACGCATAAAGGCAAAGCAACGTGGTCCATGACAGCATCATGTTCACGTCAGATCAAATGGATGGTGGTGATGGGAAGGATCTCCATGCTCTGCAGCGACAATATAACATACATATAGGGGGTTTCCATTTTCCTCATTTCAGACATGGACACATCTGAGTGTTCTTGTTGTAATGGCAGCTCCAATAAGACATGGATGCTAGTTTAGGGCCTGCTCACACAAAAGCAGACTATTGCCAACCTAAATGCAAAGTATACAAGAAGCCAAGAGGCTTGTGTCCCCCTATGGTTTCATGGAAACTATAGTCCCTAAAATATTTGTGTCACATAAAATGATTATACCAAATAGCAGTTAGTTAAAAACACTAAGAAGCCCAAATCCATTCAGGTGAACGTTTTCCCCTCTGCATAATTAATGTATTTGTATTTGACAGTACAACGCCTCCGAGTATCCGGTAAACATGGTTGTTATTCACACGGAGCTCCGACACTCCCTTCTATCCAGTTAGAAACCGGATATCTAGCTTGTTTTTCAAACCTGTCGATATACAGAAAAAAGCCTTTACAAACCACTTTACCACAAGATAAAGTTAGGAACAACTCACATGGAAATAATTGCCATTTCTAAACATCTACAAATATTCTAAAGACATTCCATCTATCTCTTAAGCACAATACAATGTCCATGTTCCTCCCCCTCTCTCCTGCAGGTGAGCATCCTGAGCAGACTGAGCACAGAGAACGCCGACGAGTTCAACTTCGTCCGCTCCTACGAGTGTTTCCAGCACAAGAACCACACGTGCCTGGTGTTTGAGATGCTGGAGCAGAACCTCTACGACTTCCTGAAGCACAGCAAGTTCAGCCCGCTGCTGCTGAAGTGCATCCGGCCCATCCTGCAGCAGGTGGCCACGGCCCTGATGAAGCTGAAGAGCCTGGGGCTGATCCACGCCGACCTGAAGCCGGAGAACATCATGCTGGTGGACCCTCTGAGGCAGCCGTACCGAGTCAAGGTCATCGACTTCGGCTCCGCCAGCCACGTGTCCAAAGCAGTTTGCTCCACCTACCTGCAGTCTCGATACTACAGGTGCGTCAGCCTGGACTGTACCGTTAGAGCAGGGGTGTCCAAACTAAGGCCCGGGGGCCAAATGCGGCCCGCGAACCATTTTTAATTGGCCCTCAGCTAATTAAAAAAATATAATGACTTGGGTATGATAAACTTCAGCTTGTATATATGTTCAAATATATTATTCATGTGTTAATAAGCCCAATGTTCTAATAAATTCAGTCAATTAAAGTTGAAAACATGTTCTAACAAATCTAACTTGATCAGGGGGTCCGCGGGGTCTTAAAAAGTATTAAAAGTTGATCAATCAATTTAGCGAAAATGAAGGCTATTAAAAAGTATTAAACGGCATTTTCCAAGGTATTACATTTAGTAGCTTGTTTTCAATACTGTAAGTATATAAATTGTCCAAAGAGGTTGTGTTCCACAGTGTGCCTGAATGTAATCATGGCGTAGGTGTGTAGTGTGATTCTGTGTAGTTTATTGATGGCATCCCGTTGGGTTTGACGTCATCTGAACAGGACTTTGCGCGCTCACTGTTTGATAGCGCGAAGGTCCGTTTACGCCGGTTGCTAAGCAACATCGTTATGGCGAAATGCAAGTTTGCGTCCAAATGGTTGGAAGATAAGGAGGAAGGACAATCAATACTGTATATAGTCAATGTGAGGTGAAGTGTGTCGCCAAGGTAACCGGTTAGAACTCAAAGTGGCTATGAGGTCTTAAAGAGCCTGTGACACGGTTTTCCCCCATCATCCAAACCCATACATTTGAGTACATATTATCCCCTTGAAAACCGTTACTGAACTGATTTTGGATATTTGTACTTTGATAACCATTAATCTGCCTTCAATGTTGACAATTTTCTGGATCTTCTCGCGGATTCTTCAAGTCCCGCCAAATGATGGGTGACGTCATTGCGGGCACAGCGCTCCAGCTGCACCGTCCAGGATCCCAGCATCTGCATGTAAACCTTTATATATATATACAGTCAGATGTAAACGCACGATGATGCACACAGCAGCAAGCTCAGACAATGATGACAGGTTAATGTTGAACGTGTCTGAGAGCTCATATGAGGCTGAAGGATCGGTTTATGTTGTATCTGTTAGAAGTTTAGGAATGAGGTGCGTCAATATGGGCGATCATATGGTCATGGAGCCAGTGGTGGAATGGGACTACAAATCATCCCGGGACTCTCGACCGGCCCACTTCGGTACCGCTAGTAAATTGGCAACGGGGGGAGTGGGGATGTCAGGGGCGGCAGGTGCTGTATATAGTAAATGTAAATATGTAAATATGTGTGTCACTGCATCCTGATAAAATACAAATATAATGTATAATGTCTGTGTCTTTGACATTAGCGCTGCTAGCCACCTGTGCCCTGTACTACGAAGCCAGTTCAACAGACCCTGGATATGTTTGAGTAACAAACTAACTAACAACAACAAACTAACAAACGAGATCTTGCTGAGCGGTCCTACGACGCTGGTTATCAACTCGGTAAATCAAGCCAGGGTTTCTCTCTCCAGCTGAGAGCGCGTTCACGTCTAAAACACGCGTGGATCTGACTTTAATTACATTTGTCTCGAGTGTTTCGTCAACATAATGTGTTAAATAATACTTCTGCATCCAGTCTGTGACGCTGTGAGTGTTGCACGGCCAGATGAGGCTGGAGAAGCTGAGTCAGATAAGGAGATATATGATATATTATGATATTATATGATCGATGATCTGATTGATGATGTAATATGAATGATAAGTGCGACACGTCGGCGTCTTCTCTGCATACGGCAGTTTAAACTGTATTTCCTTTATCCTGTAATATGACTCGAGAGATGTAAACTCCGCACACTGAGTTGATCTCTTTTCTATAGACGCCGGAGGCGGGCAGCGTCAGGTAAAAAAGTTATTTAGCCTTCTCAAACCTGAGCCTCACGCGCCGCCTATGGGGGATGTGCTGGTGACTTATCCGACCGGCCCACTTCGGTACCGGCCCATCGGGATTCGTCCCGATGGCCAGTCCGCCACTGCACCCAGCCCACGTAAACTGTCAACGGGGGGAGCCTCGTTGCGGGGAAACGGTGGACCTAGTGTCCCGATCGGAGTGGGAATAATAATAATAATCCGTGCATTTTATCCATTAATTTCCCCAAAATTGTGGTAAAAAAAACACACGTTTAATCCATGTTGTTGGTGTACTACTACTACAAAAAGCATCGGTTTGTTTTCTCATCAGGAAATGCAGACCGGCTCAAACAAACGATCATTTAATGTATCATATGTTCGCCGAATTGACATGAAAGCACTAATAAATGTAGTTTCATCCACTTGAGTTTACAACCACCAAAATAATCGATTTGTTTTTATATCACATCCGACGGGAGGAAATTCAGCAGCTCTCACTCCCGATTTGTAATCCTAATGTAATCATCATCTTCACCACGATCATTTATGTTTATGTCACTGAATTGACATGAAAGCACTGACAAATATGAATATACTGTAGTCAACTTCATTAAAACGTTATTAACGTGCCTAATCTCAGTAATTCACCATTTCTACGCATGACACAACACACTTTGTCCGTGTTTGGCTCTCGAAGCGTTCCCGCATTGACGTCACTTCCGGCTTCCCCCAAAACTTCAAAATGAGACGAAGGAATTTCCCCGCGATGTTCGAAATGATTGATATTTAACGGAACGGTATCGCTTTTTCTTTTTTAAACTGACGGTTCGAGATTACTAGTAGACCAATATTTCATTGCACAACAGTTGTTGGGATGCTGTCACAGGCTCTTTAAAATGTGTGGAAAGGGTTTTAAAAAAGGTTTTTAATGGTTTTACATTTGACTTCAGGATTCCTGCATATGCCCTGTTGATAAGAAAAAAGCCCAATAACTTAATTGCATTACATTACAGCTTGAAATCTACTGTTCATATTTCCCCTTATTATAAGCAATCTGAAGCTTCTGTTTAAAGGAATGAGCTCTGGAGAGCTGTGATGGAGGCAGTTTTTTTCTAACAGCATTTTCAAGTATCAAGAATAATGTACCTACATTGGATAGATTTTTCCAACTTATAATAACTGAACTTATGAGGCTCTCCAGTGAGTGGGCCCAGCCCTACAGTTTGGACACCTCTGCGTTAGAGCTTTGGAAGATGATCACATCAACACGGTTCTGAGGTCTTTAAAGTGGTTTCCTGTGGGTCAAATCATCGGTTTTAAATGACTACTGCTGGTTTCAAAGGCACTTAAAGAGGCCCTATTTTGCTTTTGGGCGATTTTCTGAAGTGTGTTGTATATATTTTTCTGCATGTAAATGGTCTGCAAAGACTACAATCCCTGGGTTTCTCCCTCACACACTCCCCCCTCTACAAAGCACTATATAAAAAAAACGTGCCTTTTCTTGAATATTATGTAAATGACCTGCTCTTTTGACTTTTTAACATACTATTGTGTTGTGCTTGCAGAGCTCCGGAGATTATTCTGGGCCTTCCTTTCTGCGAGGCGATCGACATGTGGTCGTTGGGATGTGTCATCGCTGAGCTGTTTTTGGGATGGCCGCTTTATCCGGGGGCCTCGGAGTATGATCAGGTCAGCTGCAGCGCTCTCACACACACTACTATGTTAGGAGAGGGTAAGAAAGAGTTGGACATTGTAGAATGTTCTCATTTTATTATAGTTTACAAGAGTTACGGCCCGTCCACACTACAGCTTCAAAAAAAGCTTGGAGCTGGGCGTGTCTGAAGCTCGACCAACAACCAATCGCATGAATCTCCCGCCCCTGACACACAAGCAGCGGTTTGATTGGCTAGAGCTTGTACTAGCATATGATTTGATTGGCTGACGCTTCCACCGAAAGCTTCAGAAGCTTCCAAAGTTGAACATTACTCAACTTGTGCAGCCTGACACGCCAGGAAAGCTCCGCTCTGCTTCCCACAATGCAGTTCGGCGAAAAGTGACGTCACCCCATTCAAAGTGAATGTGCAGACGCGTTGGAAACCGTTTTCGAAGCTGTCTAAACTGTAGTGTGGACGGGCCGTGAGATTGGAAGATTGATTCCACTTTCTGTTTGAAGCTACAGTCAACAGCCATAAGCTTAGCTTAACGACTAGAAACCAGAGGGTAAACAGCTTTATATATATTAATATAACACATTAACATTTATATCTTGTTTGTGTAGAATTACTGTTTTGTTAAGCTTGATTTTACAGTGTGCAGGACTATTTACATCGTTGTTGCGTCTTTTAATATTATTATATTATATTGTCTGACAAAATAAATCAATATGTGGATTAACCCATCTAACTTTAGACAGTTACTCAGACACGTGCACACAAACTTGCATTTTAGCCCTTTCTCTGTGACTATGAATCTGTACAAAGTATGAACAAACTGTAATTAAAATGTCAAACATGAGAAGAAAATGTTTGTTGATTTAAATACCCTTATCAGTTTAAAAAAATGTAACACAGAAGTGTTACAGAAAGGAAAGGAGTTTGTGGACGCGTGGCAGTTTCAGACGCTTTGCATACGTTTTATGAAGATTTAGCCAACTGCCAGGTTGCTTGGCATGAAGACGGGAACCTTCTTAAAGCATGTGTGTCGACACGCATTGCATGTATGTATCCAAACCCACAATGCCTCATTCAGAGAACCAGCCCTCAGGGGATGTTAACACACTGTTTGGACAAAAGGCAACTGAATGTCTTCTGCTGTTGTCTCCCTCAGATCCGTTACATCTCCCAGACGCAGGGCCTCCCTGCGGAGTATCTGTTGAGCGCAGGAACCAAGACCAGCCGCTTCTTCAACAGAGGGCCCGACTCCAGCTACCCCCTCTGGAGACTCAAAGTGAGTTGCTCCGCACAGATGGACATTACTGAGCCTGAATTCAAACACGTTCAACAAGTTCAACGTTAACACAGCCAAGTTCTCAAGACAGAGTGCGAGAACATAAAGTGAGTTGAAGCAGGAAGGCAGACTATAAACAAAAATAAATGATTGTGTGAGTTATCCAATGCCATTGCCCCTGGTCAAAGACCTCACATATAAAGAGTAAAGGCCTTGTCACACTGTCCCGAAATTGACACCCGATGGACACACGATAAAGGAAATGTTCAAATTCGGCTCTGATCGTAGCAACATCGGGCCATTCGTGTGGGCATCTTAAGCCATCGTATGACCGCCGGTGGAGTTTCTCAGGCTCTGTCAAAACACTGTCACTACACAATGATACTGTACTGATATTTTCAGACTTTGTTCTTTACTTTCTCCGTCTTTATATGTAGAAAATATTACGTTTTCTCCGTAATGTTGTTTCCATAGCAACAACAACTTCCTGTCAACTCTCCTTCAAAATAATATATTATATCCTTTTTAGTTTCACAGTAACACAAATTGGGTTATTTACATAATATGTTTACATGATTTTGTTGTGCAATAAAACAACCCGATGGACACACGATAAAGGAAATGTTCAAATTCAGCTCTAATTGTAGCAACATCGGGCCATTCGTGAGGGCATCTTAAGCCTTCGTATGACCGCTGGTGGAGATTCTCAGGCTCCGGCAGCAACTTCGTGAGGGGTGGGAAAATCTTTGGCATGCCAAACAATTGCCGAAGGACCTTGCGAAGGTTCATTTTCGTGTTGAATTCTTGTGTCAATGTTGCCCTTCGTAAGGCCATCGTGAGGCCATCGTGAGGGCATCTTGTTATCATTGGTGCCATCGGGCATTCCCCCCGATCAGAGTGAAGGTGAATGCACCGATGATAACACGAAGATGACACGATTTGACAAGATGCATTACGAGTGCCTTACGAAGTTGCCGCTCACGAAGTTGCTGCCGGAGCCTGAGAAACTCCACCGGCGGTCATACGATGGCTTAGATGCCCTCACGAATGGCCCGATGTTGCTACGATCACAGCCGAATTTGAACATTTCCTTTATCGTGTGTCCATCGGGTGTCAATTTCGGAACAGTGTGACAGGGCCTTAAGGGCAGAACAGCTTTGCTACACACAGGCTGCAAGACCTACAACAACATTAAACAATGATTTCAATTCTCAAAGTAGTAATCCAACAAAGCAGCTCCAGGAAAACAAAACAACAGTAACCACTAAATAGCAGTTTCCATAATACCGTACAGTACAACGGATTTATTATGTCAAATGAAGCAACATGGTTTTCTATTCCTATCCCTGTATCCAATCACTTTTACAAACTAATTATTTGTGTGTGTTACTTTCAGTTTGTTTTCCTCTATTTGTATTAAAATGTGTTTTAGTTGCTGGTTTTAGTTTAGTTTATTTTCTGTTGTAAATGTTTCTGTTTTTATGTGAGAGCACTTTGTAACTTTGGTTGATCCAATCGGCCACAGAGTCCACCCCCACCACGTACCCTCTATGTCCGTCTGCATCAGAATCACAAGCAACCTTTCAAACTGTCTGGTGTTTGAATTCCTTCCTCCAGTTCGTTCCACAACATCAGCCCTCAAATGTATATTTGTATTGTTTAAAGATCGGTGCAAACACAATGCGGTTTTAAGTGAACGAGTCTGTCATTAAGCATATGAGCAGTACATATACTGAAGTGTTGCTATGGTTATTTCTCTCTGCAGACGTCCTCTGAGCACGAGGCGGAGATGGGCATCAAGTCCAAGGAGGCGAGGAAATACATCTTCAACTGTTTGGATGATATGATGCAGGTGAGCTTCTTTCCTTTCCTGTACACTTGTCACTCCAGGAAGCCGCTTGACAAACCCACTTCCTGTGGCTCCGCAGGTGAACATGACGACCCTGGAGGGGACGGACATCTTGGCAGAGAAGGCGGACCGGCGGGAGTTCATCGACCTGCTGAAGAAGATGCTGACGCTGGACGCAGACAAGCGCATCACGCCCATGAAGACGCTGAACCACCCCTTCGTTACCATGACGCACCTGCTGCACTTCCCTCACAGCTCACAGTAAGTGCAGGACTCGCTGAGGGTCAAGACTGCAGTTAGGTTCCATCTTTGTTCACCATCTTTTTCTTTTTTAACAACTTCATTTTTCAGTTTTTCACAAATACAGTATGTCCAACATGTATGATAACAAGTTGCAAACCCCTCCCCCTCCCCCTCCCCTCCCCTCCCCTCCCCCTCCCCCTCCAGGTGGTATTCCCCAATGAGTTGACAAACATACGACAGAAAGATCATAAAAACCAAAGATAATTATGTACAACAAAATAATAATGGAAATATGTATGCAAGTAAATACTCAGATATAATAAAACATCACACACATAACCCAAACAAAACATTTGAGTTGATGCTATTCTTATTGCCAGCCGTAACAACTTCGAGCCCACACGTTCACCATTTTGTACAATGTCATCTTACAGCATGAAATCCTGCTTCCAAAATATGGACATATGCAAACGCAGATGCAGCGCCTTTGAGAACGGGAAGAACATGTTCTCCAGCAACACCACGTCGAGTGCAGCCGCCAACCTCACCGTGACCTTCAGCAGCCAGCTCAGCCAGCACAGCCAGGTGAGGAGTTCACCTGCTGAAGGTTACAAAGCAGCCTTTTTAGTTAAGTAGTCAAACCATTGTTGAACCTGACTTCTTTGAGGAGTAAAACCTGTTAGATGAGTGAGGGATAATGTGCAGCGAGGCGGTCATCACGGCCCGCCCTCACAGCGGCGTGCGTTGAAGCTTGCCGGCGGGCGTGTCTGAAACTCGACCAACAACCAATCACATGAATCTCCCGCCCCTGACACACAAGCAGCGGTTTGATTGGCTAAAGCTTGTACTGGCATATGATTCGATTGGCTGACGCTTCTGCCGAGGCTTCAAAAGTTGAACATTGCTCAACTTTTGCAGCGAACCACGCCAGCAAAGCTCCGCGTCGCTTCCCACAATGCAGTTCGGTAAAAAGTGACGTCACCCCATTCAAAGTGAATGGTGAAGCTTTCAACGCACGCCGCTGTGTGGACGGGCCGTTACGGGTAAAAGAACACCGACAGGCGGATCAGGATCCCGACAAGGAGCCAAACTGTATACAGTTCCATCGACCGGACTTCTTTGTGCAGATGTGAGCGTCCTGAACAACGGTCAATAAGTGCTTCACAGCGGTCTGTCACGTGTTCTGAATTGACCAATCAGAATCGAGTATTCAACTAAACCATGTAATAAACTGGAATATTCTACAATTCATCTGGAGTTATATTTTTTGCAATGGAGGATTGTGTTTTGAGTGAGAGGTAGGTAGAAGGTCCTCTTCTTTGTTGCAGTTTTTTAGAGAAAACATTCATTATTAAACAGTCAATTTATTTGAACGATACACTTGAATTTCTATTTTCAATTCAGGAAATGTACAAACATTTTACTTAAAGGTGGGGTAGGTAAGTTTGAGAAACCGGCTCGAGATCGCTAGAATTTGAAAATACACAACCGGAGAAAATCTGCCACTTCCTCACAGAGCCCCTCCTCCAACACACACGAACGCGCACATGACCAATGAGGGCACGAGATAAGTGTGTGCCCCGATGGAAGGCTGACAGGCAGGTAGGCCATCCAATCGATTGGTTGTACTTTTTACAGTATTACGGCTTCTACAGATGACATTTTTTTATGGATTTGTTGTCAAATGACTCCAGATATTCATTGCTATCGGGATGTTAAGAGCATTCCATGGAATATAACAAAAAGTGTATCTCAAACCGGCTTCTGAAACTTACCTACCCCTCACCTTAATCACTAACTTTGATTTGAAACACCAGTTACATTTGTTTAAATGTATTAAACGAAGAAGCATATGTTATTCCTAAACGGCAGCATTTGTAATGGCATAGAAGTGCAATTCTTCAGAGAACTTGGTTGACCATTAAGTGCATTTCTGTATGTAAATGAGTCTGGAGATGAGGATGTAGAACAGGTGAGATTTATTTCATTCTGCATACATGTCCTTAAGCACATTGGCCCGTTGCATGTTCTGTACTGTATGGGTGTGTTCTGACTTGTGTGTAAAAGTGCCTTGAGGCGTCAAAATGCCGTCCATTTACCGTCGACGTTCTTGCTGAACTGGACTCATATCTCCCGGCATTGATCTGAATGTCTCTGCCCGTTGTGTCTCCAGATGTCCTCAGCAGGAGCCCAGTCTCTGTCCCTCAGCAGTAACGTCCCGCTGCTCAACTACCAGCCCGGCCTCTACCAGCAGGCCACCATCAACATCCCCCGCCCCCCCCAGCTCTGCACCCAGACCGAGCCCTTCCAGCAGACCCTCATCGTCTGCCCCCCCACCATCCAGGGTGAGCGGGCCACATGTTGCCTGAATGAAAATAAATATCATTTCATAGTCACCTAGAACATTTTGAAATAACTACATTTTTATATTTCCCAAACATTTAAAACTCATTGAAACTTTTAGATCGAGGCATCATTATTTAATTTTTGCTGCTGCCGTTTATTAAATCAAGTCAAATCAAGTGTTTCTATGTCTTAATGCTTTAAATGTAACCTGGCCTGTGTACTGTATATGTTATGCAACTTGCTACATTACCCCTATATTTCCTAGCCTCTATATCTCTATATTTATAATTATATATTCATTGAATTAACCAATATCACCTGCCTTCTGCTTCTTCTCCTCCCTCCAGGTCTCCAGACATCCAGTAAGCCCTCTGGTTTTCCAGTGCGAATGGACAGCTCCGCCCCCTTAGGTCCTCAGAACCAGAACTCCCAGTCTCTGCACATCCAGCCCGGCATGCTGGCTCAGGTGGGACACACTCTTCTTCCAGTATCCATAAGCACCAGCAGGCATGACATTTACCCAAGTAAAAGTGTAAGGTACCTGTACTTGTGTACTTCCATGTTATGTTACTGTTCACACCTTTCAGAAGGAAATGTATTCTCAACTCTCCACTCTCTTCACAAATCAAAACCCCCAGCAATGATTTAGAATATCTGTATTCTTGTATGAAAAGAATCTCATCAGGTTTCAGCGGAATATGCAGCAGGTCTGTATCCACCATGTCTAAATCCCCCCCCCTGCTCCCCCAGGCCTCACTCGACCCCCTGCTGGTGGGCAGTCTGTACGCCTCTGGCTGAGTTGCCGTCTTTAGGCTGCAGGTGTGCGAGTTTAGCCGGCTGACTGGATAACATCTCTCATTTCTTCCTGTTCTCTCCTAATGTATGCCTAGACTGCAGCTGGACGGTGGCCACATGCGCACAATGTGATGTATTGCTTTCTGCTTCAGGTGGTAGAAGCATAACACTCTATTTTCAGAGTTGGTGTTAGGCTTTCTCCGCTATGAAGAAATAAACGTATTTCCAAAAATGGTTTACTATTCCTTTAAAAGATTCCTTTCATCACTGTCACTTCTAGCGAAAGATGTTTTTAAAACTGCAATGTAAAAAAATACTGTTGCGTTTTAATGCTGGAGAAGCTTTCTCTATTTTAGTTTTTCAAAAAGGTTGAACTTATGCCAAGAGACAACTCACTTTCTTCCTCTCCTCGTCCCAGACTAACACGTCCTTTAACTTTCAGGGGGGCTCTGGTCTTTCTGGACCTTATCTTTACGGCTTGGCATAAGAACCTGAACCTGAACCTCCTAAAGTTTCAATCCTGAAATGTAGGGTTCTTGTAATAGTTGAATGTGTGTGTGTGTGTGTGTGTGTGTGTGTGTGTGTGTGTGTGTGTGTGTGTGTGTGTGTGTGTGTGTGTGTGTGTGTACAGCAGGGCTGGCCAGCTGGCACTCAGCAGATCCTCATCCCCTCCACCTGGCAGCAGATGCCCGGCATGGCCCTCCACAACCCGGGGCAGAACGTGGTGCCGGCCCCCCCCATGGGGGCCTCCGACAGTCAAGGCTCTGGCTGGAGGTGAGTTTAATCCCATAGCACTTCATTCTGCATGTTAAGACACACCTTCAGGCCATTGTATTATTACAACCTAAAAGAAAATGTATCAGTCAGTCATAAATGCAGTTTAAGATAAATAACGTGTGTCCGTCCTTCTCTCAGGGGTCGTCATGGCAGCCAGTTCGATGGCGTCGGTCATGCTGCCTCCAGACCCCAGCAGGGCAAGAGGGCGAAGGCTCGACACGCAGAGAGCAGAGCCAGGTCTCACTGCCTTACATCCACATCATCTCCATGGGGGGAGGGTCTGTTACCTGGCTTCATATCTACTTGTCCAATGGGCTGCAGTGATATCCAGTAAACCTTTATGCTGCAGTCAGCAAGTTGTGAAGAATTGAAGTTTCCAATCGTAATACCAAAACCAACAGTTAACGGATACAACTAACTACTTCTAACAAAGGTGTCCGTGTATCACAGCCGTATATGTAACACTCCTCTGAGACATCGAGCTCCATTGTCGTTCAGAAACCACTTTGTTAATCTGGGTGAAATGTTATGTCACTACAAGTTACACACAAAGGGTAGTTTATTTAGAAATAACCCCACATACACTACACTGGTGCCCCAAGTACTTACTAGATTCATTTGACTTAATAATTACTTTTTACTCGTGTTTGAGTATTTATATATTTATAACAATGGTAATATAACAGTAGTTTGAAGCAACATAAATAGGTGGCAGGTCACCTAAGATAAATATTTGCAATAAAAGAGTGAGCATCTTAATAATAATAATAATAATAATACATTGTATTTGTATAGCACACTTAAAAAAGCAATGTCACAAAAAAAAATGTAGATGAGAAAGTTATCTTCGAAACATATTTATTAAACATCCTCTTCCCTGCAGGCCCGTGTCGTCGGCCACTGCGCTCCAGAACCCTCCTGCTGGGGATCAGTCTCAGCCAATCATCATCTCCGACACCCCCAGCCCCGCCGTCAGCATCATCACCATCCACAGCGACTCGGAGGACGAGGACGACAGGAAGTTCCCCGCTGGCTGGTGAGCTCACTTCCTGTCTCTGAGAGGTTTTTAAATTAGCTGAAATTGTTATTTTTACACCTTTATTTGTAAATAACGATTCAATAAAGTCCGACTGAAGCATCCTTCGTGCATCAGTCCATCCTCACGGTAAATACAGAGCTGAATCCCAGATCAGATGCAATGTGTCTTGATATGTGTCTATGTTGATGTTACACGTGGCGCTGCTGTGATGAGTCACATTTCAGACGTGATCCGGCCATTAAAGTATTATCGTATTATCGTTGTTTCCCTCTCCTGCAGCTCTGGAACGAGCCAGCGGACCAACGTGATCAGCTGTGTGACGGTGCATGACTCGGACTCCTCCACCAGCAGCCCTCTGAGCACAAAGACCCCCCCTCTGAGCACAAAGACCCCCCCTCTGAGCACAAAGACCCCCCCTCTGAGCACCAAGACGCCCCCGCAGCCCGCCCAGCCTCTGGCCGTCATCGTGCCGTCTGTGAAGAGCCAGCCCGCGGAGAGCTCGGGTCAGTAATCAGCAGCGAATATTCGGCCTGCGCGGGGAACCCAATTGGTGTTCTTTGAAAGTGAAAAGGACATCGCATTCCGTTTGTTACTTTCGTTGCAGGTGTATATGTCTTACGTGTAATTTGGCTTGGCTTCCTATTTTGTATGGACATGCTTTTATTTAAGGAGAGTTAGCGCTGTTGACAGGAAGTTGTTGTTGCTATGGAAACAACGTGACGAAGATTAACGGAGAAAAAGTCATATCTACATATAAAGACGGAGTAAACGCTAACGTTTATGGTTAAGTGCTAGCCCCGAAGAGGCACAAGCTCTTACGTTGATATTGGAGTTTTCAATCAATTCAATGTTGCAGCCAAAAAAACGGGGGGGGAAAAAGAATAACGAAATTGAAACCCAAATAGTACTCCAACGAACGAATATTCGGGTACAGCCCTAAACAATACAATAAGCACAGCAGCATAATAATAATAAAACTGTACACTAACAGACGGTCACATTTGTTATTTAGTAGTGTCAGATACGTAATTGCACGTTATTCTTTATGCAGTATAGATATATCGTATATCAAATGTTTTGCTGGTGAGATTTAGATACTAGCTGCATGATAGAATCGGAGGGATGAGACCCTCTTTAAAGGTCACACATGCAGAGCACACAGCACACAGCGAAAAGTGTTCTTTGCTTTTAACCCATCCTCGTACCAGGAGTCTAGCACTAGGAGCAGTGGGCAGCTAGTGGGGCAGCTAGTGGGCAGCTAGTGGGCAGCTAGTGGGCAGCTAGTGTACAGCGCCCGGGGAGCAATGGGAGTGAGGGGGGGATGTCCGGTGCCTTGCTCAAGGGTACCACGGCAGGGCAGGAGGTGAACTGGGATCTCTCCAAGTAGAAGTCCACACTCCATATTTAGGTCTGTTGGGGACTTGAACCGGTGACCTTACAGCTCCCAGTCCAAGCCCCTACTGACGGAGCCACACACACACACACTGTTTTTTACAAACAGTCCAAAGGCTAAAGTGATTTAGCTCATTATAAGATAACGAAATGTAGCAAACCCTCATATTCAAGAAGCTGGCACTAGGTCATATAAAACATTTACGTTTCACACACACACACACACACACACACACATACACACACACACACACACACACACACACACACACACACACAGATCAGATTGACGTTGTGGAGGTTCTTCAGTGTGAATTAAAGAAGACATCACATTGTATTTCTACAGTTACCGAGAGCATTTTTATTTGGAGATGTATTTGAGTGAGATTAGGAGCAGGAGGTCTTTTGATTTGGTGCCTTTTTGTGGAGAAGATGAAACTTGTTAAATAGTCGTTAATCTCATCACTGTCACATCGAGTGGAAGAACTTTGGAAAATAATTTACTTTACGCAGAATTTGCTATTTTTAGTTTTTTTTAAATTCTATTCATTCTTCTTGTATTTAACCAGGTGTCATTGCATTAAGTGGCCTCAATGGATCCATTTAAGGTGCTTTAATAATCAGCTCAGCTCAATTAACAAGTTGGACTGATCATCTTTACCTGAAGCACATGTAAGCACATCCTTTGTTCCAACTCACAGTATGTTTATGTTTTTGTTTTTCCACTCGTAGATCAAGCTACAAGTGGCTCTGGAAAACCCAAGAAGGCGTCGAGTCGGACCGGAGACTCCAACACTGACCGCCATCAACGAAACACGTCCAGCAGATCTCAGCCTCTCAACCTCAGTCAGGTAACTGCTTCTATGTATTCATCACATCACTCAAGCACTTCAGTTCGGTAACGTTGAAAGAATAGTTCAACAGTTTTGAAGTGGGAGTATTTCCGACCCTTTTTTAAATGTACTTGTTTGTTTATTCCACACATGGCAGTTATTTTAAAAGAAAACATGTACACTTTACAAAACATATACACTTTTTATAGCGCATGGTGGAAAGGAGCAGGGAGAAGGAAATCTTATTTTATCTGCTCCTTCTTACAAGAACACCAAACCCTCTCTCTGTGGTTTCAGGTACAGCAGTCTGTGATGTCATCTTCCCTCGACCCAACAGGAAGCAGTATCATCCTGAGGAGGCAGCCCACCCATGAGCCCACCTACCCTCCTCCCGTCTCCTCCCACTCGTCCTTCCTGCTCCACGAGAACCCCCTCTTCAGCTCCGCCCCCAACCTGTACGCCTACCCCGCCTCCGCCGCCCTGGCCTCCGTCTCGCAGGCTGTGGACCAGATGCAGGGGGGCCGGGTCGGGGGGGCCTTCTCCTCCCTGGCGCTGCTGCAGAAGACCGCCAGCCTGGGGGTCTCTCCGGCACAGTACGGTAACCAAAGCCTCCAGCAGGGGGTGCTGCCTTTTCACCACGCCAGTGCTACTTACCAGAGAAAACTCAACCAGTTCCCCTACCTGTGAACACCAAATGGCCGAGACTAGAGACGAGCACAAGCGGCTTATTTGACATTTTGTCTTTTTTTTTAAAACGCATCTTAATTTCGTTGCACTTTAATTTATTTATATTTTAATCATGGTCTGTTTTAAAATCTTTTCCAACGTTTTCGTGTTTTTGTGTTGCATACATACAGCCAGTTAACAGTTACAGTGCAGTCGGCAAGTATCTACTTATTTACAGATGTATTGTTGTGTTGGCTCTGCACTCCAATACATTAGATTTTACAATTAAACAATAAGTATAAGCTTAAAGTGCTGACGTGTGGCTCTAATTGAAGGTTGTTTACACAGACCAGATGAAGCAAGTAGGAATTGTAGCCTTTTTTGTACAAAGTCCCTAAATGTTAAGGGACTAATCAACAAGCTGCAATTCTACTATTCCTGGTAGCTTGCTAACATGTTGAGCCCCATTATTTATTTATTTTTTGAGAGAGAAGTGTTGGGGAGAGACTGGAACTTGACAACTTGCTGTGCTGTCCAAACATTTTATTATTATTTTGTATCTCCATTGTAATCTATATTAAGTCAGAAACCCAATCGCCTTACCTGTTTAATCCGTTTCTTGATTGTTTTGTCAGCAGGTTGTGATACGTTAGGCGTTTTAAAGTTTCATTTATGAACATGTGTGTGTGTTTAATAATGTCTGATAATGTTCTTCAAATGTTTTCCGTGTTAATTATGTTTTAGTGCTGGCTATATACTTGATTATGTGTATATGTTTAGGACATACTATTATATAGGGTGTGGTATTACAGTAAGAGGGGATTGTACCGTTTTAAATGTGTTCTTAAGGTTGCATGGCTCTGACATGGAGTAGCATTCAGGAGAGATGCGTACAAACTGCATCTGCATTGATTTTCAGACAAATATACATGTTATATTTCATTTGTGGGACAAACACATTAAGGATATTGGTACATTGTTAAACCTGTGTCTTGTGAAGTGATGTCTGTGATATTAAAATGTGTGCATCCAAATCTGATCGGGCATCACACTATCACATCAAAGCTAATGAGTTTAAAATTGTGAAAAAGACGATATATAAAATACAAATTGATGTTCAATGTGTAACTGCTTATAAACAAATCATTGGTTTGGTGAAATGGTGGCTTTTGCTGTGTTGTGAAGTGCTACGTTACATAAAACACTCAACGGACCTTAACCCGTATATATACGCAATAAAATATTCTCAAAAGAGAATTTGAGACTCATTGATGATTAAACTGAAGGATTGTTTTCAAATTACACAAACTCATATACTGTACATCCTAATGAAATACAGAATCCTACCCTTGCATCACTACGGAAGAGGATTAGGGCCACGTGACATTTTCCTTTGAGATCTGCCGTAAGTGTATTTGTTTTTAGATCTGAGACAACTCAGAAAAAAAGTCAGAATTTTGAAACAAGTAAAAAGTTAAGAAAAAAAGTCAGAATCCGAAAAAGGTAAGAATAAAAAAAAATCTGAATTTAACAAAAAAAAGGTCTGAATTTGAAAAGAAGTCAGAATAAAAGAAAGTATTAAAAAAAAAGTCAAAATTCTCAAAAAAATTCTGAAAGATTCCGAAAATCATAGAGTTCGGAATTTTTCAAAAAGAACGTGTCCCTAACCATCAGCCATACATCTCTAACTCACAGAATCAACTTTTGCAAATCATTTTTTAACATGCTGTTCTTGAAAGGAAGGCATGGCAAAGAGCTGCTTTACTAGTATCTATACACGAGACATTCGTTTATACATAGCTGGGTGTAAAGCTGAAAGGGGGAGAAGAGTATGTACTGTACGGTAATGGCCCTTTTTTAGATCTGACCAAAAGTGAATTTGTTTTTAGACAAGTAAAAAGTTAAGAAAACAAAAGTCAGAATTCGAAAAGCAAGGATTAGAGAGAAAAAGGTCAGAATTCGAAAAAAGTTGGAATTCAAATAAGGTCAGAATAAACTTTTTTTTCAGAATTTAACAAAAAAAAGTCTGAATTCTGAAATACATCAGTTTATAAAAAAAAGCAGAATTCAGAAAAAAAAGTCAGAATTCGAAGAAAAGGTCAGAATAAAAAAAAAGGCAAAATAAAAGTTAGATTTCGAAAAATAAATCTGAAAGAAAATTAGAATTCTGAAATATGAGATTATAAAAAAGTCAGATTTCGAAAAAAAATCTGAATTCGAAAAAATAGTCTGACCAAATCAGAAATTTTAAATATATCAGATTATTAAAAACAGTCAGAATTCGAAAAAGGTCATAATTATACTAATATTGTTTGTTTTTTAGATGTATAAACGTCTGAATTGTTGAAATAGTAGAATAAATAATGAAATAAAAAGTACTTTTTTTTTAATAATGACATTTAGTTGACCAAACAATCTGTGAAGAAAGCGATCATTACTTGCGGCTAAAACAGAAAACAAACACCAGGTTCTATTTCAATCAGGAGAGACTTATTCCGTGAGTTTGATAGCATATTTATTGACCGGGAGCTCCCCTGAAGGCCGACTTTGAGATAAATAGGGGGAGCCCAACAACATTGTGCATATTTGTGACACACAGATTAGAAATGTTGAGTTTCTGTAAATAAAAGTTCTTGAAATAAACAAGTCATTGTTCATCATTAGTTTCTGAATATTTGTTTCATATCTCTGGGTCTTGCCATCTGTACATGGAGACGCTACTTACGTTGCCATGGTTACGGCAGCGATGCCGGCGCGGTATTTGAAATGTTCATAGGCCTATTGATATTTTTTTAACTCTGGCTTTGTAATAAACAATATGGTGAAACTAAAACAGCCACGCCCCGCAGCTTTTGGATTCACAAGCAAAGACGCGAAGGAGTCTAAACATGACAAAGTGAACGGAACAACTTGTCTTTTAGTGGGCCGGCTGTAAGCGGCGTTCGGGTCGAGTTTGACAGCCCCACACCGAGGGCCCTGAAAAAAATAGGGCTCCCCCGAAAGCAAATAGGTAATTCGAACACTGGGTATGACGCGCCCTTGCTTATTGAAGGAAGGGCGCGTGAGAGAGAATTGTGAATGAGAGCATGGGAAACAGTCGCCCTGAAAGAACTCGCGCTGAGCTTCATTTAATTAATAAGAAACATTTATTGTTTACCAGTAATTGCAATACATTTTTATAAAGCTCACATTCTGTTTTCATAAATCTTATCTTACAATCCAAACAGGGCCGAGGACAGTGTGATCCGAGCTGAATTGATGAGACGTGTGAAAACATTGTCCGTGCACATTTTAGTCAACAGATCAAATATGATGAAGAAGGAGCGCCCGTTCTTTGTAAACCAACAAAACACTTGTGATACTCAAAGATAGCTCTCCAAATAAATACATTCCTCTTTATCTACATCTGAACACAAGCACGAATTAAGCTTTTTAATGAAGAACAAAACAATAGGCCTTTACACACAGGGGGCATTTTGGCCTTTCACACACTGCAATAGGTCAACATGTCTGCTGGGGAAAGGCACACCGCTCTCATATATTACTCTGAACGCAAACCGTTGATGAACACATGTGCTGAGCTGGATCACTGTACATCATGGAGGCTTTTATAACTTTTAAAAGCTATACATCTGTACTTTTACCCTGTTTATAAGTAGGACGGATATTAGTTGTACTTTTATTTTGGGGGATTAAATCTGCGCGTCAACAATAAACAGTTTGTTTTTCATAGCATCTCTAGTGTGTCCTCTTAGCAGCATTAATAATATATTCACTCAGCTCTCTGCGACAGAGGCGTTGCTACAATTAAATATTTACACCGAGTACAGACTCGCCAGAAAAACAAAAAAGGAGGCAGATCCTGCAGAATAAACATGAAGTCGCTGCGAAGTCTCCCCACTGCATCAGGAACGGAAGAAGCGTCTATTAGGGGTACAATCTCTCACACACACATTTCACACACACAGTTAGATTTAGTGCCTAACATTTAAAGAAACAAGTCTCACAAACCATATTAACTTTATTGGCTGGCAGTCCAGGGCTGATGGATGTTTTCATAGAGTGGTGCAGGAATGAGTTCTCGGTTATTAGTTTCATGTATTTGACCCCTTCTGGTTCCCTCATCTCTGACTCAACGTTTCGTTTAACATGGTTAGAAATAAGGATCGTGATTTGAAAAAAAAGCATGAGATGTTCAGGTTTTGCTCCGATACATTAAATAAATGGCCAATTTAGGAGCCGCCATGTCAGAAAAAAGTGCTAGAAAGTGATTAAAACGACTACTTAACGCCGTCACGACGCACATTAGCGACGGTTAGCTTAGCGGTGCTAATATGCAGTCATGAGACCTTGTTTGTTTATATCCTAATGTTAGCGTTTTACTTCCAGCGATTGCATTTACGCTTAAAAAAAGTGGTGTAAATATGTGGAGATTATCCTGCTGAAGAAAACTTGCATCATTAACGTGTGTTTGCCAAAGATCTTATTTTAGGCAATATTCCTAAATCCAATGGAAAAACGTGTTTTTTGAAGGTCAGCCTAAAAACATCCATCATCCCTGCAGCACTCTATTGGATCTGAAAGGGGCCGCACGCTAAAACATCCCATGATTAGTTTGCTACTTCCCCATCTGGCATGTCTCTGAAGCCGCTCGAGAGGGGATTCACCGTCTCTAAAACTCCTCGTGAACATTCCTGGCGTAATCCATGAGCTTGCTGCCCGTGAAGTATTCGCTGTACTTGAGAATCTCGTCCAGCTCCAAATTGTGATTCTGGTTTTCGTCTGCGACGGCAATCATCTGCTTGGCCTCGTTCAGAGCGTTGTGCTCGTTCATCGGGTCCATGTACTCCTGTTCGGGAGAAGGAAGGGACAAGTAAGCAATCCAGCACTATTTCAATTACATCTGAAATTAAATGGCAATTATAAGTTGATTCAAGAGTTTTACGAGCGCTTGCTGATCCACTTAATAATAAAAGAGTGTTTTGAAACTTCAGACAAAATGTAAAAACAATAATTATATTGAAAAAGTGATTCAAGATTCAAAGGCTTGCACAATAGCTACAGTACTGAAAAGCTTAAAGGGGCTATAATGCTAATATCAGCATGTAGTGTCTCTACTGGGACATGTCTCCACTGGGACATGTCTCCATGCTTCAATGTACTGCAGCCTCTCTTTTCACCCTCCGTCTGAAACCAGAGCCCAGTCTGCTCTGATTGGTTAGCTGGCTGGCTCTGTCGTGATTGGTCAACCGCTTAGAGATGTCCCGCCCCTTAGCCTATCACGTACCATGTGTTGGAGCGTTAGCCAATAGGAGCGGTTTAACTCTCAGGCTCAAACAGAGACTTCTGCTTTTTTAATTTAATTTCTTTTGTTTGATCTAAGTGTCTGTTTGCTTAGTCTTAGAGCGGAAGTGTAATTAAAAACAGTCGCCCTTTCTTTGTTTTGGGAAGTTGACATTTCATTTCCTTGTAATTCTTTATTTGGAGTGACAGTGTTTTTACTACCAGCAACACAATCATCATAAACTCCAGTGAGCTGTGTTTTTAGGTTAAGACTGTTCCCTCTTCATCCCTCACCTCCAGTTCGGCCATGGTGACGATGCCGTCCCGGTCTGAGTCGATGACGTCCTCGAACTCCTTCTTCCTCTCCCGCACCCAGTCGTCATCGATGTCCTGCGCCTGCTGGTTCTCCACGGTGCCCACGGGCAGCGAGATGAACTCTGAGAGCGTCAGCTTCTTATCTCCGTCCTGGTCTGCACGCAGAAAACAATACGCATTCGATATCTGACCTTCTGTTAACCCTACACATGCTTTCACAATGGGCCCAGGCATAGAGGATTGCTATCCATCACACATCAAGTAAGGGACATTCAAATATACAGGTCCACGATTATACGATACCAAACACATCTGCACATAGTGACATTATCTACTACTGCTCATCACCATATGTTTATGGAAATGATCCAATAACGGACGGTTTTTCTTTGAATGAAAGTGGATCGTCACCAGAACATTCATCAGCGCTAATTCTGATAATAATTCAAAAAGAATCGAATATGTTTCAGGCTCGAAAATGTGAAGATATGAGATTTTTTTCATTTCATATGATAGAAAACGTGTAGGCTTTGTGTTTAAAACTGTTATTCAGACAATAACAAGGTCTTTTAAATGTCCCTTTTAAACTCTGGGAACTCCTGATGGACATTTTATAATTCATCAACAAATGAAATTGCTCTGAGGAATAAATGTCAATGAAAAACGATCATTAGTTGCCGCTCACACACCACATAACTAATGTTCCCGCCCCTTTCTGAGGCCAAGTTGCCACGTTGCATTAGCATAGCGCGTGTTTTGTGCAAAAAGCACGACCAAACCATGAGAAGACGGATACATATTCAAGTTCCTTGTTAAAAACCAGCTGAACCGGTTGAATCTGCCCGTCACACGGTAGTACGAGTGCAACCTAAACTGCCTGCACGGAGACAGGCCGCCTATGAGGATAGAAATGTCTGCGTGTAAACACAGTAGGATTCTAATCTTTGTATGTTTCCAATGGACCATACGACTCGGCGGTTATCTTGTAGAACAGTTTGTTTAATGATCAGGGTGACTACACAAGCACACAAAGGGAACTGTGCAGTATTTGAATAAAGCTTTATAGCCCGTTGTATCTGCTGAGTGTAAATAAGCCAACAACTTCCCCATGTCAACCTTAAAGGAGACATGTATTTGTATGTAGTGTCTCTCCTGGGACATGTCTCCACGCTTTAATGTTCAAAAAGCTCTTTATTGTTCTCATACTGCCTCTTTTCACCCTCTGTCTGAAACCAGAGCGCAATCTGTTCTGATTGGTTAGCTGGACAGCTCTGATTGGTCAACTGCTAAGAGACAATGTGTTGGAGCGCTTCTAGCTAATAGAAGTGCGAGTATTACATACAGTAGTGATGTCACTATGTTCGGGAAGTAAACAAAGGAGTCAAACGAAGGAGTCAAACGAAGGAGTCAAACGAAGGAGTCAAACGAAGGCGTAAAAAAAAACTATACTGTATAACAGGAAAGGGAAATCTCCAAAAGCATAATAGCGCCCTTTTTAACAGTTGGTTTCCGCTGCCAACAAATGGCGCACAGAACAAATTATTTAGTCTAGGAAGTAAAGACGTACCAAGGTCGCGCACAATCTCCTTGACCATGTACTGCAGCATGCCCTTGCTGT
The DNA here is from genome assembly GCA_036324585.1 of Champsocephalus esox. Classification (NCBI taxonomy): domain Eukaryota; kingdom Metazoa; phylum Chordata; class Actinopteri; order Perciformes; family Channichthyidae; genus Champsocephalus; species Champsocephalus esox. Next base: position 37,396,010 of record CM070476.1, on the reverse strand, counting down.
GCTCAGGGTGCAGGAAGGACAGGAACTCCTGCTCGTTCAGCAGCTGGTCGTTGGGGCTGTTGTCGGCCTGGAACCAGCGGTCCTTCAGGCTCTCCAGAACCTCCTGAGCTGCAACGGCAAGGGAAAGCATCTTCAAGTGTTCCCTGGAGATCTATCTGCAGCACATATTCTGGGACATCCTTGAAAAGATGGACGACATTTGACATCATTGAATACTTACTTTCCTCATCCAGTTTCAGATCTTCATTATTCTTCACTTTCTCAGCAATTTCCTTCTCGTTGAAACCTTTGCTGGCCAGGAATTTGACTCTGTACTCGTCCCATGTCACTTGACCTAAAGACAAAGCATGAATTCTGACTCAACAGAAACATATGCACTCATTCGGGGAAGCCTGACTTGATCACAGTCAGCGTGCATTCAATGATAAGAGGGTTTTCTCTCTCACCGTTAGCATCGGGGTCCACACCACGGAAACTGTTCTTGTTCTCCACCATGGCCTCCTGGAAGTGCTCCTCCGTCTTCTCCATGATCCAGCGCTGCATCTCTTTGGCACTAACGCTCTTGTCCTTGTTGGAATCAACTCTGAGAAGATAGAATAACAAAGAAACATTAACTGCAAGTGTAGCGTTAAGTTCTTGAACATTAACACTTAAATCAACCGTAATGACCAATATGCTTGACTGACTTGTGTCCCGTTTGAACTGGTTAGGCTCTAATACTTTTAAACATTTCGTTACCTTTAAAGCCCACGTCACACTGTCCCGAAATTGACACCCGATGGACACGCGATAAAGGAAATGTTCAAATTCGGCTGTGATCGTAGCAACATCGGGCCGTTCGTGAGGGCATCTAAGCCATCGTATGACCGCCGGTGGAGTTTCTCAGACTCCGGCAGCAACTTCGTGAGCGGCAACTTCGTAAGGCACTCGTGAGGGCATCTTGTCAAATCGTGTCATCTTCGTGTTATCATCGGTGCATTCACCCTCACTCTGATCGGGGCGAATGCCCGATGGCACCGATGATAACAAGATGGCCTCACGATGGCCTTACGAAGGGCAAAATTGACACACAAATTCAACACGAAGATGAACCTTCGCAAGGTCCTTCGGCAATTGTTTGGCATGCCAAAGATTTTGCCTCCGCTCACGAAGTTGCTGCCGGAGCCTGAGAAACTCCACCAGCGGTCATACGAAGGCTTAAGATGCCCTCACGAATGGCCCGATGTTGCTACGATCACATCCGAATTTGAACATTTTCTTTATCGTGTGTCCATCGGGTTGTTTTATTGCAAACACAAAATCACAAAATCATGTAAACATATTATGTAAATAACCCAATTTGTGTTCTGTGAAACTAAAAAGGATATAATATATTATTTTGAAGGAGAGTTGACAGGAAGTTGTTGTTGCTATGGAAACAACATTACGGAGAAAACGTAATATTTTCTACATATAAAGACGGAGAAAGTAAAGAACAAAGTCTGAAGATATCAGTACAGTATCATAGTACTGTAACATAATTGTTTTTGGTACTTTCATTGCAGTTGTATGTCTTAAATGTAATGTTATGTTGCCTTCGTGTGTGGTTCGGCCATCTTCGTGCGAAATTCACAATTCCATATTCGTGTGTCCATCGGGTGTCAATTTCGGGACAGTGTGACAGGGGCTTTAAGGTCAAATAAAAGGGAATAAGGAAGGGGAGGGGAAGCTTTTTAAGTCATACCGAAGAATTATGATCAAGCTATTTATTGATTTGAAATACTTTGTAGTTAAACCTTTTTTGTTTTTATCTCTGTTGTTTGTGTAGAGCAATTTGATCATTATTTCAGTTAGTTTGATTATGGGTTTTTCTGAAGGCAGCTTTGGGCACCGTGAATTTGGGCATATACTTGTAGATGGGATCATTGGGAAAGGCACATGTTTATTTCCCAAAGTGATCGTTTGAAAGAGAATAACCTGCACTATTTACTTGCCTGGACATTGGAGTTATCACTGCGTAAGATTCTCTACCTGGTGACTCAGAAGTTGTTTGAATATTGAGTTTCTTTTTGGTTTAGCCACTCTATATTAGATAAAGAAATATGAAGAGGCCGTTTTACTCATCTCATCTCCGCGGTAACAACCTGTAAAAAGACACTAAATGTTTGCAAAGCTTGTTTTTTTTCAGCTCTTCATTTAAATACAGCTACTCTGTTGCACTGCCTCGTGTTTTTTTTCTGAAGTGAAACTTTGTATTCCACAATACTCCCTTCTCTTGCTCGTTCTGCAGCACAAGCGTCTCGTTCAGGAATGCTGAATGACTGTGACGGAATGTCTTACTTTGTGAAAATCTCAATCAGCTTCTTCCTGTTCCTCCTCGGTTCCGAGTCCTCCTCGAATTCCTCGATCTCTTTCCCCAGGAAAACCTCCTGGTGGAAGTCCTTGTTGAGGTGGCCGTCCATCTCCATCTTCACCCCGTTCAGGTGGTCCGGGGGGAGAATCTCATTGTCGTCCTTGCCTGCCGGAGACTTTTCTTTAACCGCCGACATGTTGGCAGGCCGTGCGTTAACGTTTACGGTGAGGAGCAGGACGCAGAGCAGCAGGGACACCGACAGCAGGTTCCTGCACCACAGTTTCCTCCAGACAGCCATAGTTACCTGAAGATGGAACAAGTGTTTAGTTACGTGAGCCAAGTCGTTGCCATAAAACTATCAACTAGTGAAGGGAAGATGATACCAAAGCTTCATTCCTTTTAAAAAACAGTTCTGCTACAATGTGTTGGTGCTTATGTTAAAGAGGATAAACAAAATTGGCAACGCCCTCTTAGGAAATAGTGGGAGGTCTTTAATTTCCCAGCCACTGGGATCCGCTGGGTTTTTGGTTGGAATCCGCTGGGTGGAGTCCTATCTGGAGTGCTACATCTGTATGTCGAATGCTTCAGGAAGCGCTTCATACAGTTTGACCATTTTGAAAGTTGTACAGCTGGCCTGATTGATCTTACATTTTCAGGATAAGAAAAGAGGTCACTTATGTGAATTATAGCAGCATATAGTTGAAAGACATTCATTTAACATAAGCAAATCTATGAGAACATGTCTATCTGTTACCGAATCATGTACAAAAGTAAAATGCACTAATTGAATAAACATTGTTTTCCATCACAACATGACTAATATGAAAATGTAACGTATATAAACCTTTAAGAAAAATCACATACAGTGGACATTGGGTATACATTACACCAATATGTTAGGCTTTTACATGTAGGATTTTTCAATGATGCATTATTTGACTGAGACATGTTTCACTAGAAAGTACAATCTACATTTGACAGAAGTGATAACATTGGCTTTTGTTTTGAGCAAGGAGTTTTGGCCAGTTTTGAACGTTTTACAAACCAACAGATCTAATTATTTGCTGAATTTGAGGCCCCAAATCTCTCTTTATTTTTATGGACAAACGGAGAGGAAGCCCTACAACTTTATAAAGCATTATCTTCTCAACACTAGTATCAACCATAGACTGTGTATATATATCAAAGTCAGCTATGATAAAAGATAATGATGCAATATCCTCACACACTGAACTGATTTTATTGCTGCTTTCCTGTCAAATGGGATTTTCCCAAATTGCATCCCGCCCAATGGAAAATCCCGTTCACTCAACCTTTCTATGCATGTTTTCTGGAGGACTGGGAAAGTGGGAATTATGTTGTAAAACAAAAAGGTAGCAAAATATTTTCATTACCCAGGAATATACAAAGGAGCCTACTGTTATATCTTATATGCCAAGTCACATTTAGTAGGACAGGCATTCGGGTAATACTGGCTTTTATTGATGGAAGAAGTAAAAGTACTCGCACTGTACCACACTGTGACAATAGTCCACTATATGTAAAAGTACTGCATTTAAACCCTTAACTAAAACTATGTCGGTATGATAAGCATAATGAGACAGCCTTATAGCACATATAACAACATAAATAACCAGTGGTAGGAAGTAACTGAGTACATTTACTTAAGTACACATTTGAGGTACTTTACTTTGTGTGCCAATTTTGTACATTTTACTCTACTACATTTATTTTTACAGATGTAGTTAATGGTTACTTTAAAAATGCAGGTTTTGACACACACTACTTAGGAACACCTTTAAAAAATATATGATTATATTGGAATAGATAAACCATCCAACGTTATATTAAAGTCACGAAAACCATTAGTGGGTTAACAGACGTGTTTATGGTAACAAATATTTCACAGATCAAACTTCTTAAATGTGAAGATTTGTTGCTTTTGCTCCAACATATTTTACAATATTTTGAAGGAGTTATTTTACCCCTAATACTTTAAGTACAATTACCTAATCGTACTTAAACTCAAGTACCATTGTTAGTGCAGTACTTTAACTTGAAATTGCGTATCTTTACAGTGTAGTAATACAGTAATACTTTTACTCAAATAAAGAATCTGAATACTCACTGTAAATAAATCAGTTTAATAGGTAAACGACAAACTTGAACGCGTCCGTATTGATGTGTACGGAAACCTGACGTGTATTTTGAACGCAACACAACTTAGCTGTCAAACCTTGACTTCTTTAGTTCACGTAATTGTGTGTAACCTTACATCAATACCAGCAGCTAGTCGCGTGCTCTTGAGTCAATTATCTGTAAATTAACGTAAACAACGATTAGCTTCGTGACGTCATACGAATTATATTGCCGTGCAGGTGAATCTAGGCTAAAGATGCTAACACAAGCTAACAAAACAAGGTAAGTTAACACTATCTGGATTATGTGAATAGTATACAAAGAGAAAATGAGACCAACCTGTCAAGAAGGAAGACCAACAAACGATACAGTGAGTATGTTTAGAGGTAGCTAGCTGGCTAATGTTAGCTGTACTTCCCCGGTCACAGACCTGCAATTTCCAGTCAGCTGTCAGAAACAGTTCCTGTACACGTAGGTCTCCCCCCCCCGACAAACACTCCCCCACCTAAATGTGGGTCGGATCTAAATAATCCAATGAAGAGACGCGAGGTAAAAAAAAGTCCTCTGAGATATTCCAGTTGGCGTTGACTCGAACAAGCTGAGAGTTGAACCGGTTCCTGGCTAGATGCTAATGTAGCTATATTAGGTAAGGTGGTCATATTTACATGTTTAACTTCCGGGTGGAACTTTCAAAATAAAACCAATGCTGACCAATGTAGTCAAGATTCAAGAAGTTCCAAGTTTGTATCCAAGTTTTATGTGAGAATATAAGTGAATGGTTGACATAGCCTAAAACATGTTGGCTAATAGATAACTGGTGAGATAACGGCAAACACAATGCAGAAAATATTTAGCTAAATGCAATGGATACCTGGTTGAAATAGCTAATGACAGACTTAAGTGATGGTTAAACAAATGGAATAATTAGCTTAGGCTAAAGGCTAAGGGCCAAACTGCTAAAAAGAAATGGATATATATTTAAAATAAATGGTAAGGTTATAAATAGCCCACATGTTGAAAACATAGGTAGGCCTAACCGTTATGTTAAATGCTTAACAAAGTAAAAACTTGGATACATGGTGTAAATAGCACATGAGCTGTAATAGAAAACATGCAATAGTTGGAAACATTACAGAACTTCAATTTCAACATAACAATTTGAATGTATTTTATTTTGAAGGAACATATTCACAATTTCCGACAATGTTCTGTTTACCTGTGGAAGACTTGACTGGGGTTAGATTCAGGAATTTTGACTGACGTGCCAGCGGAAACAGGAAGGGTTGCAGCAGCAGTATGGAGAATTGAGACATACTGGAAAGGCACTGTTTATTTGTTTGCACTGCAGGCTGCTGCCTCTGGGTGGCACTGTGTTCAAATCTAATAATATCAAGTGCAGGAAAACGCAGTCTAAACATGCAAGATGTGAAGTGAAAGAAAAAAAAACCTGGTAGCTAACATGTTATTTATTCTAGTAAAAGTATGAGAGGGCGGAATTCCTTTTGGACAAGTGAGCTGATTGCAGGAACACCCAGACCAATAATTTGTCCACATCAGTCATGTATTATTTTCTAATAACCTGCAATTTACAGTGCTTCAAATATTAGTACTTACCTCAAACCTTTTTTCCTAACAGAGAATTTAGAAAGTGAGACTTTGCTGAACATCAACACAGAACAAAACATGTTTACACTGTTGTATTTGGCAGGATCAGAGTTTTTTGGCACGCTTTTGAAGCAGCAGATTTCACAAGACCTCGAGGTCATAAAAAAGTGCATTTCTATTTCTTGCCTGGATGTAAACACAGGACTTTGGTAAATATGAAACCCAAATGACAGACACTCAGGCAGATACACAACTTTTACACACACAACTTGTCTGCCAAAGAACCTCTTCTGTGTGAACATTTCACCTATGAGATAAAGCAGAGCTGAATAAGCCAGTGAGGTTGCCAACAGGGAGAGAAACAGAGAGAGGGAGTGGGAGAAGGGGGAGAAAGGGTGATGATAAAACTCCACTGTGAGCCCTCCTGTAAGCTCAGTCGGAGCAGAGGAGCAACTCAGACCAGAGGGACTAGGAAACAGAGAGCTACCAGACAACACATCACTGCTTTCTGACGTGAAACTTGCACATGGCTTGATGCATTGTGGGAGATTTAGCACAAGTAATTTTTTTCTCTAAAGTCTTGTGATTGCAGCGAGGAGTCCAGAACAAGATCAACACTTGACCTTATCATCTCCTCTTGGGCTTTTTCTTCACTCTGCATCCCCCGCAGGCTGCATGGTTTTCGGACACTCATCTGCAACTTCTGGTGAACATTGGCAACTTTTTTATGAAGCTTTTCCACACAACTTTACTGGAGACTGGATCCACTGCTCAGCGTGAGAAACAGCAGGAAAGGGGGGAATATTGCCATCCATCTCCAGCCCACCCTCAGCTTTTGGACAACCCCTCCTCTCTGCCTCTTCTTTTGCCCCCTGTACCCCCCCCACTCCCTCCATCCCTCCCTCCCTCCCTCCTTCTTCACCTCACCCCCCAACAGAGCAGAAAGCGTGAAAAATCTCACTAATGGGTTTATTTGCTGTCAGATCTGCGCCGATCTGTCATTCCCTTGGACCATTCGGCTTGACACATTTCATAGTTGAGTAAGCCTCCTAGCTTTCTGGCTAGAGTTATAACAGTGCCCCTGCAACGCTGGCTGAGCGCTCATCAAGAGGGATAGCGGCGGCGGCAGCAGTCTCAGTCTTTTGGACGGGGAGTCCCTGAAGCTGCATTCCCACAGTCTCCTCTGAGTGTGTGAGCCTTGTGGGCATCCTCAGCGTGTCCGTTCGCAGGAGATCCGGGCGGTTTCTGCAGGGATTCTGGTGCTGATTTGACAGAGTGTGAAGATGCGGTGTGGGGCTGGGCCTCTGGCCGTGGTGGCTGCAGTGTTTTGGACTCAGTGTTTTCTTCTGCATGGGGTGGATGCCAAGAAGGAGAGAAAAAGGCCAAAGGAGGTCACACCACAACAGACAGAGACCTTCAACGCTACCATGTCCAACAGCGAAGAGGTCGGTGGAAGCGTCAAGGTAAATCTCAATATTAATCTGATATTTCAGCGTGTTGCATATCTATTACATTCTATTACATTCTTCATTATGATGAAATTGCGCAAGTGTTTGGAGTCAAGCTGCAGAAATGTGAGATATGTGCAGATTTCTTGTCAGCACAGGCAATATGCAAGGCAAATTAATGATGGCAAAGGTAGAAAGCTTTGGACAGACAGGTGTGCCCTGCCGGGTCAAGCTTCAGACGGTTAGACGGAGTAAAATGTGTGAAACGCCAAATGGATGACTTCCGAGGTATGCCAGGAATGTGGACATCTAAAGGCTGATCAATGCATCAATTAGTGCGCGCCGCGGGTGTCTCACACCAATTTCCCGGCTTAAGTGAACAAATCAGGGAGTAGGAAAGTCACAAGTATCAGGCAGAGGGAGATAGGATGAGATACAATAAGATAAGATCATTAATTACTCTGAAAAAACCTGTTGCGTTGACTTTAATCAAATGTATTATGTCAACAGATTTCACACAAGGTTAGTTGAAAGCAATAATATTAAGTTTAATTAAAAGATATTAGGTTCAACTTAATATTATTGCTTTCAACTAACCTAATACGGTTATGTGAAATGTGTCTAAGGCTTTCAGTCGAGAAGTTGCTATTTTCCAGAGAGAAAAATGGAAAAAGTAATCCATGTAAAAACACTGCATTAAAGTGGTTCAATTAATTATATAAGCAGGAAATACAATCATAAACCAAATAAATCAAGTTGAAAAATAAGAAATACAAATGTTTCCCGAGAGAAAAATGGAAAAAGTCATCTCTAAGTAAAAACCAATGTTGTTTTCCTTCAAATAACCTCCAGCGAAACTGAAACCTGTGGTCAGATTCATTTTTTAAGCAGCAACAGTTGGCCCCTGGTATGTATTGGTTTCTTGCTGGTGTTGCATATTTGCGAGGGTTTTCCAACAGGCTATTTGTTTAGCTTCCAGCCCACCCATTATGTTGGCATTCTCATATAACTTTTCGCTGCCCTATATACCAGCGCTCAGCTCCGACCAGCCGCCGGCCGCCAACCGTAACCTTCCCCGCCTCAAAGCCACGCGGTGAGGTCTCCTTTGTATCTGTAAGAACACATTGTAGGTGGCTGCCCGTGTTTATTTGACTTGTTAAAGCAGAGGCTCTGAAGGATGACCTTGTGTCAACCCTCAAGTCTGATGGAGACGCACCCCACTGAGGGGGGGCCGGGGCTGTCTTCACTAACACTATTTCCAGTGGTGTAATGTAACTAAGTATATTAATAATAATCTCTTCTACATCAACATGTGTCCCCTCTTCTCCATGTCTCTTCTACATCAACATGTGTCCCCTCTTCTTCATGTCTCTTCTACATCAACATGTGTCCCCTCTTCTCCATGTCTCTTCTACATCAACATGTGTCCCCTCTTCTCCATGTCTCTTCGACATCAACATGTGTCCCCTCTTCTTCATGTCTCTTCTACATCAACATGTGTCCCCTCTTCTTCATGTCTCTTCTACATCAACATGTGTCCCCTCTTCTTCATGTCTCTTCTACACCAACATGTGTCCCCTCTTCTTCATGTCTCTTCTACATCAACATGTGTCCCCTCTTCTTCATGTCTCTTCTACATCAACATGTGTCCCTTCTTCTTCATGTCTCTTCTACATCAACATGTGTCCCCTCTTCTTCATGTCTCTTCTACATCAACATGTGTCCCCTCTTCTCCATGTCTCTTCTACATCAACATGTGTCCCCTCTTCTTCATGTCTCTTCTACATCAACATGTGTCCCTTCTTCTTCATGTCTCTACTACATCAACATGTGTCCCCTCTTCTTCATGTCTCTTCTACATCAACATGTGTCCCCTCTTCTTCATGTCTCTTCTACATCAACATGTGTCCCCTCTTCTCCATGTCTCTTCTACATCAACATGTGTCCCCTCTTCTCCATGTCTCTTCTACATCAACATGTTTCCCCTCTTCTTCATGTCTCTTCTACATCAACATGTGTCCCCTCTTCTTCATGTCTCTTCTACATCAACATGTGTCCCCTCTTCTCCATGTCTCTTCTACATCAACATGTGTCCCCTCTTCTTCATGTCTCTTCTACATCAACATGTGTCCCCTCTTCTTCATGTCTCTTCTACATCAACATGTGTCCCCTCTTCTTCATGTCTCTCCTACATCAACATGTGTCCCCTTCTTCTTCATGTCTCTTCTACATCAACATGTGTCCCCTCTTCTTCATGTCTCTTCTACATCAACATGTGTCCCCTCTTCTTCATGTCTCTTCTACATCAACATGTGTCCCCTCTTCTTCATGTCTCTTATACATCAACATGTGTCCCCTCTGTGGAAAGAGACTCTGAAAGTTTCAGGAACAAAGATTCTCTCTCTTTTTGATCCGTTTCTATAAAAACCTGTCTGAAAATGAGCTGATCAGATTTTGGCCACTTCATGATGTCATAACGATGTGTTGTCTTGAGTAACCATTAGCCAATCAGCAACCAAGGTAACTTATCACCTGAATCTCCTCTAGAGCACCATTGTGTTCTTTGTAACCAAATGTCTCTCAGAGGGGCGTGGGGAGGGGCTCCTTATTTTCATCTAAAGTAACAGACAGAGAATCAGCACTTTGGAAACAGGGCTGAAACAGAGGGGATTATGGGTAATGCTGCAAAGATCTGTTTGGTGTTTGGAGGCAAACACTTCAAATACATGATTTGTATATATCTGAGAGCTGTGATATATTGATGAAAAACAGTATACTAGGGGACCTTTAACTCAAGTACTGAACTAAAGTACAATGTGTAGGGACTTGTACTTTAGTTGAGTATTTCAATTTGTGTCAAGCGTATTCATATTAATGGCGAGGAACGGAAAAGTGGGAATTCTTTTATAAAACAAAAGGGAGAAAATTCAAAAGCAACAGTGATGGAAGAAGTATTGTTACACTTACCTTAATAATACAAAGCAGTGGTGTAAAGTAACTAAGTAGATATCCTCAAGTACTGTCCTTAAGTACAATTTTGAGGGACTTTACTTGAGTATTTGAAGTATTTGCTACTCTCTTTACTTCTACTCCACTACAATTATTTGATACCTTTAGTTACTTTGGAGATTTGCCTAGATGTGAAATAAACGCTTTTTTTGGGAACACTTTTCATAACAATACTACACTTAACTTTATTTCATTAACATTTTCTTTGTGGTTGTTTTTCTTACAATCTGTGTTTATGTGTGCACCATATACACACCAAGGCAAATTCTTCGAATGTGTAAACCTAGTTGGCAATAAACCTGTTTCTGATTCTGAATCCGACTTCAGTTCCACCTGGAGTGAATCCACCAGCTACCCTGCAGCATCAAAGTACTTCAGACTAGCTGCACCTTCACCAGCTGCGAGAACACTCTCATGATCAATCATTAAAAAACATATATTATTCTGGAATGGACCAATCTGCACAACGACTACTTTTACTTTTGGTACTTTAAGTATATTCTGATGCTAATACTTTTCTACTTTAACTTGAGTAACATTTTGAATGCAGTACTTTTGACTTGAAACAGAGTATTCCTACACTTTGGTACTTCTACTTTTACTTTACAAGATCTGAGTACGTCTCCCACCTCTGACTATTCGCCCTGGGGTCCCTCTGCCATGATGTAACTCCTGGGAAAGTTATAGGTGGGCAGATATTTAAAGACGATGTTGTTTCCCAGCCCATTGATTCTGTCATTCACAAGCCCCGGTCTGACTCCGCTGTGTCTGGGACATCCGATAGGGGCGGTGCGGCCCCGAAAAACTGGGGCAGCATGCCTATAAGCCCCTCACAAAGCCCCATAGAAAGGGTCCTGAAAGGGAACACCTCGGCGAGGATTAGCCCCCCGCGCCTCCCTCTCTAACATTCTTTTCATCTCCTCTCCCACAATCAGAGGGTAATGACATAATCACACTTAAGACGCAGTGTTATGCCAGATAGTGTCTCTGCCAAACATTGTCACCTCTGATGAGAACCTGAGCTTGACATCGGTGGAAGTGGTTGTATTTAAGACTGTATTATTTTAAGGTGCAACCCCCTTAAAAAAAGAAGAAGAAGAAGAAGAAGAAGAAGAAGAAGAAGAAGAAGAAGAAGAAGAAGAAGAAGAAGAAGAAGAAGAGAAGAAGAAGAAGAAGAAGAAGAAGAAGAAGAAGAAGAAGAAGAAGAAGAAGAAGAAGAAGAAGAAGAAGAAGAAGAAGAGAAGAAGAAGAAGAAGAAGAAGAAGAAGAAGAAGAAGAAGAAGAGAAGAAGAAGAAGAAGAAGAAGAAGAAGAAGAAGAAGCATGCCACACAGGCAGTGGTGTAAAGTAGGATTTACTTATGAGTACTGTACTTAAGTACAATTTTGAGGGACTTTTACTTGAGTATTTCAATGTGTTGCTGCCTTGTACTTCTATCGCACGACAATTGTACTTTGATTCCACTACATTTGTTTAATACCTTTAGTTGGATTAATGATGTGAAATATAATCAACTCTTGAATCAGACTTTAGTTCCACCTGGAGTAAATCCACAAGCTACCCTGCATCATACAAAGTCATTCAAACTAGCTGCACCTTTACCAGCTGTGAGAACACTTGAATGATCAATCATTAGAATCAAAACATATCATATATATATAATTCTAAAATGGGCCAATCTGCAAAATGAGGATTTTACTTTTGGTACTTAAAGTATATTTTGATGCTAATACTTGTTTTACTTTTTACTTGAGCAACATTTTGAATGCAGGACTACAGAGTATTCCTACACTTACTTCTACTTTTACTCAAGTACAAGATCTGAGTACTCTTCCCACCTCTGCACGTATGGTAAAAAGCGGTAAAATTGCTATCTTTGGTTAAATAATACGTTTATCCTATTACACATCTGTTAGATCCCAGAGAAAACATGTCCACCCTCTTGGCGAGAAATGTGTGTTCTCAAACAAGCCAAACATTTACGCTCCACATTTACATGTTTCCCCCTTGTGCCCAGTGGAAAGAGTTTGTTATGATGGCATACGCTTTATATCTGACCAATCCTGCGTGTGGGCTTCTGGCAGCGTGTTCACCGCATTCCTCGGGAGATTTTCCCATTTGAAAGTGATCACAATACCGAGGTGTGGAGTTGTGCCGCCAGTGGAATTTCTTTAATGAGATGATAAGTGAAGTACACTTTCAAACAATCTCTGTGAACTGTCAAGTTGTACTTTTTTAAAGAGCAATATGTCAACATCACACAGTGCTACACTCATTGACAACATATTCACAAATGTTATGGATAGGAAAGTAATAAGTGGAATATTAATCAACGACACACCTGCCAGTCTTTGCAACAATACAGAACTGTACTAGGATCAAAAAAGACACCAGAAAAGTCACAATTACAAGACACTAAACACCAGAGTCTGTTCATTCTTTTAAAGAAGAACTATCAAAACAAGACTGGAACAAAGTGCATGTACTGTACCAGATGCAAATGAAGCCTATGAATCATTTCTACATATTCTATCAGGGCTGTATGAAAAACATTGTCCTTGTGTAAAGAAAATAGTGAAACAAAAATATGCTGAGAAACCATGGATCACCAAGGGAATATTAAATGCATGTAAAACAAAAAATGAATTATATAAAGACTTCTTAAAGAATGGATCAGTAGAGGCTGAACAAAAATACAAGACATACAAAAACAAACTAACAAAGATAATACGATATAGCAAAATGGATCATTACAACAAATGATTGGAGGATAACAAAAATAACATTAAAAACACATGGAATGTATTAAATACCATTATTAAAAAAGGAAATGGAAAGGCACAATACCCAAACAGTTTTCTGTCAAAAAACGATACAGTAATTTATGACATGACCTCAGTTGCCGAAGATGTCAATAAGTACTTTGTCAATGTTGGTCCTTGTCTAGCTGGGGAAATTCCAAATACTGGTTGTAGTGATGGTGTTGAAAGTAAAGATATATATGTGAAGGAAACTATATTCTTAAGAGGGACTGATGAAAATGAAATTATTGACACAGTTAAAAAACTTAAGAATAAAAGATCTACAGACTGTCATGATATTGACATGTATACATTTAAAAACATTATTGAATGTATAGCCAAACCACTAACTCACATCTGTAATCAGTCAATACAAACCGGTGTATTTCCAAATAAAATGAAAACTGCTAAAGTCATACCAATACATACATCTGGAGATAAACATGTACTGTCAAACTATAGACCAATTTCATTGCTCTCACAGTTTTCTAAAATACTGGAAAAAATCTACTATACAAGACTAAATGACTTCATCACCAAACATAACATACTCTATGAACAACAATATGGTTTCAGAGCAAACAGAACTACATAATTTGCAGTTATAGAATTTATGGAACACATTACTATCAGGCAATAGAAAAGAAAGAATATGCAATAGGGATATTTCTGGACCTTAAAAAAGCATTTGACACGGTTGACCATGAATTATTAATTAAAAAACTACAGAGATATGGCATTAGAGGTGTTGCATTATCATGGCTATCCAGCTACCTACATAACAGGGTACATTGAACTACAAAGCCATACATCACAACTACTGCAGGTTACATGTGGGGTGCCTCAGGGCTCAGTCTTGGGGCCATTACTATTTATTCTGTATATTAACAATATATGTGAAGTATCAAAAATTATTAAAACCATTCTTTTTGCAGACGACACAAGTCTACTCTGCTGTGGGGACGATTTAGAACAGCTATTGGTCACAATGGAGAAGGAACTGAGCAGGATGAAGATCTGGTTTGACCAAAATTAATTAACATTGAACGCAAGCAAAACCAAACTCATAATATTTGGGAATCGATCAACCAATATAGAGAAGAAACTCACTATAAATGGCGTCGAATTAGAAAGAGTATCGGAAATACAATTCCTTGGAGTAATCATAGACAATAAATTAGTTGGAAACCACATATAAGCTATATCAAAGCCAAAATATCCAAATCAATAGCAATTCTGAATAAAGCCAAATACCTAATTAATCAAGCTTCTTTGTTTATGCTGTACTGCTCCTTCATACTTCCGTACATGATGTATTGTGTGGAAGTTTGGGGGGACACATATAAAACAAATACACATCCTATATTCGTCCTGCAAAAAAGAGCCATACGAGTTATACATAAAACTACGTACAGAGAACCAACAAATAAATTGTTCATCAAACTAAAAACACTAAAACTACAAGACCTGGTTGACTATAAAACTATTCAAATTATGTTCAAAGCCGCAAATCAACAATTACCTCATAATATCCAAGGACTTTTCACACGGAAAGAAAGCATGTACATGTTGAGAGGAAACTGCATTTTCAAAAAACCACCCGTACGAACAAATGCCAAACTTCATTGCATCTCATCAAAAGGTGTTAGTCTGTGGAATAACTGTAATGATGCACTGAGATATTGTACAAGTCTATCTAAAGTATTATTTAGGAGTCAAATCATTAATGGTTATGAACAGGACCTGTAAAATCCCATTTGTTGTTATTTCTTGTAATTGTAAAAGTAATTTATTTCTGATTGTTTTGTAAAAAAACAAAAAGCAAACAAATTAACAAGACAAACATGTCGCTGATGACGATGACCTCCTAATGTTTTATTTCTAAGACAAATATATGCTAGAGGGGGTAGGACCAGAAACGTTTGTTTTAAGCTTCTTCTTGCCCCTGTTGAACATGAAGGAGACTATCTGAGAATGTTGTTGTGAATTTCTTTTTTTTTGTACTTGAAAAAAAAAGGAAAAAAGAGAATATATATATATATATATATATATATTATTGTTGTATGTTTTTGTTTCTGACATGTTCAATAAACGGACTAAAAAAATACAGTCAAAGGTGCATGTGTGTAAAGCCTTATTGCTCTGCTCTCCAAAAGATGAGAGGAATCTGTCATTGTGGAGCGGCGAGGGATCTGTGAGGGGTCTGTGATGGCTGTAATTGAGGGAGTCAAGTCAAACATCACGCCTGGCACGTTGAGTAATGGCTGGGTTAAGCCCCAGGCAAGGGTTTTTGTTTCCTCTCTCTCATCCCCGAGTGATGATTAATGCAGCAGTGTGTGGGACCTTTTGGATAAACCCACACATAAGAAACAAGGCCGAGTCCCACAGGAAACAGCGCCACTGTGAGAGCACACTCCTCTCAAACACTACTGATGGTGTGAACTACCTTCAGTCAGTGACCTCTGCTTTCAACATGTCCGACGACTGAAAAGGTCCTTTCACATTTAAAATTACCCAATGAAATCACTGGAGAGAAAGCAAAGTCTTTTCTGAAATCCACAAGTAACATAAACCACACAGTGTTATGTTTCCCTTACACAGACATAGAGCAACTGTTTTATTTGGATTCATTTTGATTTATAAATACCTTCAGATTGATTCCAGATTTATAGCAATCCCTTAATCTTGCCTGATTCTTATCATGCGCCGGTGCTGTTTCTGAAACCATGATTTCATAATTATTGCAACACGTAACAATGCATTGGTCAACAATGGCTGTTTAATTAACAAGAGATGATGGAATTTTAGATGACCTGCAAAATGCATAATAGTCAGTTATACAAAGAAAATTGTGTTGACACTGTTAAATATTTAGCAATTCCCTATGAAAAATATAATAGATTTCCCAAAACATGATATTGAAATTACATTTTGGGAAAAACACTGACTTGTTTTCTAGAAGAGAACAAAAAACTTTCTTTTCTGTACAGTGAATATGAAGCAACATCCAGCAGCGGATGGTTAGCTTTAGCATAAATACTGGAAACGTAGTAAACATCTAGCTATATCCGAAGCTAACAATATTTGGGGGTGTATACCATTCGCTTGCACTCTGTTAAAAGCTCTGTTTTTTGTACACTTTATAAAAACATTACATTACATGTTAGACGCTTTTATCCAAAGTGACTTACCTACTCAATACTGTGGGCAACCCCCACAGGAGCAATTTGGGGTGAAGTGTCTCAGGGACACAACGACATGCTGACTGCAGTGGGGTTTGAACTTGTGACCCCCTGATCCGACCACCAACGCACTACCCACTGCGCCACACGCCTTCCTGAACAATATAAAATCACACTTTTAGACACATATTGGTTCCTTCTAACAGAACAAGGCTAGCTGTTTGCCGCCATTTGCAGTTTTTATGCTAAGCTAAGTGTCTGCGGCTAACTTCATATTTACCAAAAAGCCTGATAATGGTACTGATCTTTACATCCTGTTCGGCAAGATTGTAACTGTATTTCCTAAAACGCTGGACAACTCCTTTAAAAATAAAGGTCTTTGTTTTTGGCATCTATATATTTGTATTTGCGCGATATGACTTGTGGTCTCTGAGTTTGTGTAACCACCGATCACATTACACCAACTACTTAAAAGTTGTAATCCAACACAACATAGGGCAAATTGGCTGCATTACAGATGTTAGAAAACAAACCAAACACCATTTACATACCTATGTATCATGATGATTTATATAAAAGGAGGCGCGTCTAATGACTTCTTACCTGCCATGTTGCCCACAGTCGAGCCACAGGCAAACCTGGTCTGGATCCGGATCACTGGAGCTTTTCATCAGCTTGTTCTACCTACCACGGGGAAAATGAGCACTCACTTCAATCTCAAAGCTATAATTCGTACCCAAAACAGATGTCACACATCGTTCAAAGTTTCTTTCAGCTTCTATTGCTTTTTTATGTCTAGAGGAAGCCGAGATTGTCTTGGGTGATCTCTTGAGCATCAACACAAATGTATTCACTTTCTCTCACACATCATAAATGTATACACACCTTCTGTTGGGACAACATCCACCATGTTATAAGAAGCATGTTCTACTGTATTATTATGTAATAACTATATTTCATTTGCACTTCCAAGTAGTGTTTCTTCAGCATGTGTTGCACTAATAACAGCATCCTCATAGTCTGATAGAGTAATTATGTTGTGCACACGGTGCTTGCCAATTGAGTAATAACACAGTGTGAGGAGTACAGAGTCAACATTGCATGCCTAACTGTATTTAGCTCGTCGGCGATAAATCCTCAAGGCAATCTGTGTGTGTGAAGGGCAGTGGGTGGGGGGGGGGCACGGGGGGGTGGGTGCATGACGACTGGGATGCATGCAGTTTAGCAGGATCCCCTCGTCCTGCCTGGGGATCCCTGCCTGATCCCAACCATGCATGGATGACTGCACAGGGCGCAGTGCGGAGATGTAAAAACAAGGGATTAAAGAAGGCTCTCCATCATCCTGTCCAACCTCTGAAACCTGCCCGTGCAGCTTTTTATATTTGTTGCAAAAAAAAGTTTCAAGTCATCCTGTGTGTGTGACAGAGGGAGGAGTACTGATAACTTATACTTGAGTAAAAGTAGAAGTACTCAGATCTTATACTTGGGTACAATTAAACGTACCAGAGTGTAGGAATACTCTGTTACAAGTAAAAGTCCTGCATTCAAAAGGTTACTCAAGTGAAAGTAGAGACGAATTACCATCAAAATATACTTAGAGTGAAAAAGTGAAAGTACTCATCAAGCAGATCCATTTCAGAATAATATATATGATATGTTTTATAATTATTGATCATTAAAGTGTTCTCAAAGCTGGTAAAGGTGCAGCTAGTTTGAATGACTTTGTATACTGCTGGGTGGCTGGTGGATTTACTAAAGTCTGATTTATGTGTTGTTTATATTTCACATCATTAATGCAAACCTGAAAAGTAACAACAAAAACATTTAGTGGAGTAAATGTACAGCACATGATTTACCCCTTGAGTTGTAGGGGAGTAGAAGTACAAAGTAGCAAAAAACGGAAATACTCAAGTAAAGTACAAGTATCTCAAAATTGTACTTAAGCACTTTTCTTGTGTACATGTACTTAGTTACTTCCCACCGCTGGTGTGCGAACAGGTAGACAAGCAGATGACACAGAAAATAGATTAAGTATGTACTGTACACAAGGAGGAATTCAGGAGCTGCCTCGATGGAGTAGAGTTTCAGCGTCTGGTGTCGGCTCCAGAACATGTTTTAACAGTGGTGTTTGTGTTTTTGGTGGCATGCAGCCCCAGGGAAATATTTCCTCTTTTATTGCTTTAAATAAATTCGACGCAATTTTCTCCAAACGACATGACAAATACGGTTTAAGTCGTGCATGTAAAAAGAAATAAACCATGAACAATTAAATTATTTTTTTAAGGTAATACAAAATTCATAATGTGAATCATCAACAATTATTAATTCAGTAATTGATCCAAAGAAAGCTCGAAACCCCGCTTTGCTTTCGACAAATAAAACAAACTCTGTTGACTTTTATTGTGTGCCATGGGTACACAAGAAAAGTGGTGAGAGCAACTCAGTGTATTTAGTTAAATAAATACTGTGGTTAAGTACAATCTTGCGGTATTTGTACTTGAGTATTTATATTATATGCTACGTTAGGACTCTACATTTGTGAGTACCTTATTACTCAACAAAGTTTATCGTGCATGTTTGTAAGGAGAAGGCTTATTTGCTTTGTGCCAGAAAGTGAATATACCTCTCCAATAATGATCTGTGTAAGGCTCTAGCTCGTGGTTAGCTTAGCTTAGCATAAAGAGTGTGAACAGGGGGAAACAGCTAGCCTGGCTTTGTCCAACGTTAACAAATCAGCCTGCCAACACCGCTAAGGTCACTAATTAACACGTCATTTAACGAGGGGGTTGTGTGATGGACTATTTCTTGGCTGGGCACAGTAACTTCCTGGGGTCTCTGCTTGTTCGCTGGCAACTTCTCTAAGGTTGTGTAACTGTTGGATGGAACGAGGCTCGCTTTGAGGCTCGACCTGTTTCCAGCTAACAAACCACTGGTATCAACTCTTCTTGTGAATCTCTCTGCCAGAAGTGTATTTCCCAAATTGTTTACTTATCTCTTTAAAGAGGCCCTATTGTGCTTTTTGGGGTTTCCCTTTCCTTTAGTGTGTTATATAAGTTGTTGTGCATGTGCAAATGGACAGGCTAAAGGCTAAATCTGAAAGTAGGGAATTTCTCTTCTAAACACTCCCCCTTTGCGCGAGATGCCTCCATTAGATTATTTTGTTTATTTCTGTAACATAGTGACATCGCTACTGTATGTAACACTCAGGCTTCTATTGGCTCGAGCTCAAAACACATTGTACTTGGTAGGCTAAGGGACGGGACATCTCTAAGCGATTGACCAATCACAGCAGAGCTGGCCAGCTAACCAATAGGCGCTTTCACACCAAGTAATTTGCCTTACTTAGTTCCCAGTACTTAGTTCATCAGAACTATCGCGTTCACACCGGAAAAAGTCCCTGGGGGTGGATTAGGCAAATTAAGCCGCTGGCGTCACTTCTTCTTCTGCTTTGGGTTTACTGGCAGGCCGCAAACAACTTCACGGCATATACTGCTGTCCAAAGTCCCCGGCCGGAAGTCCCCGGAGTTGGGGACTGGCTTCTACTGAAGCCTTCCGAGTAAATCGCCAGAATGCCGACACCTCCTCATCTCCACCGCTCCCATGTTTTCTTTTGCATTGCCGTAAGTTAGTCTCTCTCCGTTGGTGCGCGGGGCTAATGCTAATGATAATAATGACAGCAAATAAAATGGCGGGTTCACAAAACTTTTCAGAGTTTTACGGGGCATGGTTTGCAATTCGCCCAGCCAATCAGGAATTGGAACCCTTGTCTCCCCAGGAAGGTCCCTGCTCTCTAGCAGGGACTAAAAAGGGGGGAAAAAGTTTTCATGAACTATCAGAACTAAAAGGGAAAAATACGGGGAAAAGTACTCCGGTGTGGAAGCTCCTATTGAGAGCAGACTTGGCTCTGGTTTCAGACAGAGGGTGAAAAGGCAGTATGAGAAAAATAAAGATATTTTTGAACATTAAAGCATGGAGACATGTCCCAGTAGAGACACTAAATACTAATGTGAACCTGAGAAAGAGTGGTATATGTCCTCTTTAAGTCCTTAATCAAAAAGTAAACGTGTGCTTGAATCTGATTCATAATTGTGAAGAATCTATTGCTTTCATAAACACTCATTTGTATATACTACTGTATACAATTTGGATTAACTCATAAGTGCACATGCTAAATTATAGTAATAAATAAATGTTACTGATTTAAAATAAACATTAAAAGGCCTCATATTTAATAACTTCATTAAAAATGAAGGAGAAGGTAAAAAGAAAAGCGAGAGGCAGAGAAGAAATAATGGCAGGGCGTGATCTGTTGGGGTTTGGATGCATTTCAGGCGAGCTTTGCAGGATGGGTTTGGTTCAGTATTATGAATTCTTCCTGCTCATGCACACACACTGTTCTCTGACTGTGAAATATTGAATGTAAGGCTTTTCCTTGTGATGGAGTATCTCTACATTGTGGTGTTAGTGCTTTTACTCAGACCCTGGACACAATGCGCCCCATTCTTAAGATCTGAAGCCTCAGTAATGTGTCATGATTTAAATCTCCGTCAACGAAGATAAACACTGTCTCGAAGACTTACAGTTTTCTCACCTTCAGACAGAACGCCCCGACACATTCCCTCGGTCCGTGCTGGAGAGGCGTGCGCTCACACCTGCTGACAGACGAGGCCACTTTGAGGCACTCGTACATCAGCGCTGATCAAAGCCAGAGCCCTGGTGTTCTTCATCAGCTCTCAGACTGATACCTGGGTCCGATTCCCTCCCCACTTTGTTCACCATTTGTACGTGCTGATACAGAGCTCTGGGAGGGAACCCGACGTTTACTGTACGCCACGGTCAATAGCAGCCAGTGAGAGATTGAATGCTCCTGACAGCTTTTTTCTGTCATCAAGCAATATGGTTTTCATGAGTGCAGTCTTTGATGTTTTCAGCCGAGACGGAGACTCACCTGCATACAATGAATCCGAGTTTCTTTTTGGCATGTTGTGTGAGCCATCCCAGCTGTCACTAAATAGCGTATGTTACACTCAGTGCTTAAAACAGAAAATGGAAAAAGCTGAGCATTCCTTAAGCTGATGATTAGATTATTTATACAATGATTTGCTGTTATTTTTCGGCTCAGAAATGAAGGTAATAATTACCTTGCTCGTAGCCTGTCTTCCCTGAGCACAGAAAATCCTTGAGGGCAAGGTTTTAATGGTTTAATTACAATGGCGTGTTTTAAAGAGGATAACAAGCTCAGAGTATGGCTGATTTCCTGGAAATGATATGCCGTTTTATTATTATGTAGGGTATGGCTAAGATGTATAATTATCAGTCACATGTGTGGGCCAACATGTTTCGTATCTCTGGAGCAGCAACACGATGATCTATGACACTGATATAAAATAATACATGTGGAGCTTTTTGAAAGAATCAGCGCCCACTGGCTCTCATAATTAGGTGGGTGTCTTTATATCGCACCGAGCTGTCTGAGGTGATGATTCACAGTTTTACAATCAATCCCAGTGGAAATGTACTCCAACTGCCACAGGCGGGGAATACTACAGTAGTACGACTCCAGCACTACCGCAACCCCCTGCCATCACTCGTCAACACGTTAATATTTGTTCAAGCTTACAAGTCTGGTATGTTAAAGGGGCCCTATTCTTCTCATTTCAGGTTCATGTTTGTATGTTGTGTCTCTACTGTGACAAGTTTACGTGATTTCAGAAAGCTCTTTCTTTATCTCACTGCCTGTGCTGCAGCACCTCTTTTCACCCTCTGTCCGAAACCAGAGCTCAGTCTGCTCTGATTGGTTAGCTGACCGGCTCTGTGGTGATTGGCGCTTAGAGATGTCTCGTGTTGGAGCGCTAGCCAATAGTGTAATAAAAAACGTTATAGCGACCAATTTAAAGAAGTAGTTTGGGAAATGCGATGTGCGGTACATTTGAAGCAACAAACAGCAGCCAGTTAGCTAAGCGTAGCATTTCTCACAATACAATTGCTTTTCTGTTGATGTCCAATCATTGTTTGTGGTGAAAGCTACAGGTATATTGACCAAAAAAGATTAGTTCCTGCACTCGTGGAGCCGCGCTGTCAGTCCCTACATGTACCAGGATACATTGCACAAGAGCCATTGACTTCAAGCTAAAACATAATGTCGCAATTTTGCATATTAGGGTACAAAATAAGATAATGGAGGCTTCATAGTCGAACGAGTGTATACTAAAACACACATTGTCAACACCAGCCTTTTACAGTTGCACTCTTTCTGATGTTACCTTTCAGAATAAAAGCCCAACTCAAATGAACTGTGATAAAAGGGCACCCAACACTCAACATAAGCTTTTAAAAAAACAGAAATAAACAATAGTGAAAATTGGACCTACATGCATCAGATGGACTGAAACACAACTGGTGAAGAATACAAGAATAAGAATGTAGCTCTGTGACCTCTGGATGTGTGGATATCGACTGTTAATGAGCCATATTAGGTTTAGAGGTGATGACACACACAATGTGGTGTTCACATGTCGCCCAGTAACTCAGTAATTGCAGGTTTAAGTATTTCCCACAATGTCAAACTCTTCTTATAAAGCTTCCAGAGCTGTAAATGAATATGAGAAATTGAAATGTCAGAGGAAAAAGCGGTTTATTCAACAGGCTCCCCGGCTTATGGAAACAGTATTGAGTAAAAGTATTTCAAGTCTCGACCAAATCAGCCTGGCTTTTATCCGTTTCCAAACCTCAAAATCACAACAAAAATACAGAGCGATCCAACGCACAGCCGGCTCAGCGCCTGTTAAGTTGTTTATTTTGTCTGCTGTCAGGGAGAAGAGAAAGTCACCGAGAGGGAGGGAGAGGGGGAGAAAGAGAGAGAGAGAGAGCATGAATATTTAAAAAAAATAGCTTTTATTCCAGTAAATTGAAAAGACAAACAAGGAGTAACTTTGTTGTGGCGGAACAAGAGGCACGTCTTGAACAGTGAAGAAAGGGTCATGTTGGTTTTGAAGATAAGTGATCCGTGTCCCGCTGCCAACCCTAAACAAATTCCATTTCAGGCAGCTCACCTCGTCTTTATCTCCTCTTCTATCTCCACTGAAGGCACTTGACATTTCTAGGGAAGGGTAAGATTCAAGCTGGAATTCTTTCAACTTCACATTTGACCAAAATGAAAACATGCCAGTTGTTGCATAAAACGCGTTGTCTTATCTCCAAACCCGATCCCAGTCTCCTGTACAGTAATTTATTATTAAGGAGTCATTGGAGATAAGCAGATGGCGCATTCGGAAACAGACTAACAATCTTAAATCAAAACCCACCCTGGTTTACATGCTGTATATACATGTGTTATCTTGTTTATGACATGTTTCCATCATTACATTACTTAAATAATCACAGTTAATACAATAAAACACTTGTCTTTCGATGACGGAGAAAGTGTTGACTGTTCTGACATGTTGTTGTAAACTACAGTAATTGACGTCCACACAGAGTCTACATCACATAAGTAGTAGAGTCATTTTTCACCAGAGAGCTCGTGGAAATGTATGCGCCGGAAAAGAAATTGCGGGTTTGTTTACATTCATCCGAGCTTTTGGGGCAAATACGACCTGACGTGGCACCTGAGTGAGTTATCTGGGATAAAGAAATAAGCACAGACAGAGTGAAGCTTTCGGGGGGGGCTAAACTCAGAGGGGGAATTTAACAAAAAGCCTCTTTTCAGGAATTGCAGTCGGAGAGACAGAGAGGTTTCCTTGTGTGACCTTCTTCAGAGTCTGGCACCAGTTAATTGTATCTGAAGGCAAGACTTTTCCAATGATAGAAGGAAGAAATTATTTGTAAATACGTTCCTTTGCATCAAGCCTCAGTTGGGCAAAGTTATTAAGAAATACAACTCATAATGGATGTGTATTTTAAAAGCTGTAATTATTGAATGAGAACCCAGTGTGATGGCTGTAGTCCTCATCCTGGTTCTTAAAATCTTGCCTTCCAATAACGGGACATGCCTTTTTTTTATTGGGTCTTATTTATTTTATTACAGCCATAAAAAGTTTGATTAAAATAAATGCCTTCATTATTGGTTATACTTTGAATGTCCTTGAAATCGATTTATGCTCATATTTTCCTATTCCTTCTATGATTAACTCTGAGGTTTTCTCTCTGCTGCAGGTTTCTGACAACCAGCGAGTGGATCCGCTGGGATCATGGATGGACTTTGTTAAAAGACCTGTTGGCAACTTTCCTGGAAAGTGTCGCAAACGCAAACGACCCCTGGTAAACCCAAGAGATTGATCGTGTGTCTTGCCGTTTTTCAAACAAGTGTACATGATTAATGACCGTACTTTGCAGTGATTGGTAAATAAGACATTGTGATTTTGAGATTGAGTTGGATGCATGACAATGTTTTGAATGTTTTCCCTCCATTAGCCCGGCCCCCCTGGTCCTCCTGGTCCTCCCGGCCCTCAGGGACCTCCTGGATCTCCTGGAGCTGAGGTGACCCAGGAAGTCCTTCTGCAGGAGTTCAAAGACATGATTAAAGGTAGACATTTGTTCTTTTTTCCAACCCAGACACAAGTCGGCGCATTCATCCATTTATAACCTTCAGTTTTAAACATATGGATGTGCACATGTATGTCTGACACTTATTAATATTCACTTATATTCGTTCACATTATTTATAAAAGTGTCAACATATTTCATGAAGATTTGCATCCTTTGCCTTCTTGTGTCATACTTTCTCTTTGCTTCTGACTTAACAACAACAACAACAACAACAACAACAACAACAACAACAACAACAACGACATGTAAATATGGTTTCCAAAGCCCTATTTAACACGCCAACACTAGCATAGTGCTAAATGCTAACACATGTAAATCCTTCAGTTAAATATTACCACATATAGGTCCCGCACATTTTAACTCACCTTTTAAGTGTCTATATTATACATTTTACACTCATTCTGTATATACTTTTGTATATATCTCGTATTTAGACACTTATACCTATACATTGCACTGCACTTTAAAGGTCCCATGTCATGCTTTTCCGGTTATTACCGTCCCCTTGTGTTTTATGAAGGTTTGTCTGCATGTGAACGGGCTGCAGAGTCACAAACCCTCAAAGTGCACCCTGTAGCGAGTAAAACTCTAACACAGAAAAGACCTGTCTCTGCTGCCCCAGAACGCCTCGTTGGACATTTATCTTTTTCTATTGTTTACCTCTTGGGTATAGTGACGTATTTCGGGTATAGTGACGTAACGTGACGGCTCCGCAGATTGGTCCAAATGAACCAATCCGCGGAGCCGTTACGTTTTGACCAATCCGCGGACTTCCTCACACACACACACTCGGTGGGACGTTGCGAGTCTCGCAGACGGCCACTAGGGCTCACAGGGAGGGGGGGGCAGGAGCTCCAACAAGCCGTTTAGGACAGAGAGTGAATATTTACAGAGATGCTGTATGAGAAACCAATGTGAGTTTGGAACATTGAACAATGTAAATCTATTGTAGTAGACCTCAACAATGGAATTATGATCAGTAGAAATGGCCATGACATGGGACCTTTAAAGCTTCTCACGCCTTTCTGGCTAGATGCTTACTGTATTTCATTGTCCCAGAACTCAATTGGAATAAAGTCTAATCGAATCTACATTTGACCATATTATCGAATAAAATCGATGTTAACTGTTAAGGAAATATCACTCCTCAACAGCTTGAGCTTCAACCTCAGGATCCATGTATCTGTGATCCTCTCCAGAATGGAAATAGTCGTCACATACAGAGCATCAACTAGTTCCTGAGCAGTGTCCTTCACATGCTGATATCCAAGAGAGGGAGTCACACAGTCACAACATGGAGGAATAGAAAGCAGTATTCAATGTTTACTTCAGATTAACTCCACCTCAGAAATGATCATGCTTGTCATATGTCTATCCTAGTCCTGATGCTCTTCTAATCATACATCCGGTTACGTACACAGCTACGTAGGGCTTTTGTTATCATGTGTACTCTGATATTGGAAGAGTACATTCAGTATTTTCCCAACAGGAACTCATCGAGTGTAGAATAACGTGGATGTGTTTCTGTCAGAGGCCACAGAGAGGCGAGCAGCAGCGTCTCTGGAGAGGCAGGCGAGCCCCAGCCAGCTCCCCACAGCCCTGCTCACGCTGGAGGGGATGACCTCGTACCGGAGGATCGAGGAGGCTTTCCACTGCAAGCTCAAAGGACCCGTGGTGGTCGACAAGAAGACTCTGGTGGAGCTGCAGAACTTTCAGACAGTACGTTTGTTTAAAGGTCACCTACAGTATTATGCAAAATCCACTTCTTCATGTCTCTTCTACATCAACATGTGTCCCCTCTGTGGAAAGAGACTCTGAAAGGTTCAGGAGAAAAGATTCTCTCTCTTTTAGTCCTGATCCATTTCTATAAAAACCTGTCTGAAAATGAGCTGATCAGATTTTGGCTACTTTATGATGTCATAACGATTTTTTTGGCTTGTGTAACCATTAGCCAATCAGCAATCAAGGTACCTGTGTTTAACCTCAGAGCACATTAAAACAACTGTGAACATTCACAAACATTACTATAACCCTTTGTGAACAACACACAGTTAGAAATTGTAAATATGCACAATGACATTGCATGTTGTCGTTAATCGCTACTACTCTTATTTATTCATATATATATTTGTGTCTATTTTTTACTGCAGTGAGAGTTGCCAAAGAAATGTCGTCGTACTTTGTATGATGACAATACAGATATATTCTATTCTTTAAGAACCAGTTCAGCTTTGGTAGAAAAAGAAAGGTTTTGGCTAATCCTGCTTCAGCATGGTTTCACGCTTTGTTTCTGACCCATTTGCTTCTCTCTCCTAAGTGTGCTTGAAAGAGCGAGTGTTTGGTAATCATCGCTTAGTCTGCATGTGGGGGAATTACGAGAGGATGATCCCCTCTCTGCTAACTGGCACTGGCAAAGCGTGCACTGCCTCTCCGAGACCCAGACTGGCTCTCTGGATACAAATATCTACTTTTTCAATTATACACATCACTTTCTGGGCAGCGCACAAAAGGCACTCTGTCTCTGACTTGGAATAAAGTGTGGAGAGGACAGAAATAGACACTGTTTGAAACGGCATGCTGTAGTGGAAGAACTATGCCCCGTTGGGATGGGCTGTCATGGTTTCAGGAGGGAGGATTAGGCTTTACCGAACGGTTTAACATGCTAACACGGCACTTTGTTCGTACACGCGTGGCACATATGGCTTTGGAAGGGATACGTACATGTTTTTGCAGAGTCATGCTTAAAGAAAAAGGACGTACATCTTCACCAAATCGGTTCCATAAGCTTGGTGACATTTGCAGAATTTCCACTGCATGATATTTCACTACACTTGACTCAGTCTTTAATGGTTTTTACCAACACTTGATTTGAGTCAAACTAAACCATTCTATGTATTACATTAATGCACACAATGTACAAAATATCTGTTTTCTTTTATTACTGCCGATTTTTATTCCATATTTTATGTAAATACTGCTATATTTTGTATTATTTCTTAATATTTTTTAATGACATTTTTATGTATGCACCACGACATCAAGTCAAATTCCTCGTACGTGTAAACTTACCTGGTAATAAACCTGATTCTGATTCAGGGCAAAGAACTGCTAACAGAGCACTTATATACTAATAAAGGACTGGCTTATCTAAAGCCAGTTGAGAAGCACTTGATTGGCTCTATGAAACCTGATGTACTTTATGATTCTGTTTTCTTCAAGGTTGTGTCTTCTTGGTCGAACCCACTTATTGTAAGTCGCTTTGGATAAAAGCGTCAGCTAAATGCAATGTAATGTAAACGAGGAAATAGTTGAAGCTTACTTGGTGAACTGTAGCTGACGAGGTCGTTAGCCAGGCCGCCATATTAGCTCTCAGAGAATGAATTAACACTCTGAAATGTCAACATATTAACTTCATGTCTCTGTGCTTTCAGCCTCCGGCTAAAGGAGCGTTCCTCAGAGGGTTGGGGATGGACCAGTCCACCGGGAGATTCACGGCTCCCATCACTGGGATCTACCAGTTCTCTGCTAACGTCCACATTGGTAAGTCACAGTCACTGTCTTATATGGAGTATTACAGGACATATACAAAGGAAATAAGGGTCTGAAAGTGGAAAGAAACAGTCCTTAATTGGCGTAATTTGTGCATCATAGGCAAACAGTGTTTTTACGCTGTCTATGTCTGACTTTTAACATTTCCATCTGACCAGGTTTAAAATGACGACCCTTTTTAAAGGATGTTAAATATGCTTGACAGCTACATACATGAGACATGCATGACAACTGGGGTTAAAGCTACATGTCCCATGCAAAAAGTGAAACATCTTCACCAATTGAACGTTGATTTAGTAGATATGTAAAGAAACTGCATTGTTCTTGTTTTGCGTGTAAAGCGAGTTATTCCTATTTTAAAAGTATGATGAGGAACAATGAAGAAAATATGAGCTTTTATTGAAAGAAGAGGCAAATGTTATGATGTCCAAACATTTAAATAAGGTTACTACAGTGAAGACGCTAGTTAGCTGTACAACTGCAGCTTATATTGGAGTAAACTATCGCAGTTTAATCCACGCCTTATACTTTTACTTTATCGGATTTGGAAAAACTGATAAATATAAATATCCAGATCAGGACACAGAGAAAAGCAAAGTTTGACAGGCCTGCTGTGTCAAGTTACTGAGATTGGACTGTTCAGCTGCGGGGTATCAGTTGCGGCCACTTAAAAGGGATATATTTGTTGTGAGCAATGCTTGAGACATTCTCTCCATGTGATTGTGAACATGTGTCTCTCCTTGCAGACCACAACGAGGTGAAGAGGAGCAAGAGTCAGCTGAAGGCCAGGGATAATGTTCGGGTGCTGATCTGCATTGAATCACTCTGCCATAGATACACGTAGGTATTTTGTACCATTCAGTGTCTTCACATGCACACGACAACCTGATCTTATTTGGGTGCATGATACACCCGGCTATTCTTCTCCATGCAAACACACGATGTTCACAGTATCAGGTGTTGATTATCTGTGTGCATCTTGACTCATCAACATCTCAGCCTCTATGTTCACAGGGGGTCCGCGGGGTCTTAACAAGTATTACAAGTTGATCAATCGATTTAGCGAAAATGAAGGCTATTAAAAAGTATTAAACGGCATTTTCCAAGGTGTTACATTTTGTAGCTTGTTTTCAATAAGTGTATAAATGGTCCAAAGAGGTTGTGTTCCACAGTCTGCCTGAATGTAGTCATGGCGTAGGTGTGTAGTGTGATTCTGTGTAGTTTATTGATGGCATCCCGTTGGGTTTGACGTCATCTGAACAGGACATCGTGCGCTCACTGCTTGATAGCGTGACGGTCCGTTTACGCCGGTTGCTAAGCAACATCGTTATGGGGAAATGCAAGTTTGCGTCCAAATGGTTGGAAGATAAGGAGGAAGGACAATCAATGCTGTATATAGCCAATGTGAGGTAAAGTGTGTCGCCAAGGTAACCGGTTAAAACTCCAAGTGGCGATGAGGTCTTAAAATGTGTGGAAAGGGTCTTAAAAGAGGTCTTACATCTGACTTCAGGATCCCTGCATAGACCCTGGTTCTGTACCAACGACCAAATGATCCTGGTTTCTATTGTAGTTATCCAGAAGGGTGTACTACGCAATGAGTTTAGCAAAGTAATGTTACGGCGGTGACACTGTTAAACTGTAGATTGCCACGGTTAATATCGCTACAGTTTTAATCTTGTTCTGACAAGTTTATGCTTAGGGTTTTTGAATGAAGTCGGCTTTAAGAAACAACTTTCGCTCATCACCATCCTTTTGGTAAATTGAGTCGTTAAAATAAACAGCTGAACTTATTCCCACGTATCCTTCCTTATGGGACGGCGCTATAGCTAATGCAATTCTTGAATGAATACTTTGAACATGTGATGCATCGTATAGAGCTCTGTAATATGAGTAACTATCTTAGTCTACAGCAAAAGTGTTGCTTTCTTCTGTTATGTCTTTTTAAGTTTTCATTGTAGCTCTCCATTCTGATATATTTTCCGATGATTTTGTGCGACAATGTGAATGTGCATTAGCCTCGTGTAAATAAAACCTTAGTTGACAATGAAAGTAGATTGTAACCACTGTAAATAGTCTTATGAACTCTAGAATCAAACAATAATTCATACTTTAACCAACACTACTTCTTACCTTAATAATGTTCATTGATCATGGCTTTAGCCGCTCAGTCGTTTAACCTTTTACCACTAGAAGTTAATACAACTGATCTTGGACCCCAACAACTACACTTTCTTGACATTTTTATTCTGACAAATTGTTTACTTTCCCTGTGTGACACATAATTGATTGGTGTTCAATGCTGCCTTGACCGTCTCCAGTATTTACGAGCTGTTAAAGGTGTTGTTTGTAACAGTTTGTGTGGAACCAGTTTGGCATTTCCTGTATAAAAGCAGAGCAGGTCTTTAAAGGAAATGTCCTCTCACTTGGATCCTTCGTCCCTGTCGCCTAACTAATCTTCACAGACTCACCTTTGACTCTTCAGGCAGCCTGTTTTATTCAGCAGCAGCGCAGTAAAATGCCCTTATTGGGATGTGAGAGGGAGATAATGAGGTATCTAATACAGCATTTCTACTTGTGCAAATCCAGTGGAGGAAGGTTTTGAGTTCTTTCCAATATTTCTATTTACATAAAGTCAGTGAAAACTGCAAAAATGAATTGCTCCATAAAGTCTCCCCTGCACTCTGCAGATCTCCACAGCCTCTCTGCTAGCTTGGTACAATTAGGGGAACATATACATACTATTCTTATGATGGCTTACCTAACCCAAAAGAGTCCTTGGCTTTTACTTATTTCGAGCCAAAGCCCCAGAAAGTCTCGCCCTCCCGCACATGAAAATGCAGAGAATGTGAAATGAGGCTCATTGTGATGGCAGTTGGAGTGAAGACCAACGTGATTGATTTGCCATAAAAATGTACCATTTTCCACTTAACAGGAGCCAGGGCTCTCCCTGTGTGGTTGAAGCCTGTTGAAATGTTACAACCATCCATACAGGCTCTGAGGGCAGAGGGTTGATCAAGAAAAGTAGCATTTGGGAGGCTTTCTTGCTGAGAGTTAGAGAAAAAGACCACTGTGATGTTTATACGCTCAATATAAGCTACAAGCTGGGGCTGGTTAGCTTAGCTTAGCATAAGGACTGGAACAGCAGTGAGCAGCTAGCACTGCTCTGTCACAATTACACTGTGTTATGTGTTCCGCCCAAAGTTTGTAAATAGAGATATAACGTTTATTTGGTGAGGTTTATTTGGTGAGGTTTCACTGCGGATTCGTATATACACAATAAGGCAGGCTAGCTGTATCTCCCATTTCATGTCTTTGTGCTAAGCTAATTTGGTAAGCTGCTTGTGGTAGCTTTTTATTTCTAAAGACGTGACAGTCAATCTTATGTGAAAAATGTGTTTCTCATTCAATTCTGAGTAAAAAAGGAATTAAGCATATTTCTTATGTCGGAAGATGTCTTTAAAATGAGCAATTAAACAAGTTCTGGGTCTCACATTGCGTACTTCTTGACTAATATTTGCTGTTTTGAGGGCATCCAAAAATATAGCGAAATGTGTTGCATGACCCTGATGGTGCACTCATAATGGTCAAAAAGTTGATTCTGAAAAGCTGGACACTATCAATATCTTGGCTGCCTAACAGAAGTTACACAACCATTCACAATTGCGGTTGCTTCGGTAAAGACAGCAGTATACGAATATAAGATATATATATATGGGTTATATTTATATTTTGTTCACTATTTGAGTTATGTACCACTATACCAACACAAATTAATCTATTGATTCGTGTTCACCAACACGATGTCGCAATTTTTTTCCGGTCACACAGAACGATTTTAAAAGCAATGTAAATAATAACAAATTAGAAGGAAAAACAGATTGAAAAAAATACAGATTTCAGTATTCTGACACAGAACGATTTTAGAAGCAATGTATTTCTATTGGTAGTACAGTATGTTTCGTGCCTGCACCAAATAATAACAAATTAGAAGGAAAAAAAAATAACCAAAAATACAGATTTCAGTATTCTGAGGCTCTGAGCCATTTATTTTCCTCACGGACGGCAAGAAAACTCCGACATTATACAATTTAAAATAAAAGGGTTAAGGTAAGATATTGAGTAAGAAAATGTTTTTATGAACCACACAGCTTCCGGTCTTCCAAGACGTGGTGCAGGCACGAAACATACCACCAATAGAAATACATTGCTTTTAAAATCGTTCTTTGTGACACGAAAAAAAACGGAAATCGTGTCAGTGAACACGAATCAATAGATTAAATTAATTTCGTTACGATAACACGAAATGCCGTGAGACTGGGTTGACTATACTGGTGTTGATAAGAACCTATTGTCATTTGTATAGTGTTAATTGAGCTGTCTATAATGATTTGGTACAGTTTGCTGTAGCTCACTAACTAGCGCTCGTCACTTCTGGTAAGGGTACAGCAGGCGTGTGTGATTTGACTTTGTTCAAGGGAAGTATCTGAATAGAGACAAAGCAAGTTCTTGACGATAGAAAATGTGTCTCATACTTTTTGTAAAACACGAAATGAACATCAAAATGTCCTTCTCTTTGTGATTGCAGCTCCTTGGAGATGATTGTTGGCTTAGAAAGTAACAGCAAGATATTTACTGTCAGCGTTCAGGGGCTGCTGGAGCTTCAGGTGAGCAGCACACGTAACAACACATCAACATTGAATATCTGTGTTTGTGTAATCTTTTCTGCATCACTGTTGTGTTTTATTTCCTCTGCAGGCCGGGCAGTACACCTCCATATTTGTGGACAACGCAGCCGGCGCTTCAATCACAATACAGAACGGTTCAGATTTTATGGGCATGCTGCTTGGTGTATAGCCCCGTAACACGAACAGTGGCTAATCCAAGCCATTCCACTGCTGCCAATTTATTTTTGTCTTTTTATATTTGTATTTCAACGGACTGCTTAAGAGCACCATCACACCGTACCAAACCACAGGGGAGGTTTGAAGGAAGGAAGCGAGGCTGACATGGACTTGACTGCTTGTCAGATGGTGAGAGGACAGTGTGAAGAACTCAAGGACTGAGTTGGTTTTTCACAGTGCGACACTGCCACTCCCCTGAGGACTTCACCAATAACCTGAAAATAAGCCGTGCATACGTCTGTAACCGTGTGTGCTATCGTGCTTGTTGAAGACCTTTGCAGTAAAGCCAACTATCAATGTTATTAATGTTCCCTGGATAGATGTAGGAACAGCTGGGGAACACTAGAAAGTACATTTGTGTTTAATGTATAGTGGACATGTTAATGCTTTTTTCTACATGATCTATGTACACATTCATGTTCTTTTTAATCATGGATTAAATCTCACATTTATAGATGTTATCTGGTACATAGACTGTGAGTACACTGGACCATGGAAGCATGCTCAACAGAGAAAATACGGCTCAATGAGATGTTGTCCCACAAATGTAATTATTACATATTTTTAATATAACTATACCTTCATTTTTAGCCATGCTAACACAGTGGCAATGTCAGTCGTTCACACCAAAGTATCTCACAGCTTGTGCATGTATCGCAATGACATTTTGTAAGCCAGACATTCATGATCACAAGAGGATGAATCCTATGGTCTTCACTAGAACTATAGTAGGCCACACATTCTGGTACCGACATTCATGTCCTGCTCAGGAAGAATAAGGGGTAAGGCTTGCTAAAAGACTAAGATGGTTAACATTATACAAGCAGAACATTGAAAACGAGTGTGACCAAATAAGAGATGCTAGCATGACTGTAGACGATAATGGCGTATTCACATTGCAACGGAAAAACAAAGGTATTGCGTAATGTGTGGTGCGTCTTCTGATAATGAGACCTGAGCCTACTGGAAATACTCAACTGGCCCTTTAGACTTTGCAATGGCGCCCATGTGGTAGATTGTAATGATGGCAGTGTGCAGTACATTAAGAATGGGTATTCAGCGTGCAGTACATTAGTGTGTATTAATGTGTTCTGACAAAGTCCAGAAGTCCAAGTCTCGCTTTACTAAACAATGCTGGTGTTGTTAGCACTAGATTGCCGTGTTTCGTAGACTCAAACAATGATTTGTGTGAATGCTTATATTTCACCAAGCAGATGTCTGTTTTGTCTTGTCTCCGTGCGGTGATATCTATTGTAATTTGACACTTCTGAAAAGGTTGAAGTAGGTAAGCGGCAATGGCGTTCACCAAATTGTAACTTCCTCCAAAAGCTCACACGACATACAGGAGCCTTTCATGGCGGTGGCACATGCAACAGTTTTCCTGCTATAATCTGAGTATGGCTTTCGTTTTGTTTAAATGTGTCCGACAGATAAAGTGACATTTACTGAGAGAGCTGAAAGAGAACATTTTTTTTTACATTAAGATTATTTTTACAGTATTCTTTGCTATCATTTATCATCTGTTTTATTTTTTGTATTTTATCCAATTCTTGTCATATAGATGTTTGTAATTTATAATAACTAATACACAGGTATCATTGAAAGCAGTGACATTTGATATGGTATTTATATCCTAAGGAAATGTATGAATCACTTGTTGATTGAAACTCTCGTGGACTCCTGAAAAACCAGATTATTGTAAAAATAAAATTATATCTTTTTGCTATTTTTGTATTACCCATACTATGCTGTAATTTGAAGATTAAACTTTTTTAAATGTAAAATGTTGGTCTCTTTAATATGTGAACTGCCTGTTCTAATTTCATCACTATCTCTGGGGGAGTAATTAACCTTCATTTCATTGTTTTTCTTTTAGTAACTTTGATTTATTTATGAAAACATCCCCTGGAGTTGAACAAAATGCTCCCCGTGGCATCATTTGAATTGTGAAATACCTGAAATTCCTTTTCAAAATCTGGCAGACTGCCAAGGGAATTCATGACTATCTGTGAAATATTACTAAAACATCTTGGTATTTGTAATGAAAACTGCATGGCATGTCCAGGGAATCAAATCAAATAGCAATGACCTTTTATCCAAGTATTTCTCAGGTTTCTATTTTAATGAAAACTGAATAGCTGTTGTCCATCACAACACAGCGGAGTCCAGTACATGGCACTTTAATGCTCCTCTTTGGAGATTTTAATATTGTTTCCTGGGTGGTCTTTACAGCAGTAATAAGGAGGACTTTATTGCATAAATGCTTGTCCAGCCAGTAAAATTAGCTTGTTAGCATCACTGCATGAATGCCTTCTCATGGAAGCATTGCTGGGATGCCAACTGTCACAGACTGTACCCAAAAACACACCACAAGAATGTTGCACCCACGTGCTATTTCAGCAACCGACTGTAGCACACATTTCAGAAGGGAAGGGGGCTGCTTTTCCAACATTTGGAAAACAAACATTACTTGTTTTTATTTTTAAATGAGCTGCCAACATTTTTAGGTACCAGTTATTATGTGTTCTAATTGCCCCAAAGCTTCACATAAACCAGTCATGAGAAATGTTTTGAAAATAAAGGCCGGAATTTATAGTGTACATACGGTACAGTAAGACTAAAGCATATTCACTTTCCTTCTTTCCCCATGAGCTGCAGTCTTTCAACATTGAACAGCGCAGGGATGACAGACGATATACGTTTACATAATATTTGCCTTTTCATTGCTCCAGAAGTTTTGATTGTCTTATGTTTTTTTTTCTTCCAAAATGTGTTTAATGACAGCTATGTGAGCATGCCGTAACGCATTCGCTGCCCTGCAGTGGAACATAAAGCCTGCCAAAAGTGGTTGCGAAACCACCCTGCGCCACGACTCTGACAGGAATTTCCCATCGCCCCATTATCAGCATCAGACAAGCTGAGTGATTGCAATTACATCTGACGAAATGCTAAGAGCAACTTGCTTTTCTCTTTTCCTTTCGGAGAAGTGAGGTATTATGAATAGCCCCATTGTGAATCTTTGAGGTTCTGTCTGCCCTGTAAACCAACATAGCGCAACGTGCCGTGTAGCTTTAATGAGGCCTTAATTATGAGATTCCTCTACCTCAGTGAGTCATTGGGAGATGGGTTTTAGCAACAAATCCTGTGTAGCAGCGTCGCTGAAACAAAGGGAGAGAAGCGCTAAATGTCACTAATTTGACACACGCGTGACCAGTGGTAGAAGTACTCAGATCTAGCCTTTAAAGGTGCTATTTCGCTCAATTTTCAGGTCCAGGGGTGTTTCTCAATGTCGAGGAAAGCTGCTCCAGAGCCACTATCTCAAGCATACTACGTCATCGAGTGCCGCCGAAGTACTGTCCAGCATACTTGGAATTCTACCGAGCCCGGCGTACTTCGTTTGGAGACATGTCGAGGCTGCACATGTGTAGACTCAGCGGTCTTAAAATCCCCACGATGCTTTGCGCACGGACCAATTTCCCCAAATCTGTGGCGGAAAATGTAAGGTGGGGACTCTCATGTGACGCACACTTGCTCGCCTGTTCCAGTCTTTGTTTTCCGAATGCCAGGAAGTATTCTTGCCTCGCTTCTGAAGCAAGTGACTCGGAAGACATGTGCTACCAAGCAAGCGTACTCGATATTGAGAAACACCCCATATTTTAATGTTGTGCTTCTACTGTTTACATGCTTTAATCTTCCAAAAGCCCTTTATTTTCACCCTCTGTCTGAAACCAGAGCCCAGTCTGCTCTGATTGGTTAGCTGGTCGTCTCTTCATTTCATTTCAAACCTTTATTTAACCAGATTGGTCCCATTGAGATCATAGATCTCTTTTTCAAGGGAGACCTGCAAAATCTCTGTTGTGATTGGTCAACTGCTAAGAGATGTCCCGTCCCTTAGCCTATCATGTGTTGGAGCGCTAGACAATAGAAGT
Source organism: Champsocephalus esox (assembly GCA_036324585.1). NCBI lineage: Eukaryota > Metazoa > Chordata > Actinopteri > Perciformes > Channichthyidae > Champsocephalus > Champsocephalus esox. The sequence continues at coordinate 37,358,569 of CM070476.1, read as the reverse complement.
GTTACAAAGTGACGTCACTGTTACAGAAGTAAACAATAGGCACATTCACACTGCGGTACTTTTCCCACAAAGGTTCATGCAAACTTAGTTCATGCAAACTCTTTAGTTCTCATGAACTAAGTATAGATCGCGTTCACACCGGAAAAAGTCCCTGGGGGAGGATTAGGCAAATTAAGCCGCTGACGTCACTTCTTCTTCTTCTGCTTTGGGTTTACTGGCAGGCTGCAAACCACTTCACGGCGTATACTGCCGCCCAAAGTCCCCGGCCGGAAGTCCCCGGAGTTGGGGAAGGCTTCAGTCGAAGCTGCTGGGACTCCCAGCAGCTTCTACTGAAGCCTTCCGAGTAAATCGCCAGAACGCCGACACCTGCTCATCTCCACCGCTCCCATGTTTTATTTTGTGTTGCCATAAGTTAGTCTCTCTGCGTTTCTGCGCTGGGCTAATGCTAATGCTAATAATGCTAATGCGAGGATAATAAAATGGCGGCTTCACGAAACCTTTTGGGAGTTTTACGGGGCGTGGTTTGCAATTCGCCCAGCCAATCAGGAATATAGCTCTTTTCTCAAAAAAGAGCCGCTCGAGTGGGTAAAAAGGTTCGCATGAACTACTTTTAGTACCGGCTCTTTTTGGTGTGAACGCGATCATGAACTAAGTTCGCATGAACCTTTGTGGGAAAAGTACCGCAGTGTGAATGTGCCTAATGGAGTCCAATGAAGAAGTTTCAGGCAGGGGAAGTGTGGGAACCAAATCTGCATCATAACTAAAGGTATTAAATATATGTAGTGAAGTAAAAGTAAACTATTTATCTTTAAATAGAAGTACAAAGTAGTACAAAGTAGCAAACAATGTAAATACTCAAGTAAGGCACAACTACCTCAAAATGGTACTTAAGTAAATCTTCTTTGTTACTTCACACCCATGTTCACACTACTGCACGTGACACCCACATACAAAACCCAAGGGAACTCAATGTAAATCACTTCTTTTTATTATTAAAAGTGCTACAGTTTGCTATAACTCACTATCAATCTTGGTTATGAGAGGCGACCATAGTTGGAGCACAAAAATGAGGAGGAGGGGACGTTTTGGAGAGGGGCCAGCCTCCGTCCCGGACCCCATGCATTCTGTCTTTCTTCTCTGTTTGTCAGCACTTCCAAACATGGCTACCTGCGGAGGGAACAGACAGGGAGACTCTCTCTCAGCCAGGCTCCTGTATATTATGTTTTTAGCATGCCTTGGATTTTTTCACAGCAGCCTAAGTTACTCCAAACAGAGCCGAGCAGTCCTGCTGATAGCGCGGCGGCCCTAAACAAACCTGTTGCTATGATACCGTCCCAAGTGGAGCAGAAGATGAAAGATTAATGCAAAGCAGTGGAGCTCATTACTTGCTGTTTTTCACACTAATATCATAGCTGTGGTGCAGTGATTTGAAGGCAGACCTGGCAGCAAGGGGTCCCTTAACAGAAAAAGCAATGGGGGTTTTCCATTGGATTTTGAAATATTGCAGAACAGTTGCTGTGTTGCAAAAACACGTGTTTGTGATACTCACAGGTTTTGTTCAAGGCAAGGCAAGTTTATTTATATAGCACTTTTCAACGCAAGGCAATTCAAAGTGCTTTACAAAAAATTAAAGACATTAAGCATTAAAAAAGAAAAGGTAATAAAATAAACAGCTAATAAAATAAACAGTTCAGCAGGATTATCTCCACATTTTTAACATTGCTTATATGATATGACTTAAAATGTAAATGCAATAGCCAGAAGTAAAAAGCTAACGTTAGGCTATAAACAAACCACATCGCAGAGCATGGCTGAGCATCGCCACCGCGAAGCTAATATTCACCACTGAGCTTACCACTAAGGTAATGTTCATAAACTGATGTTTGGAGTGATGCAATAGTCTGATTTAGTCACTTGTTAGCAACCACCGTTTCTATGAAACTTAGATGCTTTGGACATTCAATAGTGGGGTATTTACTGACATATTTTCTGTCATGAAACAAAACATTAAAATCTCTTAAAGTGCACCTATCATGCAATGTATAGGCAATAGCATAGGTCTATCAAACATGTCTATGAAGTGTTTTGCACAAAATACCAAACAGATCACCCATTCTAGCCGGCAGCTACTGTCTAAACTAAATGCTGCCGTGATGAAACGCCATATCATGGATTATCTCTGAAACAGTCTGGAGCTCAAAGGCTTTCTCTCTTGCCGGTTATACCACATGGTGAGCAGAGTTGGGTGTAACAATATTACTTTGTCGGTAACGGAGTAGTGTAACGCGTTTATAATTCAGTAATCACACTACAGTTACTAACATTGCCCCGACACGCGTTACTTCGTTACTTTCTAAAATCATAATCAAACCTCAACAAACACCTGCAAAGAACACATGCTAAGGTGAAGCTAACGCACATAGCTGTTGTTTATTTATATATATATATATATATATATATATATCACGTCTTCTGTTCTTCTTCTCTGTTTTCCGGTTGTTACCTGTTTTGAATGACGAATACACACTACCGCCGCCTGCTGGTAAGGAGAGTTATTGCCACTCACGCATGCGCAGTTCGTACGTGCTCGGCTGAAGTCTTTGCGGTGTGCTCCAGTCTGGCTCCAGTGCAATACATGCAGGAGAACACGCTGATGCAACAGCGTGAGCAGAGATAGACTGCGCAAAATATACAGATAGCAGGAGACAGAGGACAGCCACGGTCAGATAGGAAAACATTCAGGAGCTATCTGGATCAGTCTTATGCGACAATGGAAACTGAACTAAAGAGAACATTTGAAACTTTAGCAGTCTGTGTGATCTGCCTGCAGGGAGGGGCGGGCCGGCCCTGCGAGTAAAGTAACGAGTAAAGTTACGAGTAAAGTAACGAGTAAAGTAACAAATTACTTTATGTAGAGATTAACGAAGTAGTGTAATATATTATTTTTTTAAAAAGTAATATGTAATATGTAATATATTACTTTTTTTTAGTAACGACCCCATCTCTGATGGTGAGTTCCTTTCAATGCAATAACGTTCAGAACAAAGCACTTTGGCAACTTACCACCTATGTTTTAAAAAGCTTAATAAGCACCGTAACTTTCATGATATCATTTCTCCGTCATAATAGTTTTTTTCCGTGAACGGCCGACTGTTGAGTGACGGCAAATGCTGCGGCTGCAAGGCATTGTGGGGCAGCATGTTCGCTTAGGGAGGTCCAGTGGTTCCTAAGCTAAAGGAGGTTATAAAGGAAGTTTGAAACCTCCTTTCCTATCATTCTCATCATTCTAGAGAATTCGAACGCACTTATCATGGCTGCCACTGAGGGACTTCCGGGTCATTTCACTCCTTTAGGAAGGTTCCTAAGCTAAATGGACTATTCAACTTCAGCCATGCTCTCCAGTACAGGTTAGCTCTGAGTGTTAGCGATGCTAATGTAAACACCGACCATATTACGTCCAAAACATTGTGGGTCCACATTTCAGATATGGCGTCATATTGGAGGCAAATCTGGATCAGCTCCGTTGTTCCCCGTTTTTAGAGATTTGGGTACGGAGGAAAAGAGAGAGGGTTTTATTTTCTGACGCTGCGTGAGTTCCCTGACACCGAGGACACATATTGATGTGTAAAAGACATCACAAAGTGCATTTTGCATGATAGGTCCCCTTTAAGAAGGGTTAACCACAGATCTTATTTCAGGCTTCTGACTAACACACCTTTCCATTTACTTCGACAAGGGAACTGGAATTGTTAGACGGCTCACTCAAATCCAGATACGAGGACTCATTCCTGGACCTCTTTATACCGTATGGTCCCTTTGATAAGGATCCACAGTATGTGTACAGTGTGGTATTGCTGCATTTACTTGCTTACCTCTTCCATTGCCGGTGATCCACGCTGCATTTGGTTGTTTCGCTGTCATCACAATGACAGTGTGTTTTAAATGAAAAGAGACAGATTTGAATCACATGTGTTGCTTCTGGTTGTTGTTTCGTCCTCTCCATGAAATGTTTGGCTCAGCAGCTTAATTATTGCGCAAGAGAAAAACAGCACCACAAACACAGGTCATATTTCCCTTATTTACCTGCACATTAAATTCCAAAACCACGCAAACTGAATGTGTCACATCATCATCATCTCGCATAAATGTTGTCAGGGCGGTTTTAAAATCAGACAGCAGCCATGTAAGTATTTTCAGCTATTTACTTCTCAAATTACAGCTGTCAAGTGCCATTGTGGCTTCCCTCAGTCAGGCATAGCTCCTAAAAGGTTTCTGTCTCGTGTCTCCGTCATGTCCACATCTCTGCACGTATACAGGTTCACTCAGCAACCTCGGGCGCAATTACACAAAAAGTTAAATGAGGACAAGGTAGACGTTAGAAACACTGGTCCAGCTTGACATTCTCACACACACACACACACACACACACACACACACACACACACACACACACACACACACACACACACACACATACCATGTATACATCACTTCAGGGGACATTACATTGACTTACATGCATTTCCTGGAGACTTATCTTAACCTTAACCATAACCAACACATGCCTAACCCTAACCTTTACCCTTACCCTAATCCCTTACCCTAATCCTAACTTAACCAAGTCTTTACCCTAAAATTAATGATCCCCCGGGACCTCCAATTTGTCCCCATAAGGGAAGCCAGTCCCCACACGTGACTATATAAACAGATGTAGGTCCCCACAAGTATAGTAATGCTAGACCACACACACACACACACACGCACACACACACACACACACACACACACACACACACACACACCACACACACACTCCTCACAGCAGGCAGCAGGAAAGAGTCTGGTGGAGTTGGAGTGGAGACGGTGGGTTTTAATGACACAGAATCTCTCAGAACGTTGTTCCCATAATTACGCTCTGTCTGACGTGGATCTGTCGTTGGCATTGATTGTTTGTCCTGATGCCCACCTCCTCAGGGGGAGAAAAGTGTGTGAGTGTAGAGGGGAGGGAGGGTTGAGGTGGATGTTTGGATCCCCTCGTGCTGGACAGGTTGCATTCAGGAGCCCGTGGGAGGCCCAAACTGGAGCCATTGGTGAGATTGGTATCGTGTTAATGGCTCCACAGGCTCCAAGACACATAGCAGCAAAACCATAAGAGGCACTGGAATGTGCAGCTCTCTTGAATCATTGTCATAATTAGGGACAATTGCACACGCAGACCCGAGACCTATTTTGCTCCTTGTGGTGACTCCTCTCATGCCTCACTAGACTGCTTATGTCTGTGTGTGTTACAAGAATAATTTAACATTTTTGGGGAATGCGTATGTTAGATTTTTTTGCAGAGAGTAAAATGAGATGATGAGTACCACTATCATGCGTGCGTGTTTGTGTTGAGGCTAAACCCAGTGACAGTTAGCTGAGCACAAATACTGGGAATAAGGGGTATCTTTTCATTTCATTTTGTATAAACCCCTTGAGGTGAACCATCTCGTTTTCCAGGGGGTCCTAACATACAGCACAATAACACGAACAAAATGAAGTCATACAACAAACAAACAAGACTACATTCCCAACACACAAATTAGAAATTACCAATCTGAACACAGAAAAGCCAAGAACAAACATTTAGCCGACAATAAAATAAAAATAAATGTGAAATAGTGTTTTGGACGTGTTAAATCATCACTTGGATTCTTGTAGGCTCCTGATTAAGCCAGGGGTCTTCACATTTTGACACAGCGAAATCTGAACAAAGCTGAAACACCTGCATCACTTTTAACTACATTTCTGAGTTGAGGAACGACACTTCCCATCATGCTTTGGGGGACGTAAACAGGAAGTAGGATAATATTGCATTGAACTCAATATGGGCAATACATTTAGGCCCTTTTGTTTGGCCGTTATTTCTTTACAAGGCACCATCAAATGTATGCCGAATGATCTATTAGCAGTTCCAGTTTGCAATGTACCTATACTCATGTAGACAGCTATGACTGGACCACTTTGATACCACACATCTCTGGAGTTGGAGCGCCTTTTTAAAAAATATTTTAAAGCGGATTTAAGGGTGTTATTTCGCAATGGACATCGAATATCACAAGATCTTCCGAAAGAGTAAGTCCCAATTACTTTATAAATATGTGAATGATGTATGTGTGTTTAGATTTGACCGAGTTATAAGACGGAGAAGGAGTCTGCTTTTTTACATCAGTTTTTTAGACTGTCCCTTCAAACACATTAAGTATTTTCGGCACTGGCTAATTTCTATCTATTTAAACTTGGTATTGCTATACAGCAGTATGTTCTCAGGGTTCCTAATGCACAGTGGTGCAAAGTACCTTTACTTAAGTACATTTGAGATACTTTACCCGGGTATTTTCATTGTATAGCCTACTACTTTATACTTCAACTCTAATTCATTTCGGAAGCCCATTTTTTTTTAATTCACTACATTTATTTTACAGATTGATTTACTAGTTACTGTATACTTTCAGATTTTGACCAACAATACTAAGATAACACTTTTAAAATATGATTATTTTGTAAAGATTAAACCATCCAACATTATATTTAACTAACTAAAACCACGAGTGGGCTACCATCAAATTAATTCGCTTTTTTTCTGCAATGATTACTTTTACACCTTACTTTAAGTACATTTTAACACAAGTTAATACTTAAGTACCATTTTCAATGCAGTAGTTTTACTTATACAGTGTACTATTAATACTTTTGAATCCTTTTTCACCCACTGCTTATGCAACAGCAGCACTAAGCTCAGTTATTATGGAGAACATGTCAGACATCCAGAGTAATACTCCTCCCCATACGACAGATGATTAGGCCTTAAATAGCCACTATTGACACTAATAAGGGCAAATATCCCTCATTATGTTTTCCACAAGTGATAGCAGAGGCTACTCAGGCGTGGTGGGTTGGGGGGGAGGAGACGGGACGACCCATGGGAATGAAAACAGCAGATCTGGTGATGTCCAGGGCCGGTAGCTCATGTCTGAGGGTGTGTCGAGTCTGAGGTCGATGATGGGGATAAGATAAGGCCCCGCAGCGATAAGGCTCCAGAGTTTGGAGGGCTGAGGGGCCTCAGAGTGATGAGGCAGGGAGGACATGATTAGAGTAACTGCTACCTGGGAAAAACATGGGTTTGGACCAATTACTACAAACTATAAACTACAGCTCTTATGACGTAGGCTACTATTAGAGGAGACCTGACAGTTGCTATATGTCTTGATTTAACTAAAGCTCAACATTATCTTCTTACAGATATAATCTGGCATATCTTGATCCACTTTACTTTATTATTTTAGTTGCTTTTAAGTTTTAATAACAAAATCAGTCACTTCTATTAAAGGTAGGGTAGGTAAGAATGGAGAAACTAGCTCGAGTGCGCTAGAATTTGAAAGTACACAACCCGAACAAATCTGCCACTTCCTCACAGAGCCCCTCCTCCAACACACACGAACGCGCACATGACCAATGAGGGCACGAGATAAGTTTGTGCCCCGATCGCAGGCTGACAGGCAGGTAGGCCATCCAGTTATTTTTGCCGGGCCGACTCAGAAGATTGGTCGTGCTTTTTACAGCGCCACGGCTTCCACAGGTGACATTTTTTATGTATTTATTGTCAAAGAATTTAATGTATTCAGTGCTATCGGGATGTTAAGAGCACTCCATGGATAACAAAAAGTCAGTAGGGCCTGGCTCATTTCGTGGCATCTGCAGGCAGTGGCAAGTACTTCCGGCATCTGCCACAGAGGCCACTACTCCGTGGTATCTGTGGCAAGTACTTCCGGCAATGCCACAGATGCTGTCACTACCCGATCCGTCCCCCTGCCCGATCGGTACGGCGCATGTGCGAGATGGTCCGCCATATTGGACAACTCCGGACGGCAACACAAGATGGACACTTGACACAGTGGCTTTTAGCAAAGCTCAAAAAGAAAACTCGGAGTTATTGTTATTACAACGTGACTTCACTATTATTTAACAACTCTTTTTATTGGGTTCTTTTATTTGGGGTTAAGTACATTGTCAGAATAAGTGAGAAATGGATTTAACTTCTGTTAGACAGCTATCATACTGAATACATATTTACTGTGAATGTATGCAAAAATGTATGGCATATGGCTGTCTAACAGAAGTTACATCCATTTCTCACTTATTCTGACAAAATTCTTAAATTCTTAAAAGCCGCTGTGTCAAGTGTCCTTCTTGGGTTGCCGTCCGGAGTTGTCCAATATGGCGGACCATCTCGCACATGCGCAGTACCGATCGGGCAGGGGGATGGATCGGGTAGTGACAGATGCCACTACTCCGTGGCATCTGTGGCAAGTACTTCCGGCAGATGCCACCGATGAGAGAAGGTTTACGGTAGCTGCCACTCGCCTTCCGTGGCAAATGCTGCTATTTAAACCCGTATTTATCGTGTAAAATGTCGCTGTTTAGGCATGACTTTATCGAACTGATCTGTACACAGAGCTGATGTGCGATCTCTATTCTTCAAAGAGATTATACATTATCATTTCTATTCAATTTTACTTGGAGCATGGTTTGCTAAAATAAACAAACGTGCTATATTTATGATGAGATATTGGCGAGTGAGGGTTGCAACGCCCTTGGCAATTGTCGCTTCTTGAGGGGAGTTTCCACTGCTTGCTACGATAAACCAGGTGTATTATGACTAGTAAAGACAAATAACTAAGAAATACATGTCTGTATTGACACAGCAACGTGTACACTGGTGTTGTTAGACTTGGCCAGCGGACTTGGCTACAGACTTAGGGCAGCTGTAACTGATTGCAGTTGCCACTGCTAGTGAGATGCTATGGTTTACTTTATAAATTAGGCAAAGGACAGTTATATTTGCCCCATGCCTTCAGCAGTAGCAGGCCATTCACTTTGATTTGATCCCGTTATGAAATGTCATCATTTCGACAATAAAGAAATGCTA